>CM067366.1:12322605-12522605 GCA_034401795.1 Chaetoderma sp. LZ-2023a | reverse complement strand
ATTATTATTATTATTATTATTATTATTATTATTATTATTATTATATCAAGTAGTTTGTCTAAGACTTAGCGTTTATTTGATGACAAATTTTGGTGAGTCTGTTGCTGTAATTGTTTCTTTGCATTCCAAAATGATCTTAAATGTTTCCCTAATCACTGGATCTATTGCTGATTCCTCGTATTCCCATCCTGACCATTCAATGGCCCTTTCAGTTCACTGGTTGAATTTTTAAAGAAATCCGCTAATTTGATTTGTTGGTTAAAATCAGTAATTTCTATGAAACCATTATCCAAAGTTCGAAGTTGTTCATAGCACCAACTGCTTTCAGATCCTTGTCATTAACTCCCATATTAATTATGATTTTCTTAGGCTAGTGTAATTGTCTTCACACGGCGTTAGTTCTACCTTTAAGCGTGCTGGTGCGGATACGTGTGATGGGTGGGAAGACCTTTAGCTAAAACCATTCACCCCACCTTTAAACATACTCATTTAGAGAGTGAAGTGGACTTTGTACTTCAACTCAGACAATTTCAACAGCAGCCAAATAATCGGGATTAAGAAATGCTTGTTCGGACACATGCGAACTGAACATGTAGGGAACGTATTGCATCGAAAATGGCCACTAGCATAATGATGGCAAAATGTCCCATGAACAGCGTGGGTTCTTCATGAGCCTTAGAAGACTGTGTACCGCTTCTCTTACGCCATCGGTAATCTACCTTACATTGCGTTGTACGGTTTCTCAGTCAACTCTTTAATACATTTGCGACAACTAAATCACTGATGTTAAGTCTGCGATATCCCCTCTGCAATATCTATACAGCCTTCCAGCTGATAACAAAGGAGATAATCGATTATAACATAGGCCTATGCTTGATTGACCGATTGGACCCACCCATTCGATGAAATCGCTATTGTGCGGAATTCAAATATCATCCAAATAGCTTTTAAAGTTAAAAGGGATTTTATTACACTTTTTAAGAAATGCATCGTCTCGTTTTACCATGTAAACATTGGCATATTTTTCATTTTCTCTTCTTTTGACGTATGTTGAAAATCTTTTTGGTTCGCTCACACACCCTGCTCCAAGAAATAAAGGATATTTTTTGTAATTCGGGGGATCTTGTCATTTTGATAACACTTACTATTTTATATTTATAATAAATACATGCTTTTAGTCTGCTTGACGCGGAGATTCCAGACTGAGATTTATCACAAATCTACGCATTCATGTCGAGTTGTGTGCGTGCAAATGGACAATTTCTAGCAAACCTATGCCGTGTTCACACTAGAGAGTTAATTCTGACCGAGTAACACCGTGCTAAGGTATGGTATTACTTAGCATGGCGTTACTCCGGACACTACTTTGAACACGGTACTAAGAGCTCTCAAATGTTCACATTACTGCGCTGAAGTGTACGTTCACCACCACGCTTAGAAGATGTGTTTCCTGTTGATCTGGGCACACATATATCTGCCATTTCGTGTAGGCTATATTTAATTTATTTGTGCGCGCAAATATAAATTGTCCGCTTACCAGTGTCATCTTTCATATGATTGTTTGCTGTGTCTTGCGGTACGTGTGACCAATATTCAAACGGTTTCATGAAATTGAAGGTACACAAGAGTGTTCCAATTTTTATTCTGACTAATAAGACAAACTAGTCTATTTAAAACGTGATGGCTATCTCGTGAAGGCTACACTCACACCCGTCTATAACGGACATATGACTTGGGGATGGGGTGGGGTGGGGTGGGGGAGGGGGGGGGGGCAGTTCATCTGATTTGAGGGCAACAGGCATCTTATTTTGGGTCATGTGCAAATGATCTATGTGCACATGGCATTTGATTTTGGGCACCTTACCCCCAAATCAAATGCAGGATGCCGCCAAATCAGATGCACAGTGCATGCAAATCAAATGCAATGTGCCCAAATTCAAAGGCACAGTGGCCCAAAATCAGATGCACAGTGCTCCCAAATCAAATGCACTGTGCCTCCCCCACCCACCCACCCACCCACCCACCCTCACCCCCGTCCACCAACCAAAATCAGATGCACGATTTTGCTGCTTCCCAAATCAGATGCATGATGCTTCCCAAATCAGATGCACAGTGATCCCAAATAAGATGCACTTTGATCCCAAATCAGATTCACGATGCCCTCAAATCAGATTACGGCGCGCCTTAATCAGATTATAGTGCCCTCAAATCATTTTACGGAGCCCCAGAATTACATGCATGATCTCACAAATCAGATTACGGTGCCCCCCCCCCCCAACAGCAGGTATATGATGTTGTTTCAACGTTGAATCCACGTTGAAATAACGCCATGACGTGATTTCAACGTGGATTCAACATTGAAACAACGTCATGTGCCTGCTCGGCCTCAAATCAGATAAAACGTGGCCCCAAATCAAATACACGGTGACCCTAAATCAGATGCAGGGTTCGCCAAATCCGATGCCTGTGGCAGACAGGTCTGATTGTGCATAGCAATGCAACATCATTGCCGTCGCCCCAGTAGCGAATACAGTCATGGGATTCGAGTTTGTACGTCTCTTTGCCTGTCTATCGTTTACCGCAACTACGGGCGGTGATGTAAGATTTGGAATCCACACACTTTAGCGAAACGGACAAAGGAATAGCAGTGTGAAAATGTGAATTTATTTAAAATATAAAGCCTCTGATGAACAATATGTTGCTGCAGAAGAGGATGAGGAGGTGTGGGGGGTGTGTGTGTGAGGAGGAGTCTAGTTGGAAGAGGAAAACGAGAAGCACGAGGTCCCAAATAGTATTTAACAAAGGGAGATTCGGTTATAACTAAATCTATTTGAGTGTTATATTTTGTTGCGATTCTCAAGTAGTACTAGTCGTTTTGTTTGCCTGTCTCTCTTTAGTGTTATCTGTTTGTGGGTTAATTGTTTTAAAATGTCTGACAATGCTGTCTATGTCCCAAGTATATAAGCTTCGCTTTTATATAATATTATATAGATGATGGTTTTGAGTTTTTAAGCCTTGATTGCTCGAGACATTCACTTACCATCTTCAATCCAAGCACCTTCACTTGCATACGCAATTGTTGCTGCACCCCAAATAAAATTGTCCGGAAATGTATCAACGAAGAAGTCTGAAAACGAATAAACAATAACAATGAGGTAAGCATGTATTTGATGATTGCTCGAACCACAGTCGAACATGCTTGGACGGATACTGCGTGGGCCATCACATATGGCCAGAAACGATAAGACGTTGCTTAAAGCGGAATGGTCATGCTAAAATAACCAATGCTTAATCCTTTCACTAATATGGTGCTATCAATAAATTTTCGCTTCAGTAACTGAGTTGAGTTGGCATTGGTTTTTAGATGTTCGTCCAGCGGAAGTTTTTTGTCACCTGTTTGTTTCTTACGTGGTTAGGGTGGGGTGGATGGGGGCCCTGGTTTCCTCATCTAGGAAATGTTACCATTGGCTAAGAGTGAATTTTGGATGTGAAGCTGTTCTTCTTTTATTGTGTGATGGGAAACCGGACGTTTACACTTCCTGGATGTGAAAACTACCTCCCACACCTCATCATACAGGAATCATACAGATGGCAAAAAAACTTCCATTGGTCGGATTTCCGTACATCCAAGGCATATCCGAATACCTAGGCATACTCTTCAGAAAACACAATGTCAAAACTTACCACAACACCTTATGATAGCAATTAGTCAAATAAGCGCAGAACAGATGAACGCTCTGGAATCATTTACAAGATTGAGTGTGACCAAAGCGAGGGCGCATAATATAGGCGAAACAAAAAGGCCAACTCAGCCGTGACAGAGCACACAGAAACCACTGAACGTACCATCCCCGCCAGAAGTGCCTCGGTCATTAACATCGAGACCAACTTATTCAAGCGAAAATTCAAAGGGGCCATCGAAATTTACAAACATCACCCAAACATGAACCGAGCCAAGGGTTACCATATACCGGCGGTCTACCAAGCAATGCTTTCACGTAACCCCTCAAGAAATCGCCAGAGTGACATAGCCAGCAACAGTCAGTTACTGCTGAAGATTTAATCGAGATGGTGATGAAGGCAACACTAAAACAATTTCTACATCCCGGAGAGGTAACAAATTTCTACTTATTTTTCAGGGCACTATATCTCTCAAAAAGAATCTGCCAGGTCATGCAGCACACATGATGATGTCACTCTTGCCCTTAATGCTGCTCAGCTTAACAAAAATCTACCACCTGCATGATGGATTATATGGTGAGAGGTGGAGAGTGTCAGTCAAAGTTCCTAAAATGAAGTACATAACATATAGCGTGTGTTCCTTAATACAATCCAAGTGCTCACTTTCAGTTGACAAATAAAGGGGAAAAGTATTGAAACAAAGTAGCACATTGCACTGACTTACTGTGATTGAGTTTTCTTTTAAGATAGCACTGACTTATTGTGATTGAGTTCTCTTCTAAGACATTACTGCCTTTCTTAACTGCATATTAACAATAATAGTTCTAACATTAGTCAAATGTGGTGCCTTCTAAAACAATCTAGTCTAGATAAACCATCGCACACAAATCTTTGTGGTTTTTTCTGAAATAAAGAGTCTAATTGTAACGCTTTTGAATTTCATTATTTAATTCACAAACTACTATGGCTACTCCAGTTCTTCACCCATATTTTAAAACGTTTAAAAATGTATACCAGAGACTACTTACTGTGCATTTTAGACCAAGCACTTGAAACGTTTGGCCTGTTTCCTTTCGTACATACTCCAATGATCCTATGATATTACTGGTTTCCTACTCTATTTATCTGCAATACAAAAATTTCGAGAACCAGTGTTATCTGGATCATTGAATCATGTGCGAAAGGAACACCCCTTTGTATCAAGCATGTACATCAGATGGTCTTTTATGTAGACATTTTACAGAAGATTTCTGCTAAAACGTTCAAAACTTAAATGAGCCATGGATTAAGTACAAATTCTATCTTAATATATTTTATATCCGTTTCGTGAGGCTCTTCGACCAAGAACATTTGGATATTTGTGTATAGGCACTAGTAGATAACTGTGTACAAATTGCGGTAACCACACATTTGAAGTGCATTCTGAGTTGGCGGGACACTTTGAACATCCTGGGTCCTCTGCCATAACATATTGAGTCGATGAGCATTAACCTAAAAAGTAACTGGCTTCCCATCATACAATTGACATATGAATGACTCGATAATAGCCAATGCATGGAATGAACACTAGACAACTTTCGCCAGTGTTTCCGTAACTTCTGGGTGTTTTGCAGTAAATGCTTTGTTTGAGGTGTCGGCTACAAATTGTATGACCTTAAGGATCTTTTATAGAGTCAGCTAACCATTGTCGTGTGCTTATATGTTAGGTCTTTGTGTTCGCGTATTTCCTTTAATATATTTTGGGGATGTTGATCCCATCCCAAGTCAAGGCGATCGCAAGTCTTGAGTTGTACACCAGCCGAGGACAGAACACAGTATATGTGCAGTAAGCAGGTGGTGTACATGTTGACTTTGGTTGCCTTGTAGGGATAAAGAGTATGAGTTGAACCTCAGTTTCATCACTAAAGCCTTTATCATTGAGATTTTCAGCGGTAAATACAAACTTGTCTGCTGTTGACTGTATATGGAGAGCTACTGTTTGCCTAAAGAATAGAGCGAAACCTTCCCGGCGTATGTGCAACGTGTCTGCTCTTTAAAGAGGGACACTTTCTGGGCTGCTGTCTTGTATAATTTGACCTGTTTGTAGGAAGAGAAGGATCAACTGTGAATATTTCTTGCTGAAGTTCCAAAATTCGAACAAAGGGTTTGCATCCAACATCTTTGGTTGCCCACTCCGCTATTGCCTGGTCTATAGCTATCGAGCTTCTACAGTACACATCATAAAGAATGGTGTCTGACACTGCTACGCTGACCTGAGGTGCGTATCGTATACATTGGGTTTTGCCTTTTAACCATGGCCTTTAGTCAATGCACATAATGTACTCAAACACTTTACCACCAAAATTGAACTTTTTGTTGCGAAGATGTTCCGATTAACCACTGTACGGCGTTTATAGCCTTTCACTTTCATCTCAATTTTCATTTAGTCTGTTACACATGACCTTGATTACATGCGGAGATGACATAGCTGACCTAACTAATTTTACACACCAGAGAAAATTAGTTTTATCTTACACGTGCTAAGCAATTAGTACCAATATGGCATGTGTAGATCTTTCCAGTATTCCTTATACTTTTACACTATACATGCCTTTGAATGACCATTAATAACGGGTGGATGTCACGTGATTAGTCCTACCACTTTATTCGCCAGAACAAAACTGTTTTGTCTTGATGAGAGATTTCGTTTGACGCTGATATCATCTTCACATGATGAAACGCTGCCATTTTCTATTGTTTACCATAAAGTCATCTCGCATGGCCTTTACTAACATCTGGAGGTCACATGATTTACCATACCAATTTATCTACCAGAACAAAATTGTTTTATCTTGATGGGATCTGTCAGTTCACACTAATATCTTCTTCACAGGACATGCCGTTCTTATTTTCAATTGTACACCATAATATGACGTTGACTGACCGTCAAATGAAATCTGTCATCAAGACAAAAGCAATTTTGTTCTAGTGAATAAAGTGATAGGGCCAATCAAGCTGGTGACCTTAATGGGAATCTGACTTCTGGGTTCCATTCGTTGGGATATATAGGAATCTACTCAAATCGCTTTTCTCGAGCATTGTAACGAACTCTCAGTTTTCCAATGGAGGTCCTTCCCAACTAAACAGAAAATACCACTCTTGAGGTTAGATTACGGTACGTCCCGGTTGGTTATATTAATGAAAATTACAAAACTTCTTAAGCTGCTTATTATCTATGCCCTTAGCTAAAATGGCTGAACCTTCAAAAGGCATTGCAGACCACTTTTAAGCGTTCACGGTAATATCCGTTTTAATGGCCCACAGGCGGTCCGTATAAAGAAGTCTGTCCATAACCTGTCACTGTGATAACACAGGCCACTGGGTCGGTACAGGGTCAGTACTAGGCCGTATTAGTCACATAGTGGCCAAGTAGCACGCATTATATGTGATAAATAATGAGAAATATACAGAAATTTAATATGAGATCGTCTTTATCGCGCAAAGGTACAACATGTATTACTTTCTAACTTTTCTTTTCGTTACGCCAGTAATTTGTTAAGTTTGGGAATTAAAAAATATTCTTATGTCTTTTAACCGAATATGAGATCATCTTCATAGGAAGCACGTGCACAATCAAATAACAAATCCATTTAACAAAGCTGAACAAATAATATTTGAAAACAATTCAAAATTAACCCTTCTGCAGTGGTCTTGAGAAATGTCAATTTGCTGACCAGGAGAAGACTATTTTTAGAAATGTATCACTAGAATGACTGGCTCTATAACCGAGCCAGTCATTACAGTGGCAAATTCAGATTCTTCTCTTGGTCTGCAAATCGACAGTTTATATAAGAAAACTGAAATTGTCTTGAACAAATTCGATGGTTAAAGGGCTAATTAATTCGATTTTCAGTTTATTACCCTCGTTCCATTAGGGGAAGGCGTGTATAATGTATGTGAGTCTATTTCTCTGTTTGTAAGCGCGAGATTGTTTCTCTGTTTGTAAGCGTGAGGGTGTGTCTCTGTTTGTAAGTCCGAGATTGTTTCTCTGTTTGTAAGTGTGAGGTTGTGTCTCTGTTTGTAAGCGCGAGGTTGTTTCACTGTTTGTAAGCGTGAGGTTGTTCCTCTGTTTGTAAGCGTGAGGTTGTTTCTATATTTGTAAGCGCGAGGTTGTTTCTCTGTTTTTAAGCGTGAGGTCGTTTCTCTGTTTGTAAGCGTGAGGTTGTTTCTTTGTTTGCAAGCATGAGATTGTTTTTCTGTTTGTAAGCATGAGGTTGTTTCTCTGTTTGTAAGAGTGAGGTTGTTTCTCTGTTTGTAAGCGTGAGGTTGTTTCTCTGTTTGTAAGCCTGAGGTTGTTTCTCTGTTTGTAAGAGTGAGGTTGTTTCTCTGTTTGTAAGAGTGAGGTTGTTTCTCTGTTTGTAATCCTGAGGTTGTTTCTCTGTTTGTAAGAGTGAGGTTGTTTCTCTGTTTGTAAGCGTGATGTTGTTTCTGTGTGTAAGCGTAAGGCTGTTTCTCTGTTTGTAAGCGTGAGGTTGTTTCTTTGTTTGCAAGCGTGAGATTGTTTCTCTGTTTGTAAGCCTGAGGTTGTTTCTCTGTTTGTAAGAGTGAGGTTGTTTCTCTGTTTGTAAGCGTGAGGTTGTTTCTTTGTTTGGAAGCGTGAGATTGTTTCCCTGTTTGTAAGCCTGAGGTTGTTTCTCTGTTTGTAAGCGTGAGGTTGTTTCTCTGTTTGTATGCGTGGCGTTGTTTCTTACAAATAACAGGGTCCATTTGTAGCCACGCTCCACCCATTTACAGACAAGCTCCGCCCACTTTTTAGCATGTTAGAATCGATTTGAAACTTTAAAACATGAATTCTTAGAATCTAAATTTGAAGGTAATTATAAAGGTAGGCTGTTGACTATTTTGAAACTAATTTTACTGGTTGGGTGGGGGTGTGGGCCTTTGGCAAAGGCAAATTAGTTTCTTAATTGTCAAAATAATCTTCATCAAATTATAAATAAATCAAAGACATAAAATTCAGACACTTTCGTGACAGACTATTGCCACCTTCTTGACCGACTTATCCCATTTTGATTGTGAGGTCAGCTAGCGAAGTGACATATTGGATTATGCCGTTAGATAGTTGAGTGACAGATCAGAGCCTTTCATTAATGGCCTCATGTGGTCCAGTCTTTAATCGGACTTTCCAGGAATAAAAAATACTCAAAATTGAGAAATAAAAGTTAAAACACTTGAGAAACTAATTATTCGATTTGATTTAAACCTATTTTATTGTACGAAAATGTACAATGGGATCGAGTACACGTTCTTCCAACTTAGCTAACCCTCTCCCAACATAATTATTACAAGGCAGCGTATATAGAGTGTATATAAGAATTTTATAACATAATGAAAGGAGAAACATATAAGGAGTAGAAGCATAAGAGAATAAAAGCATTGCGAGAAAATGGAAATGAGGAGAGAGCGAGAGAGAGAGAGAGAGAGAGAGAGAGAGAGAGAGAGAGAGAGAGAGATAGAGAGAGAGAGAGAGAGAGAGAGAGAGAGAGAGAGAGAGAGAAGGAAAGAGAGCGAGAGAGCAAGAGCGAGAGAGAGAGAGAGAGCGAGAGATAGAGGGGGAAGGAGGGAGGGAGGAGGGAGGGAGGGAGGGAGGGAAGGAGGGAAGGAGGGAGAGGGAGAGAGAGAGGGAGGGAGGGAGGGAGAGAGGGAGGGAGAGAGAGAGAGAGAGAGAAAGAGGGAGAGAGAGAGAGCAAAAGAAAATGGTAGGAAGGACGATTTCTTTTGTTCTTATTTTACCCGAAGTGAATATACATAATCAGTTCTTGATTTAACGATTCAAATTGATTTCTAGAAAGGAGAAGCTATGCACACGTATATAGGTAATTCTAGATGTACCTGATTCTTTAAGACTAGCGGCCACAGCCAGTATGAGGAACGCGCCAATAACTTGTATCATCTTCCTCGAGCTTTCTATCTGGCTGGGACAGATATCGTATACCCTTTTATTGATTAAAAAAAGACAAATACATGTAGTTTATTGACTTTTCCTTGACCTCAGCATAGGTTCTATAAAATAACATCTTATTATACTTAATCAGGTCAACATTTATATCAAGGTCTCTGGATTTTTAGCCCAGCTCAGCGATCGCTCCCCGTCCGGTGTCCTCGGTCATCTGGCTGCCTGCGCGTCGTCAACACTGGTGGCGTGTTTTGCGATTTCTGACCTTACTACTTCTAGTAATTACTTTCCAGAAGACCTTGTAGTTAGTTCTCTTTAGATGTCTGATTTTTTAATGCATCTGGATTTTTTTAAATATTTTTGCTGCGTGTTTTGTAACCGTCTGCTTGTAGCATTTACTAGATCGTTTTACTATTTGTTTTAAACATAATTTTATTTTGTTCAATAGGAGCACAGTAAGACATAAGTCTTATATACACGTGTCTCCCATACATACAAATGCTATACAATAATAAGTACAACAAGATGGGGTATAATAAAACAGAATTAAATAGCAACTATGTATAACTAGGTGGTGAGGAGCTCTTAATGCTGTGTTCACCATGTTTGTACATGTAGAGCTGCTGTATTTAGCACGTATGGTTGTGAATTTAACAGATAGGAAGTTACTTAAAGCAGTTGGTAATGCCTATATATTGACATACGGTGTTACATATTGTAATATTCTTTTCCATGTCGACATTGTTAATGCTGTATAGGAGAGATATTATTTAGGACGAGCTGATTTTGGAAAGAGACTCTGGTCGTTAAAAAGAGGGCAATGGAGGAGATAGCGATTTGTGGATTCATCAGTGTGTCCACATGGACAGCCAGCTGAGTCTGACATAAAATTTTTCGAATAGATGGCGATTTAAATTACTACAACCATTACGAAGCCTCATAGAATTACAGTAGCAAACCTTGGGCCGACATAATACCATGGAGGAGGTGGTCGTATGGGCGACATGGTATAAGTTCGTTCTTGAATTCCATGAGAGTGCCGGAACACGTGTCCGGCGCAGGGAGAGTATTCCATTCGCAGATTAATATTTGAAAATTATATTCTGTACGGTTCACGCGATGACTTTGTGATACTATTTACGTTTTTGGCTGCATTCCTTTCCAAACCATTCTTTATTATTATGCTTTAGTTTTCCATGAGATTTTTTGGAGCCCAATATCTTGTTTGTGCATTTTAAGAACATGTTGTTAATCAAAACTACTGCTACATTTATGTTAGCCTCACTATCGCTACTTTCTAACTCTGCTAGCTGACATTTATTTTCCTCAATTTGATTATCATCTACATTTCTGACAATATCACTATGCTTTGCTTTTATCCATATAATCAGCTTATTTGCATTTTTTAAATTTTATACAGTGAGTTACGGTGTCAGTAATAGACTTTTCCAATGCATCCATCCATCATACGACGTCATAATTAACTCCGTGGCGTGTAGGATGGTGTCATAATCAATGAAGTCATTATGACATCATGACTGATGTCGATAAGTATACGACGGACGCAAAATCGAAGACGGACTATGCGTTGTTGTACAAATTGTATGTCTTTACTATTCAATAAACATTCAATAAACATAGACAACAGAAGTATGTTCTGTATTGGTGCATGCAAAACAGTACAATTATGCTGTCTGCTTCTTCGTGCTCAGCTTGCAATTCGCTAATGTCTAGAAATACGTCTGATGACCTGACCTCATTTTGCCCATTGAAAGTTCCAGATATGACAATTGTTCTGTTTTGTGGGACGCTTAGTATGAGTTGCTCCGCACAGAAGTGAGCTAAGTTTGCCGTATGTTCGGGAACCACCAGAACGTTTGATCAACTTACGGGAAGTGGCACAGATCGGTTCAATTATTTTAAGGATTGGTCTGTAACCTTTGGATCTTTTCACTCTCGCCAACCCCTTAATAGAACGTTGACGATACCTGTCA
Source organism: Chaetoderma sp. LZ-2023a (assembly GCA_034401795.1). Taxonomy (NCBI): domain Eukaryota; kingdom Metazoa; phylum Mollusca; class Caudofoveata; order Chaetodermatida; family Chaetodermatidae; genus Chaetoderma; species Chaetoderma sp. LZ-2023a. Next base: position 12,510,995 of record CM067366.1, on the reverse strand, counting down.
AGAGCTATGTCAATATGATTAAACCGCTCATCAGAACAAAGGATTGATCGAACAAAGATTTCCAAATAGTTTACAACCCGGTTTCCTTAGTGCCATAACACATGTCTGGCTATCAATCGCGAGAGATGAGGTGCCGTCAAGTGCAACTGTAGAAGGACAATCGATATCATGTGTTAATACATGTATAATTACAGATTTGTTTTCCGTCCTCAGATTTTCATTAACCTCGGAAAGAACAACTGGGGCTGGCATTAGTTTATGACGCACAATTGAGTTCAAATCCACTGTCCTCCCCGCGTCATACGTAGTAAGAATACTCTGTAATACGTTTTTGTCGGCTTTAATTGCGACAGATTTGTCTTTGCTCTTTGTTTCATGTTGAACTATATAAAGTCACGAAATTGTACATGAGTACTTCCTTCATAAGAGTTTCTCGCACACACGGGTTCAGTTGCTCATGGCCCGAATAACGTATGTAGGCACATCCTTTGCTACGAAGTTATGCAATATGTTAGACGGTTGGTCCGCAGAAAATAATTTGCATCTTTTAAGGGCTAGAAGCACAATACTTTCATCATCATGATCTCGCTGCTTCCTCGATGGGGTAGATTCGCTACATGTCATTTGGTGATCTAATCCAAGGTTGTGCAATCTTCTGGTCTGCACAGCAATTTGGATACGGAGGTTATATGAGTGCCCATCTAGAGAGTGTCGACTGAGCTTTTGTGATGCCTACAATCCCTCCTGATCGTTTAATAATGATATTAAACCATTCCTGGATGTGGGCCGGATATACCTGATTGAATTTGTGGTCAGAACGTTCCACAACCCGATTTCCACTATGGAACTGCTCAAGTACGGGAAATGGAAGCTGGTTCATGTCAGCCAGATATATACAGTCCCCCTTCGAGCATAGTTTATATGGCCATATGTGTAAGACAATGGACACATTCTTTGGAAGGTATCGCATGAAGTGTAAGTGAAAAGACAAAAATCCATGTCATTGGGCAAACGCTGCTTCGGACTACTGCATGAGTTTAATTGTTTAACATCATGTTTAATCTTTCTCGTTGAAGCACTAGTAGCGTCTTCAGACTTGTAAAGTCGGTTAATCTTAGCTTTATCGGTGTACTTTGCATAGCAATCTGTATGCCAAACTAATGGCTGACTGTTCTCAGATTGGTGATTTGTTGCAATTCTATCAGTCACATCTCTATACATAAGTCATTAGCTTTCTCTTTCAGTCGTGCATTTGTTTCATTTTTCACAGTAGTTAGCCCCTGTTGACTAGAATTAAAGAGGGTGTAGCTTCTTGACAAATGGTACACTGATCAATCCACACAGGTGTCGACTTTTACAGTTTAATGACTATATCCATAGTATATTAAAACAGAACTAACACACGCACGCACGCACGCACGCGCACGCACACATACATATATAGGTATATTTAATAAGTAGCTGTACCAATATGCTTTGGAGTTTAGTACACAGGTAGGTGCCCCTTCAGAATGCCGTTAAAAAACAAAATGGACCTGGACTGTACTGAAACTGTGCACGCATGTAAATACACAGCACTCGGAATTCCTTCCACTCATACCCGACTTCCCTTCTATCATCAGAATGGGCCTTTCCAGTTTTAGCCATGCCCACCACCACCCCCACCCCCACCCCACCCACCCCACCCCACCCACCCCCTCTCTAGCTAAGCGCCACCGATAATACTCCTGCGTTTGGAACCGATAGATCCCTGAACTCCCCGACAATCAATTTCCTGAAAATTATACAGTTAAGCTGTTGAATATTTTGAAACAAATTTGACTGGGTGCTGTTGCTGCCCATGGCAGGCAGCAACAGCGCCCAGTCAAATGAGTTTCAAAATATTTGACGGAATGGTTTATAAATAGCAAATACATTCGTGCAACGTGTCGGACTATTATTCGCTTAAGACGGACTAAATCGAGTCATTCATGCTGCAATCGATTATGACGTAATCCTACGCGTCAAGTAGTTATTTATGACGTCATATGATAGATAAATAAGCTGGAAACGTCCATTGCATTTGACATAGGCATCCCTATGGTCACGTGTCTGGGGTTTTCACGTCCCCACCCCCACCCCCACCCCAGACACTTCTCCATCTTGCAGCATCTATATCAACGCTGTCTCATTCAATCAGGTAAGACACTGTACATCTAGATGCTATTTGTCTAACCAAGTCTGTAAGTTCCTCGCGACATCTGTTATTGTATGTGTGCCCTTCTCCGAGAGAATCTAGAAAAAATTGACTCTTGGAGAAGCGATGTCTTGCACAAATGAGTAAATTCACACTCAAACACACACAGAAAAAATCATAGATTTATTAGTTGATGGGGGTCTGCATATACACCCATGTCACCCCACCCCAACCCCGTCCCCGCCCCGCCCCACCACCCGCCGCACCCCTCCCCGTTCCAGTGTCTATGTTAGTTATAGTGACAGAAGCAGGCATATGTTTGTGACATAAACATCACAGATATTATATGTCAAAATCAGCGCGCCTGTTAACCCTTACCACTCTGATGACAATATTCTATCTTTTACTGTGCAATTAGCAAAGTAAGTGGTGTAAAATTTTCAACAATTTTGGTGGACGATGGTACTCTCTACGATAGCAACATCATCCACCAAACCAGTTCATCTTTTAATTTAATGTGCACATTTTTTATTTTGACGTCAGAGTGGTAAGTGTTAATATCATTAATATGGTCACGACTGTAATCATTGCCTGCTATTAAGTTCATAATAATATATTGCCCTACTTTTTGAAAATTTCTTATATGTTATATGTCTATAACAACGATTTGTCATCCCAAATTATCTGGCAAATGCATTATAATTTTGCCTGCGCTATGCTATATTAACTAGAACAAGCTTTGGTTCATCTGCTCTATACAATAGATTGGATTTACCACAGTCCGCCACAGTAGCGCTCTCATCCGGCCTGCCAGTTAATGACAAGTTCTAATAAAACTTTGCTTAATAATCAGGCTGCAAAAGCTATATCTGCTGCATCAATGATAAAATGTCATCAAATTTAATAAGTAAATACATACATGTTACTTTAAAAACACAGTGTCTGCGTTTCTTAAAATTTATTAAATGACAGAAAGCTGTTGCAACCATAAAACTGTTATAAACAGAACACTGATGTATCAAGCGGGTTGTCATGCCCATAATACTATTGAAAACAAAAACTGCCACATATAGAAACAGTTGCGCTATATTGAACAGGTCCTATCTACCTGATATAGCTACTGTGTCAATAAAGCTGCTGCTAAATTAGCCTATAAAGATATCCCATTCATAAAATTCTTGCAACCAGAAATCTGTTGCATCCACAACGTTGTTGGATTCAAAGTTGTTGCGTGGCAGGGCTCTAAAGGTAAAATCAGTTGTAACGCAATTCCTCTGAAATCGTTAGACGGAACTCAACCAAATTTGATATCTGAGTTACCCATATGATTACGGAGTGCAGGAGGCCATTTAGATTTGGCTCCATCCACAGGGGGTGGGGAGGGGTCAAATGGTCACATTTTAACCTGCGGGGATTGATTGTAACGCTTCTCCTCCGAAACCGTTTTTGAGAGCACCAAGAGGTCGCCCAGTAAATGTAAAACTGGGTACACTGCTTGCTCTATTTAATATAGTAGCAGGTGCTATGTAATAAGATAATTACATTGGTCGAACTATTAGATAGCGAGTGCACAATCGTTACACGTGCTCAAGCCCTGACGTAATAATATGTTGATTATTTTGAACACCTGTGCTGCTGCAAACTGTTGCTGTCTAACAACATAATTATTTTCGTTTTATTTTGCAATAGACACACAACCACATCTTCGTGCAGGAATGTTTGGAAATAAAATTATTAAAATTTGATTCGTATCCCTAATTCAAATTCACACCTAAAATTTTATTAAAGGTTCATATTCACACCAAATGCTACAAAACACAATATGTATACTTCTAGAGACTTAAATTGTGTATCCAAATGTAATGAAACGAAACAAATCTTAACATATGATGATTTCATTTCATATAAATTAATATAATTTTTTTAGTTGTCAAGTTCAATTAGGGGCTTGTGTCTTTAATTCAATTTCACATCTTAAAAAAAATTATATTAATTAATACGTAATTAAATCATCATATGTTACGATTTATTTCGTTTCGTTACCTTTAGGCACATAATTTAAGCATCTAAAAGTATTACCTTTTATTTATTGGGAATGAAATGGTCATACTTATGTTAAGATTTATTTCCTTTCATTACATTGAGGTGCACAATTTACGCCTCTAAAAGTATATAATTTCAACAATTTGAAGGCAAGCCGTGTAGTATTCACACTCAGCTATAGTCAGACTTGTTTAGAATGAACACTTCTTGACCTATTAATGTCTGGTTAGTAAAACAGGTTGTCTCTTAATGCGAATGAAGGTTTTTTGCGACCACAAGATGGTGTACGTTAAAACGCGTGGTTCTAAAACCACCGGTTTTAAAGAACCACCACCACGTGTTCCAAAAAGCAAGTGATCGTTATAAACAGGTTCAATATTAGAAGCATATCCCGCCCGCATGCCATAATCCATCCCAGCAAGTCATCGCGACATCAACTTTAGTGAATTACTTACAAGCCTGGGCCAGGTCATCGTCCTATAGCACGGCCTCGCCCTCCCCCTCTGCTCCTGAATCGAGTATATTGCTGAGCGATGTGAGTGGGCGTATGTTAGTACAATAGGGTCACGTTGACAGTGGTGTTTTAATGTCAGTGTAAATTCGTGGAGGCCTAACTATATGATTACATACAAGGTGGCCTTTGTTCGTAAATTAGCAATTTTCTTGCTCATGTACCATTATAATTGGCGGATATTTATTGATAAAACAAGCTTTCCCGCGCGCCCGTGCCATTATACAGAGCGGACCTTTCGTATTATGCTCCACAGAAACATTGGGCGTAGACACGAGAGAAGTTCGAATATTGCCGATTGTTGAATACTTTTAAAGTAAACCATTTCGATGGAGAAGTCAATGCGTATTTTTCTCTTTCTGGTATCAGGTTAGTTATTAATATTATTGTTTAATAATTATATATTTCAAGGCAAAATTGTATATGACTAAAAAATGTGCCATGTTTCTTTCTATGCACCTTTTCTCTGTACTTTGCAGTACTCATTATATTCGGGTAAATATGTAGTTTTCCATGTATTTCCATGATTTTTCGTAATGTTGGGTTTTCTTTCTCGTTGTTTCTCTGTCTCTCTCAAGATTACCCAATGGAGAACAAAATCACAGAATTCATTAATTCTATTTCTTTTACTAAACTAAATTTGGTAGCGTTTATTTTATACAGCTATCTACATGAATACAATGTAAGTCAGACAGTTGACATCCCACATCTCCATTCAAAATAAAATCATCCCAACTCTCTTCAAAATAAAAACCATCTGTCAAATCATTCCTTGGGCCTTATATATGTCTGGGTTTTGTGACGGTTGAGGGCACCCTCAGAGTTTTATGAGTTTTGAGTGTGCACTCGAACTCTCTAAACTCAAACTCTGTGAGCTCAAACCCTGTGTAGAACTCTGAAACTCAGAATGGTGACTTCTGTAATATGACCATTCCTAACAAATTGTCCCGAAAGACCATCAGCAGTGAATTGTATGCATGGCTGGCTGGTCATCTGGTTGGCCGGCTGGGTCGCTCACTCCTCCTGGCACTGCAGTGAGATCCTGCCTCACTGCTGTCAATTCACTCAGCACACACAGGCCAGATAACTACATTCAAACATGCTCTAAAAGTCACCTGTTTATAAAGGGCAGTTTTAGTTGGTTCACATGCTGTCCTTTATAGACAGGTTATAATGTACTCACAAGCACTCTCTCTTTCTCATATTATCCACAGCTTGTAATGTTTTCAAAAATAATTACCTAATACTATCCTCCACCTCTAGATCACGTCCTCGTGGTCTGAATCCACTGTTAAACTTTTCCTAAAAGTGGTTATTTTCATTGTCACAGTTTTCAAAATTAATCGATTATCTGGCTTAACATTGCCACCAGCCACCAAATTGTCACCAAAATGCTGGCACTGTCATAGGTAGCTGAGAACATTTTATGCTGATGCTTCCTCAGAAATGAACAAGAAGAAGATTACAATAAAGTCAACACTGCAATGATTATTATTGTGAAATGTTACTACTGCTGGTCGAACTGTCTCTGCAGCTTTTCTGCAACTCTGCCGTGATAAGAGGTGAAGGATCCACACTTAATGACTTCACAGTTTCTGATACAAGGCTCCATATAGCCTGTAACATTTCAGGATTTGGAGCAGCGGGTTGCATAGCTTTCTGCACAATGTGTCTAATGTTGTCCTGCTTATTGCTGGAAACATGGTGTTGGTATTCTAAAGTTTTCCTTGTGCTCTTCTCGAATTCACATTGTAGTAATAGGCCTTGTTTTTCACAGTTTGAGACACGATTTTCACAGTTTATAGTATGGTTTTTCAATTGGTTTAGCGTAACTGTCATCAGACTGTTTTTGTGCTGTATCCACTATCTTAAATTCGATATGCCTACCTAATGTTTTTATTTGGTTCTCTAGTGAGTGAAAAAGTTCTATCTGACTATTTGGGGGAGTGTCTGTTTTCTCTTCATCAAGGCATACTCGTTTAGTTGCTGGCTCACATGATTCTACAGGTACACATAGGCTATATGGCTCTACAATCGAGGGTGACGGAACAGAATTAATAATAAGATATTACTCACTGGTGATGTGTTTGTGGTACAGGTATTTGTTGACTGAAATTGTTCTGTAGTGGTAACATGGTGAATTCTCTTCTTGTTACCTGATACGGATCGTGACCTATCTGACATACAAGTAGGCTCACTGGCAAGGAAATCAGAAAACTCTGATGGTCCATCTGCAGTATCGACATTTGAAGGCGTAAGATATAAAGTATGACAAGATAATTCCTCATCTTGTGTTGGTATTAGTGGTTCAAATCCATTGCTTACATCCATCTTGATATTTGATGAATTGGTGAACGGAATGGCTGCCAGGTTGTGAAGTTTATCTAGGGAATAGCTGTTATTATTTCCTTCTTGTTCAATAAAGGTGTTTCTTAACACAAAAACACTTCCTTGAAAAACACTGATATTTGAATTATTTGTCAACTTATGATTATGTAATTTTCCTAGGAAATGTTGCTCTAATCTAATTCTAGTTTGAAAACCGACATGGCACGATTCACAGTGATATGCTGAAAAATACCAAGGCAAATGTCTTAACAAATTGTGTCTTCTTAGAGCTGACTGAGAAGATAAAACTTTATTACAGATTTCACATGTTCACTTGTTCTGATTTTCCATATTGCTAAAAGAAGCTGCACATTCATCTTTATATATGCTTGTCTGCTGGTAGGCAAGCAGGTCTGCAGCTGGTGTTTGTGTCTGACCACAAGTACTGACCTCCTGCTGCTAGTACTTGAGGAGACGCTAAAAATAATGTACTACACTTGCAGTAATTGCAGCAGATAACAGCAAACTGATTGTAACACAAACTAGGCACAATTGAATATGATCTTAATCATAGATTCATGAATCAGATGCTGGTAGAGCCAGGGATATTCACCCTGCATGAATGGGTAGATAATTACCCTGCATGCACAGTGACCACCACCAGCCATGCACCTGTTAGACATAAAAATGAACACATGCATTTGTCCTCATAGGGCCCCTATGCACATAGTGCTGGAACAGTTAGCAGTTAAAAACATGAAAGAGAATATTAGATATCTGTACACGCATGACAAAATTAACTATTCATGTTCTATTTACATTAAAATTTCGAGCATGTTGCAAATCTGATGTATACCTGGGAAAAAACCCACTAGGAGAATGTTGTTTCCTTTCCCTAATATTTGCTTGAGTCCTTAAATTTGTTGTAGTTAACTTAAGAGTCATTTTAGTAGTAACACGGTTATGACAGTTTTTCAGATTTCCATTAGAAATGTGTCCCGAAACTGATTCATCGAGTATGGCAGTCTGAATTTTAACAATCGATTCTGGAACAGAGTCACTTAAATATGGCTTAAGTCTGTCATGAGGTAATACTTTAGTCTTGGCCCTAGCGTGTGATTTAATTTTTTAAAATAGGTCAGAAATCTTCCTAGTTATGATGCAGGGTCCCTTCCACATTTCCTCCTTCAATTTAGGACTTAGTTCTACTACCTCTGTAGTGTCACGAAAATGCACAACGTTACCAGCTTTATAATTATTTACAGATATTCGTGTATCATAATCCTGTTTCTGATGCTGAGACATTTTCTTTAGCTGCTTCCTGACAAAATCATGTATTTTCATCATTCTATCTTGTAATGTTGTTACATAATCACAGTATTCATTAGAGTTCTGTTGATTAACTGTGCCATAAGAAGATTAGGCGAGTAGCCAGAACGTTCATGTTGACAGCATATATTTGCAGAAGTTAACAATGGTAGGAGAATATCCCAATTGCGCTGATCGTCATCAATATAAATTGCAATAATGTCTGCCAATGTTCTATTAAATCTGTCCACTAATCCATTTGCAGAGGGATGATATGGAGAAGAGCGTGTTTTATGAATATTCAGCATTTTGCAAACTTCTTTGAATAGTTCCAATTCATAATTTCTGCCTTGATAAGACATAATTTCCAGTGAACATCCAAATTTACTGATAAAATCATAAACTAATTTGTTAGCAACATTTGTTGGAGTAAAATCTGGAATATCATATGCTTCAACCCATCAGGTGAAATAATCAGAGATGATAAACACATAGTGATTTCCTGCTTCAGTAACTGGAAAAGGTCCCGGAATATATGTAGCGATCCTATCCATAGGCGCTCCTACACGATAGTCCTTCAGGGCAGCCCAAGGCTTCCTTTGCAGATGCTTCCTAGCACCACATTTGACACATTTCTGTATCCAGACATGTATATATTCCTTCATCCTATACGAGTACAAGTATTGCTTCATTTTACTAACAGTTTTCTTGAAACCAAGATGACCAGATAAAATGTTATCATGCATCTGTTCCATTACCGTGGCTTGAAGACACCCGGGGACAACCAGCTGCAGATGAGACTGGACTTCATTGGAACAAAACCATCTTTTATACAGTAGCCGATTGCTCAGGGATGGTAAATCTCAATGGAGCCACAGATTACATAAGGCAGGACTTTCTGACGTCACCATATCCCTAGTGGGTCTATCCAATGACTCACTGAGCCAGGTTTTTATCTTCTGCAAATCTGGATCAAGACTTTGTCTAGTAGCAATCTCTTCACAGGAGTAGCCACCGATCCATGATGTAGAATTTCCATTAAGACCTTCCTCTGTGCTGAAATTACAAATTTTAAGATTATCTCCTCCTGATACATCATCGAAAGCCATGTGCTGCTTTTTTCACCTTATTTCAATGGTGCATGGAGTTGGTGATGCGTGGACTTCAGTGGAAAACATTATTAATTTATCTGGACGATATAATAATTTTCAGTTCTACTATTGAGGAGCACTTAAGTAGATTGAATGAAGTATTTGGATGCCTTGGTAAAGCCAGCTTAAAGATGAAGCCATCTAAATGTGAACTTTTTCAGCAGCAAGTAATTTTCTTGGTTCATATTGTAACACCAGATGGAATAAAGAAGGCCCCGATGAAAGTTCAAACAATAAAGGATTGGCCTATTCCAAGGAATACAACACAACTAAGGAGTCTGTTAGGATTTTGTCTGTACTACAGGAAGTTCATCAAGGGATTCTCTACATTAGTTAGGCCAGTGAACCGTCTGTTGGAGGCCGGTCAGCGATTCATATGGTGTGGTACTAGGTCCATTCATATGGTGTGATACTAGGTCCATTGCAAAGGCCAAATGGCAAAGTATTATATTCAAACAGGCCACTTCTAGTTACAAATGCTGTCTTGTGCCTATCTTCCTCTTTTGCCTCAATTTGCCAATATCCAGACTGTAAAACGAGCATGGAGAAAAACTGCTTCAGTTAAAAAATCCAAGCAAGAGTCCATAAGTGGCAAAGGGTAAGAATCCTTCAATGATAAATCATTTAATTTTCTCTAATCCACACATGGCCTAACTGATCCATCTTTCTTTCGAACAAATACTAAAGGTGATGCCCATTCTGAACTAGATTCACGAATAATGCCAGTTGCTCCGCAGTGACCGTATCTTGTTCTTCCTCTACAAATGCTCGAGGTGGCCTTTTCCAGTATTGATTGAACGAGGTACCACAGATGTGTGCCCAAGGTTATTAGGAGATTTAGAAAATATGTCTGTATGCTTAGTTAACAATGTGGATAGCTTGCTTTGATTGGTCTCATTCAAATTATTAATGCTATGGTTAAATAACTCCTGAAGAGGTGGTGACCAGTCCTTTGATTCACTTCTATTGCTACAGTCATTGCAATTACTGGCACTATTTATAGATGCAGTTAAGTAACTGTGATTATTATCTTCCCTGCCTTCATTTTCTACAAGGACATTGATACCCTCTACTTCTTGAATATGACCTATTATCAAACCTTTACATAACACAACATCCTCTGAAGAAAGATTGGTGATTCGCATAGGTATTCCTATATCTGAACAGTGTGGATTAACTAATGAACTACCAAGCAAGAGGTTTTGTGAAGTCAAATCCATAGACACTGGTTCGACCCAGATACATTCATGCTTAAAATTATGTCTATCAGTAATTCCTTCCACAATGGATTCACTGTTTGCTCCTACATTGGTGTCTGTTTTAAGAGTTACTCGTGACACCTTGCCTGGTGAGTTAGTTACTTTACACTGAACATGTATTCCATCCAATTGAAAGCATCTGTTAGCATCCAATACGAAATTATGCTTACATAAGAAATCTGTCCCTAGAAGACCATCATCATGAATTGGTGCAACAAAGATGGCTGGCATACGATCAAACACAGACTGTGATATTATTGTCACTTCTGCCCGTGTCAACAAGAAAGTTTGCCTTCACACCAATTAATTCCACAGACAATAGAAAGGAAATATCTTTAGGTTCACATTTGTTCTTGATGTCTGTGATACACGAATAACTCCAGACTGGGACCGGTGCTGGGCCAATGGAACCAGTCCACTTTAGTTTTCCGAATGTCCCCTCTGGCCAGTGGAAAGATATTGTTTTCCGGCCATAGCATCACTGTGATTTGGACACTCACGAGAATAGTGCCCCATTTCATGACACGAATAGTACTCGACAAATTCCTTCGAAATTGTTGGTCTGTTTGTGCACTGATTGAATGACATGATTTCTCCGCTTGTTATTTTGTTCATCATTATTAATTTGTACATCCTTGTTTTTCTGCACATCCAGAAATTGTTTTATTTTGTTAAAATTCAAGTCAATCAGTGACGTAAGTTCTTCCCTCAAATGCTTGCAATCGTGATTCTGTGACATAAATGTCTACATGTTGAACTGCAAGAATTCATTGTGGATAGACTGTTGCAAGGTCATCTCGGAGGCTCATGTATGTTTCGTATGCATCTCGAGCTTCATCCACCATCCTGGGTTCTTTCATTCCCACTGCTAGAATTGCATTTGTGTCACACACACACACCTTTAATAAAGTGTCTCATAGTAATTGTTTCTCATGTGGTCAGATCAGAAGATGGGTAGCCTTTTATCACTAACTTGAATGTCAGCAATATTCACTCAGTTTTTCTCTACTGCTCAATTTCCTTCTTTCAAGCTTTGCACGATATAATGTAACTGCCAATTTCTCTTTAAACCTACTTCCCAGAGCACAAATCAGCGAATCATAAGCATTTAGCACATCAGGAGCAAGTTGATTGAAAGCAAATTCAGCGGCTTCACCTCACAAGCTACCTGCCAATCTGAACAGTTTTTCACCTTCACTCCAGCCACATGCAATTCCAAGAGAATTGAATGGCTGATAAAAGCTGCCCCATGATGCATTTCCATCAAATACACCAGACCTTGGTAATGGAATATCATATCTGTGATGAGATTGAATATTCTGATTGGATTGTTGATTTACCTGAGGATTTTATTGGCACAACATTTCTTTGGGAACATGTATGATTCCACTGGTCAATAACATTTATAACTGCAGCAGAAGAATCTTCAATGACCTTATTTTCATACCTTTGCCCTGACACCACCGGTATATCCAGTAGCTTCTGAATCTCTCTTTCAGCCCTTATTGCTCTTTCATCTGCACTTGCAGCCATTTTCAAAGCAACTTCCATTTGCCGACGGAGCTCCGCTACTTCTTGTTCATGAGAAGCTCTCTGAGGAGCACCACCGATTGAACCCTCAAGTTCTACCAATTCTGCTGGTTCAGTATCGTCTCTTGTTCTGTCAGTTTTCTGACTCTTACCGTACTTTATTATTTATTTTATAACGTCTAGAAATAGTATTTCAGTGCAAAAACTGGATTCTCAACTATATTTACTATAGTCTTACTTCAGAATCTTTTATGCTAACTTCTAATTCTATACTAGGCACGTGTGTAAGTCCTTATCACGCCAACTGCCACCCGTTTTGGGGTTTCTTTCTCGTTGTTTCTCTGTCTCTCTCAAGATTACCCAATGCAGAACAAAAACACAGAATTCACTAATTCTATTTTTTTTGCTAAACTAAATTTGGTAGCGTTTACTTTATACAGCTATCTACATGAATACAATGTAAGTCAGACAGTTGACATCTCACATCTCCATTCAAAATAAAATCATCCCAACTCTCTTCAAAATAAAAACCAGCTCTCAAATCATTCCTTGGGCCTTATATATGCCTGGGTTTTGTGAGGGTTGAAGGCACCCTCAAAGTTTTATTAGTTTTGATTGTGGAATTCGAACGCGAGCTCGAGGTCGAGTTTAATTTGTTTTGAGCTCAAACTCCGTTGTTGAGTTTAATTAGTTTTGAGTGTGCACTCGAACTCTCTAAACTCAAACTCTGTGAGCTCAAACTCTGTGTAGAACTCTGAAACTCAGAGTGGTGACCTCTGTAATATGACCATTCCTAACAAATTGTCCCGAAAGAGAACCAGCAGTGAACTGTATGCATGGCTGGCTGGTCATGCGGTTGGTTGGCCGGCTGGCTCGCTCACTCCTCCTGGCACTGCAGTGAGATCCTGCCTCACTGCTGTCCATTCACTCAGCACACACAAGCCAGATAACTACATTCAAACATGCTCTAAATGTCAGTCACCTGTTTATAAAGGGCAGTTTTAGTTGGTGTCCTTTATAGGACAAGTTATAATGTACTCACAAGCACTCTCTCTTTCTCATATTATTCACAGCTTGTAATGTTTTCAAAAATAATTACCTAACAGTATTTATCCCATTTAACACTGCCTGGGCGGTTGGTGTGAGGGGAGGGGGTCAGAAACTGAAGTATCTGACGTCATAATCAAAATACGTCACTTGTTAGCTGATGACATTGTCAAAATGACGTGGCGCTGTCATGAAAATTAAAAAACCTGTCAGGAAAGTGTAAGTTTTGTATGTTTTTGTTGAATTTACAATCTAATAGACATGCTGTTGAATATTGCAACAGCTTACCTGTACAGTTACCTTGATATTTAGCTTATGGGAATTCAGGTATAAATGTTTCAAACTGATTTCGAGACCGTAAAAATGGGCGGAGCTTAACCCCTTTTGTCTCAAGCTTACTATTTATTTCAATTAACCATTTAATTGCCAATAGTTTTCAAAGAAATTTTGATCTTTGCAGTCAAAAAGAGTATTTTGTAAATTTATAACGAAAATTTACAAAGAAATAGATTTCTGTTATCCTTCAAATGGACATTCATCAAAAGTGTAATGGTCAAGAAAATTTAAATTTCTGTCTCCAGTGTCCAATTGCAGATCAAGAGGAGTATTTTTGTGTACAATTTACCACTGGAATGACGGACTCGATTACCGAGCCAGTCATTCCAGTTGTAAATTTTCAAAAATATTCTTCCTTAGCCCGCAAATGGACATTTCTCAGGATCACTGCAGAGGTCGTTTTTTTACAAACTTGACTATTGAAGGGTTAGGTTGGCACAAGAGGGGTTAAAGTGAAATTTGAGGGACATATATAGAGAATCTGGAACGAGGTCACTTTTGATATCACAATTATGGACCGAGTTGAAAATTATCAATTTTGAAAATTGATAATTTTCAACGAGGTTCATAATAGTGATATGAAAAGTGACCGAGTTTGAGATTTTATTTATCATATAAACTGTAATTTTGAAATATTTGCCAATAGTTACAGATGTGACTTTTATCTGATTTCTCATTGTTGATTTTCGTGAAATCGATACCGCCGCTGCGACGCACCACTACTTGATAACGGATACTGAATGCGCAGCAAAATATAGTGACAAACACAAAATCTGGCGATGTCAGCCGTTAAATAGTATTTTAACTAGTCATTCCATCTCTTGCTCCTGTTACTGTTACTTCTCCTGCTCATGATCATGCTCTTTGTCTTGCTCCTGTTACTGTTACTGCTCCTGCTCCTCCTCTTGCTCCTGTTGCTGTTACTGCTACTGCAGCTGCTCCTGCTCCTGTTACTTTTACTCTTACTTCGACTGCTACTGCATCTGCTCCTGTTACTTTTACTGGTACTGCTACTGATCCTGTTCCTGCCCCTGCTCCTGTTACTTGTACTGCTACTGCTACTGCTACTGCTCATGTTGCTGTTACCGCTACTAGTCATGTTCCTGCTCCTGCTCCTGTTACTTTTACTGCTACTGCTACTGCTCCTGCTCCTGTTCATGCTCATGCGCCTGTTACATTTACTGCTACTGCTGCAGCTCCTCCTACTGATCCTGGCCATACACATGTTAATGTTACTGCTACTGCTTCTGTTACTTTCACTGCTCCTGCTCCTCTCCTGATTCTGCTCCTGCTCATGCTCCTCCTACGCATACTGCTCATGTTCCTGTTATTTCTACTGCTCCTGCTTATGCTCCTGATCCTGCTCATGTTACTTTTACTGTTAATGCTACTGGTACTGCCCCTGTTCATGTTGCTTTTACTGTTACTGCTACTGCTCCAGCTCCGCCTACTGCTCCTGTTACTTTTACTGTTACTGCTACTGCTCCTGCTGCTCCTACCCATGCTCCTGCTGCTACTACTACTACTACTACTACTGCTCCTGCTACTGCTATGGCTACTACCCCTGCTACTGCTCCTGTTACCGTTACTGCTACTGCCACTGCCCCTGTTACTTTTACTGTTACTGCTACTGCTCCTGCTCTTGCTACTTTACTACTATTGCTCATGCTACTGCTACTGCTACTGCTACTGCTACTGTTCCTGTTACTGCTCCTGTTACTGATACTGCTCCTACTCCTGTTACTTTTACTGTTACTGCTCCTGTGCCTGCTTCTCCTCCTGCTCATGTTACTTTTACTGTTACTGCTACTACTCCTGCTCCCGTTACGTTTACTGTTACTGCTACTGCTACTGCTACTACTCCTGCTTCACCTCCAGCTCCTGTTATTTTACTGTTACTGTTACTGCTCCTGTTCATGCTCTTGCTCCTGTTACTTGTACTGTTACTGCTACCGCTCCTGCTCCTGCTCATGCTCCTGTTACTGTTACTGCTACTGGTCCTGTTCCTGCTGCTGTTACTTATACTGCCACTGCTACTGCTACTGCTACTGCTACTGGTTCGGCGCCTGCTCCTGCTCTTGTTACATTCACTGCTACTGCTCCTGGTCATGCTCATGTTTTTGTTAATGCTACTGCTACTGTTGCTGTTACTTTTACTGTTCCTGCTCCTGCTCTTTCTCCTGCTACTGCTACTGCTCCTGCTCCTGTTCCTGCTACTGCTACTGCTCCTGTCCCTGCTCCTACTCATGTTACTTTTACTGTTACTGCTACTGCTACTGCTACTGCTCCTGATCCTGCTCCTGTTACTTTTACTGTTACTGCTACTGCTACTGCTACTGCTATTGCTCCTGCTCCTGCTCCTGCTCCAGTTACTGCTAATGCTACATTTCATTATCCTGCTCCTGCTCCTGTTACTCTTACTGCTCCTGCTCCTGCTACTACTACTGCCCCTGCTACTACTCCTTCTCCTGCTCCTGTTACTTGTATTGCTACTGCTCCTGCTACTGCTACTGCTCCTGCTCCTGTTACCTTTACTGCTACTTCTTCTGATCCTGCTCCTGCCACTGTTACTGTTACTGCTACTGTTCCTGCTCCTGCTTCTGCTACTGCTACTTCTCCTGCTCTTGGTCCTGCTACTTTTACGGTTACTGCTACTGCTACTGCTCCTGCTCCCGCCACTGCTACGTTTCCTGTTTCCGTTACGGTTACTGTTACTGCTACTGTTCCAGCTCCTGCTCCTGTTAGTTTTACTGTTACTGCTACTGCTACTGCTTCTACTATTGCCGCTACATCCTCTGCTACTGCCACTGTGACTGTGACTGTGACTGCTATTGCTACTTTTACTTTTACTTTTACTGTTACTTTTACTGCTCCTACTACTACCACTACCGCTAGCGATACCGCTAACGTTCCTGCTCCTGGTAGTGTTACTGTTACCACTACGTATAATGCTACAGCTACCATATCGCTAACCATAACCGCAACAGCTATGAAGGCTGTCCCTGCAGTGCCTACGACTTTCTGGATTTCAGTAATCTCGACTATAATCCGAATCGCGATCCAGGTGTTTAAATCCCTGTCCTGTCCAACATTTGGAAACCTTAATACACGGTAACACGCATCGATGTGTTAAATTTTGAGCTAAATCGGATTGGTACTTCCAGAGATACGGCTGAATATGTACGCACATACCTACATGCTCTAACATCTCTTACCGGACTAGGGTGGCCAGTTTTAACTTAAGATTTTAATATTTGAAATGGATCCAAATGTCAATATCTCAAATGTAAGATAAATTATACAGGACAGATGTTGATTATTTTGAAATTAAATTAAATGGAACATGTTGCTGTGATCCCATTCAAATTTGTCTCTAAATATTTAATAGAATATCCCTTACATCAAAACGAATTCGCCGTTTCTTGCCTGTAAGATTTAAATGGTTAAAGGCATTATTTTTTCGTGGAGTTTACTTTTATGCAATGGCCAGAGTGCCTGTTCACTACTATGCAATGGCCAGAGTGCCTGTTTACTGCTATTAGGCCGTGGGCCGAGTACCAAATATGTAGCTAGAAATCCAATGTCGTTGCAACTTTTGCGGGGCAACTTGAAAACCATTGTTTCCAAACAATAAATATATGTAGATTCCAAAAATAAAAAGTTCCCACTAATTGGTTTGCACATTAATTTTACAGAGACAATTCTTTACCACCTACTATCTCGTCATAAATGACGCAATAAAGTCACATTCTAAATATATGGTTAAGAGATTTATGTTATATTTCCAACAAATAATCAGTTAAAAAGCATATACCTTCTAGGTTGGTAAGTTTTTTAATAACACCAGGCACGGTAGACACATTTTCCTATTAGGGGCGGGGTGGGGGCTGAACTGTGTTGTGTCAAGGGGATGTTCGCCCTCCTTTTGCAAGGGGTGTCCAGGAAAATTATAAAATTATAAACTCTCAAATATGCTTTCAAGTCTAAAGACCATTTTTATTAAACGAGGCACCTTCATTAATAAACCACTTTCCTCAATTCCCAAATTCAATTAAACAATAATTTGACCTCTACTAAATGACCACCTGTCTTAACAGCCCGCCCTTTGATTCTCGGATTCTCCCTTGGCTATTTTATAATTGCAAGATTTATTTAACCCGAAACCTGAATTCTCAGAACCTAAATTTATACAGGGAAGTGGTTGAATATTTTGAAACTAATTTGTCTTGGCGCTGTTGCTTCCTATGACATCAGCACCACCCCCACCCCAGTTCTACCGTTCCTGGCCTGAAAATAGAGATATGCGACTTACTGTTAACAATCCAAGTCCTCATCCGATTCACTATCGCGATCTCCACCTAGTTCGGGCGTTGTACATGTAGAATTTTGACAGTCATCACAGCTACAAATGTCGGTACAGATTAATGCTGCTTTTCGGCATGAACAGACCTGGGTCTGACAGCCACGTTTTCGACACTTACAATCCACATGTTTCAAAACATTTATGGGTGCAGGTGCTAGTGACATCCACTCAAACGTAAGCGCACCTTCGTCATCTAGGATCCATCCATAACCAACAGGAGATGGTGCAGATATAATGTTCTGAAGTGCCCTGCGATATATAGCAGCCTGGTACGTAGCACGCATTGCATGAAATTGTAAACAGTCTTTATTTGGTGGAAGAGCCGCGTCAGTGGAACATTTAAGTCTGAATACATTGTATCGAGCGTAATTTATATCACTACAGTTCTTCTGTCCATACAGAAGCGAAACAAATGGTTCCAACCTTGATAAAATCTCATCTGATAAAATCCAATCAGTCCCAAGCTTTTGGAAATCGTCACAGGCTTCAGGAGAATCAAGCATAAGTTTCAAGGCTTTCACCTTCCCTTTCCCTCTGAATGCAGTAACAGTATCACATCCTGTAAACACATGCACTCCGAGAATAGCCTCGCATTTCTTATACCCATAACTCTGAGATATGGTGGTGACATTCACGATCCTTGTACTTGTACCACTTCCGGTCAAGAAGTAAAGAGTGCTAGGAATATTGTGAGCAAATGCAACTGATCAGGATATCAGTATCTGGGCTCCTAATCACAATATGCTGATGTGTTGCTGAAGCATGCTTTGCGTGCAGCAGAAGCCTGGTGTCAGCTTCCTCGTGGTCACAGTGGAGTTCAACATTGGTAGCAGTCAGCGAATGGCAGTGTTCACCATGGCAGATTAAGATTTCAATGTCCGAAAGAAGTTCTATGTCACAGTCATGAAAAGAAACTCAATTAATGATTCCTTATTCTCTCCATTAGAAAGGAATTTCTTGAATTGTTTTGGTGTTTTTGGTCGGGGTTGTTAATGTGGATAACTTGAACACCAGTAATTGCACGACGGGCACGTTCACAGTTTTTAATACTAATTGTAGGATATCGGTCAACTACAAAATCAATTCGCTTGCAACAATATTGTCTACCAAGAGATAAGAGCGATTTAAGTAATTGTTCAGCTAGTTTTCCAAATGTCTTTGGTACTTGATTAATTGTCTGGAGAAAGGCCATTGCATCAATGACTAAAACACAATTGTGCGGCACTGCATCTAGATGAACATTAGGCACACTGCTCTCTAATTCATGCATTAATTTGGCTTTGTTTGTTTTCACATTTAGCCCATCATATGTACTGAGTGAAGCTGGAACTGGAGTGAGAGAATGTGACAATAGCTCGCGAAGATCAATATCTCGTGATTTACCTACTAGCAAAAGACGACTGAATAGCTCACTACTGGCTTTCAATGTTACAGTTTCAGATTGTACCTTAGAGATAGATCGTTTCCCTGTAGTTGTACTGAAGGTTTGAAGCTTCTGGCTTTTAATAGGTGTAAATAAGTCGATAGTTGAATCACTCTGAAGTCTTTCAGCACAAAAATTGTTTGCGGCAGTCTTCCCGGTATCAAAAGCATTAAGGAGATTGGCCTTAGTGCCATTTGGTGCAACAACTCCAGAAGAAATGTTGATCAAATCCTCTCCCTCATATGTAAAGGGATCAACCATCGACTCAATAGTATCTGTGATGGCTTGAATGCTAGATTCGTCTCTGCTCATGCCAGATTTGTCCAGATCCTTTCTCAGTCTAGAGTTGTCGTCTCTCCCCGCCATTATCTTACATGCCTTTGATATGGCAGCTCTTTCATGGTGGGACAGAATCCACCGATTCACAGCACCTTTATTCATGGTTATCCCGGTCATTCCTCCTTTAGTTTTTGAGTCACGGTTGAATGTTTGCTCAATTAACTGCTCGCAAGCAATCTGACTAAATCCGTACCTGCCTTGTCGTTGTACAGCAAAGTCTCCGTCCAAGAAAGCAGAATGTATTTCTCCATGGTCACTTTCAAGCTTTTCCATCTCAGCGATATAAGCAGGAAGATACCTTGCATAATTTATACGGTCATATGCAAAATACCATGGAGCATTGAATTGATTGCAGCCAAATGAAGATTCCATAATCCCTCCCTTGTGGCACGCACAAACTGAAGGAGAACTCCAACCATGTCCAAGTACGAACTCCAGAAATCAAATGTAGGATTAACTTCTCGTTCCTTTTGGATGAAAGCCTCATACCTTTCAAGCAAAGCTGACACGTGTGACTCTTTTAGTAGCTCAGAAAATGTGGAGCATGGCCCCTCACGATTCAATTGTTTTGTGACATTTATGGCTTCAGCCGCCTCTTCGGTACTAAGAACTTTAATGAATGCTTGCCACCTCAGTCTCTGTAATGCCCCAAACATCAGCTTATGGGCACGCATAGCTCTGTTGTAATGGTGACCTGACATAACACCATTCACAGATCCAGATGACACTATCTCTGACTCTATTATAATATCCTGAAATCCAGAGTCCTGAAAACGCTTCCCTATAATGGCAAGAAATGACATGGAAGTATGAAAATTGCCTAACCGCACTACCAATCGCTGTTGAAAAACTGGATTCTGCCACCTAATTTGCTGTGCTTTAGCATAAATTGCCTGATCAAATACGACAACAATAGTTTTCAGTTCCAGACTATCTGCAATAGCTACACTACGTAATAGAATGGTGTAAACCGTTGACATATTGGTGGGGCTGGCATCAATTACAGGTAGATATGCTATCTTGGATAAAGGTGGAATGTCTGTAGATTTCAACAAAGTGTTAAATCCTGTCCAACTTGGAAGAACCTGTTCACTGACCTCGGGCAACTTTGACAAACAAAATGCAATGTCTAGTGTAAGGTAAGACTGTGGAACCGAAGCCCTGTCTGTCGTGCGCATATCCATCTTCAATGGCCCATGTCGCTTGGTACTATGAAATGGTTGAATGTCAATTAATGGAGGGTCAACAGAATGTTTTCTAGTTTTATCATTGTTAATAGAATCACAAGCATTCGTTGAAATATCCATACGAACACGCTGGACTAAAATGCCATTTGTATAATGTGTCGATCCTTCTCCAGACCGAGTTTCTTCAGTGAAGTCGCTGTTGTCCCAAATTAAAGTTGCTGGTAAATTCTTTGTGAATCCATTAGGAACAATTTCATCTCTGTTAATTTGAACAGTGGCTATGGCGGTATCATGTTCTAGGACCTTGGAATGAGATACACAATGTCCCAAGCCATTCGATAAGCTGATGAGACTGGCAGACCCTGTCCAATGTCAAATTGTCATCGCTAAAGCATAATGTTTCGGAGTTGGTGTTCTTCCTTTTGATGCCAAATATAGAATATCTTGTGATATTGACAGCAATTTGCATTTAACATCTTCTGAAGTATTCACAAAACGATCTAGGCAAATATCGTCTGATGCTCCGATCATCCAAGCTAACACATTATATAACGATACAGGAATAATTTGTTCTGCTCCTACCAGGGAAAGATCATCAGCTGTAGGAGGCCAAATCTTACATCCCGTCGATTCAGACAATAACCTCCTAATGTATAATGCTGAGAAATAGAGATTGCGCATTGTCTCCTGATCAGAAAATCGGCTGTTGCTGACTTCTTCAATATCATCTTCATTGCAGCTTGCTTGTGAATCACTCTCTGATTGCCAATAATCTGCAATTATGTTTCATTTCCCTTTGCATGTACAACTTCACTTATGTTTCGATTGGATGGTTTCACAAACTGAAGTGTGGGTAGGCCATTGCAAGTTTTTGTTTGAGGTATGAAGCTCTAACATTAGCACCTACATCAAGATTGTAAGTTTCCCTAACTGTATCAATAAACATTGCCCGCAATTTCACCATACGTATCACGATACCCTGTTTTAATATTTTCTCTTCAATGACAGACTTACAAAACTTTTGGAACGCTTCACCATACAATGCCTCGCCGCGATCTTTATCATGACGTTTCTCTGTTAGGAAACCAGTATAGTCCTTGTAACATGATCGATGGTAACGTACTTCAATTGCTACCATATCCTGTCCTTGTATCTGAAGAAGCATAAGTTCGTCATTCAAAATCTCCGCTGCCTTTAACAGTAGACCACCTGAAATGTAAATACATTATCGGTGATAATGTATCATTATTGACACTTTGAAACCGAAAGGACAAACACGAATAATCATTTATAACTAAGAAATATTATGTTGAATATTCTGAAACTAATTTGACTGGAAACTGTTGTTGCATATGGCAGCGACAGGTTTGTGTCGAATTTGTCACAAAATATTCAACAGCGTATATGTACTTGTATGGCTGTCTTGAAATTGATATAGATACCCCCCACCCACCCCCGTCCCACCCCACCATCCCTGTAAGGGTAACAGGGTATTATGATCGGGCATGTGTGTCTGTCCGAACGTGTATCTAAAAGAATCATCCGATTTGGCTGAGATTCTAACACAAGAAACGCCGCCGTTGTCGTAGTATAGGATTTCCAGACGCTAGTCCTGATCCAGATTTAAAAACCTGCATCCGGGTCTGATCAGTTTTCGGATCTGGTGGCGGTGGGGGAGTGGCGGACAGTACCCAAGGGTAGGTGTCCGGGCATCTAACTTTAACGACCTGCACGTGCCCTGCAAGACAATGTTTATGCCGATTAGGGCTAGACATAAAATACTGTTTCACACTGTTTTGTTTTAATTACAAATTCTTTATGATTAAAAAACTATCCTGTTTAATATTTTGATACTAATTTGACTGGAAGCCGCTGGTCTCGTGCAGATACAGCTTCCAATCTAATTAGTTTGAAATATTTTACCTGGTATGTGCATGCTTGCTATGAAATTGAGATACCGAGTAGGATTTCCCGGATGAATAGGTGAATATGGACTATTCCACTCTATACATCTTATATGACAAATTCTTATGACTTTTAGCCGCGACCAGCAGCAAGTATAAGTCAGTCAGTCG
The DNA here is from genome assembly GCA_034401795.1 of Chaetoderma sp. LZ-2023a. NCBI lineage: Eukaryota > Metazoa > Mollusca > Caudofoveata > Chaetodermatida > Chaetodermatidae > Chaetoderma > Chaetoderma sp. LZ-2023a. The sequence continues at coordinate 12,487,919 of CM067366.1, read as the reverse complement.
GTCGGTCAAATTTTTTGACATTTCTAACAAAGCCTATATCTCAGCATAGCACTGGATAATGACATCACAAGCAAAACTTGGACACATGGTTACCTATATCTGCATCTGCTTGACGGGTTCTCTCAATTGTATGTAAACGATGTTGAATATGAATACGAATTCGCATTCATGTGCCCTTTATACAAAATTGTATTACTATAAAAAAAACAAGTGTTTACATACAGATGTAGTTATTACAAGATGAAAATCTGACGGTTATAAAGAAAGTAGCAGAATTTGTAAACCAGGTCTTCACTCTACGCAAGGAGAAGACGAATTGAGAATTCTCTTCAGTCAAATTAGTTTCAAATTATTCAACAGCATATCTAGTAAATTGTAAATTAACCAAAGACATTTAATTCGTACAGTGGAAGATATCATAACACTTCCCAAAGACACAATTCGTACACTGGAAGATAGCACAGTCAAAATGAGCATTTTCTCCAGAGGAGGGGGGGGGGGGGGGCGGGGCGCTTTCATATACATATGTGGTTTAGTTGGTTAATAACGTCTATGTTGATTCATTTGTGCTCTAAAATATAAAGTATTGAATGTGCGTGTGTGGAATGGGCCTTTAAGAAAGTATATATATCACCATTACACAACTGACCCAAATTAATGTATTTAAATTATTATATGGGTTGCCAGGAAATGTACATATATATATTTCAATTGTTACACTCAAGGGCCAATGGCCTATTGTGGAAATAAATATCATATCATATACCAGGTGGAAACAAGAGAAAAATAATGAGATCACCGGGTGAAAGGTGAGAGGTAAAAAGTGTCTGCCGCAGAGATCGCAGCTGTAGGGCATGCTAATGAAATATTCTGGTGAATATTTTGAAAATAATTTGACTGGGCGCTTAAAAAAAACAGTTTCAAAATACTTAGCAGTTTATTTATGATGTCTACATCAAAATGCATTCCCTTTAGGAACATATGTTTACTTCAAAGCCACCAAGAATGGTTTACCCTTTATATTTGATGGATGTGGTTGGGTGAGGGCTTGGGGTTACAGGCATGGCGAACGACAGTATAATTTATATTATGAAAAAGCACTTACCAGACGTATATTCACAGCTTGCTAATCGCTCTTTCAGACGTTTCCGTGAATTCTTATTTACTGTATACTGTTCCTTCTTACAAATTATACACTGTTCTGGTAAAACATGTTGACTTCTTCGTGGAGCTGTTTGGTCACGGGTATGTCGTGTTCGCTTTGAGGGCACAGGGTCGCAGGTGTCTGCAGTCCTAACTGTTTTTGCTACCCGTTTTACAGCTCTTTCTATCTTAGTCTTATCTGTAAACCGTGAATAACATGTTCGGTCATATCGAAAACTGGTGTCTAGCGCCGATTCATCCGTTAAATATGCATATTTTGCGGCTGTTTCTTTCTCCATACCATCTAGTTCTTTCCATTTCTTAAAACAGTCAATAAATTTCAACCAGCTCACTTCCGAGAACTGTAAAAGTGTTCCTTCCTGGTCATCAAAAATATGTAAACAGCACTTTGTGGGCGCAGACATCTTGAATAAGGAAGTGACCTGATTGGATGACTCCGTGCCTGCTCTTGTGACAGGCGCGCCACCTGATAGTTAAACTCGTCAAATTGGATTGTCTTTCATGGCTAATTTATGTTACTTTTAACTAATTATTTCTAATTAATGTGCAAGAAAAAATGTGGGAACATTGGTGATTTAGAAAGAGTACGCCCTAAATATGTTATACTAGCAATATCAAGTTGCCCCGCAACATTTGCAACGAAAAGTCACCGTGCAGATTTTGGCCCACGGCCTATATGTAATGAGCAGAATGCCTGTTTACTGCTTTGCAATAGCCAGAGTATCTGTGTACTGCTATGTAATGGCTAGAGTGCATGTGTACTGCTTTGCAATGGCCAGGGTGCGTGTTTACTGCTATTTAACTGCCAGAGTGCCTGTGTACTGCTATGTAATTACCAGAGTGCGTGCTTACTGCTATGTAATGACCAGAGTGCATGTTACTGCTGTGTAATGACTGGAGTGTGCGGTGTACTGTTTGTGTGGCTGGTGTATGTTTTAGTGTTATGCAGTGGGTAGTGTATACTTTACTGTTATGTAATGACTGAAGTGTATGTTTTACTGTTATACAGTGGCTAGTGTATGTTTTAATGTATGCAGTGATTAGTGTATGTTTTACTGTTATGCAGTGGCTGGTGTATGTTTTACTGTTATGCAGTGGCTATTGTATGTTTTAATGGTATGCAGCGGCTAGTGTATGTTTTACTGTTATGCAGTGGCTAGTGTATGTTTTACTGTTACGCAGTGGCTAATGTACGTTTTACTGTTATGTAGTAGCTAGTGTATGCTCTACTGCTATGCAGTGGCTAGTGCATGTTTTATTGTTAGGTAATGACTGAAGTGTATGTTTTACTGTTATGCAGTGGCTAGTGTATGATGGCCTGCTAAGCAGTGGCTAGTGTATGTTTTATTGCTATGTAATGAATGAAGTGTATGTTTTACTGTTATATACTCGCTCGTGGATGGTTTACTGTTATGCAGTGGCTAGTGTATGTTTCACTGTTATGCATAGACTGGTGTATGTCTAACTGTTAGGTTGTGGCTGGTGTATGTTTTACTGCTATGCAATAACTGGAGTGTATGTTTTACTGTTATGTAATAGCTGAAGTGTATGTCTTACTGCTATGCAGTGGCTAGTGTATGTTTTGACTGTTATGTAATGTCTGAAGTGTATGTTTTACTGTTATGTGATGGCTGAGGTGTATGTCTTACTGCTATGCAGTAGCTAGTGTATGTATTTACTGTTATGTAATGACTGAAGTGAATGTTTTATTGTTATGTAATGACTGAAGTGCATGTTTCACTCTTATGCAGGGGCTAGTGTATGTTTTACTGTTATGCAGTAGCTATTGCATGTTTTAAAGATATGCAGTGGATAGTGTTTGTTTTACTGTTATGCAGTGGCTAGTGTATGTTTTACTGTCATACAGTGGTTAGTGTACGTTTTAGTGTTATTCAGGTGCTAGTGTATGCTTTACCGCTATGCAGTGGCTAGTGTATGTTTTTACTGTTATGTAATGACTGAAGTGTATGTCTTACTGTTATGCGGTGGCTGGTGTGTATTTGATCTGTCATGCAATAACCGGAGTGTATGTTTTACTGTTATGCAATAACCGGAGTGAATGTCTTACTCTTATGCAGTAACCAGAGTTAATGTTTTACTGTTATGTAATGACTGAAGTGTATGTTTCACTCTTATGCAGTGGCTAGTGTATATCTTACTGTTATGCAGTGGCTATTGTATGTTTTAATGCTATGCAGTGGCTAGTGTTTGTTTTACTGTTATGCAGTGGCTAATGTATGTTTTACTGTCATACAGTGGTTAGTGAATGTTTTAGTGTTATGCAGGGGCTAGTGTATGTCTTACTGCTATGCAGTGGCTAGTGTATGTATTTACTGTTATGTAATGACTGAAGTGTATGTTTTACTGTTATGTAATGGCTGAAGTGCATGTTTCACTCTTATGCAGTGGCTAGTGTATGCTTTACTGTTATGCAGTGGATATTGCATGTTTTACTGTCATACAGTGGTTAGTGTACGTTTTAGTGTTATTCAGGTGCTAGTGTATGCTTTACCGCTATGTAGTAGATCAGTCATGCAATAACCAGAGTGTATGTGTTACTCTTATGCAGTAACCAGAGTTAATGTTTTATTGTTATGTAATGACTGAGGTGTATGTTTCACTCTTATGCAGTGGCTAGTGTATATTTTACTGTTATGCAGTGGCTATTGTATGTTTTAATGCTATGCAGTGGCTAGTGTTTGTTTTACTGCTATGCAGTGGCTAGTGTATGTTTTACTGTCATACAGTGGTTAGTGAACGTTTTAGTGTTATGCAGGTGCTAGTGTATGCTTTACTGCTATGCAGTGGCTAGTGTATATTTTATTGTTATGTAATGACTGAAGTGTATGTTTTACTGTTATGCAGTGGCTAGTGTATGTTTTGCAGGTATGCGGTGGCTGATGTATGTTTTACTGTTATGCGGTGGCTGGTGTATGTGTTGCCGTTATGTTGTGGTTGGTGTATGTTTTTACTGTCATGCAATAACCAGAGTGTATGTTTTACTGTTATGCAATAACCGGAGTGAATGTCTTACTCGTATGCAGTAACCAGAGTTAATGTTTTACTGTAATGTAATGACTGAAGTGTATGTTTCACTCTTATGCAGTGGCTAGTGTATGTTTTACTGTTATGCAGTGGCTAGTGTATGTTTTACTATCATACAGTGGTTAGTGTACGTTTTAGTGTTATGCAGGTGATAGTGTATGCGTTACTGCTATGCAGTGGCTAGTGTATGTTTTATTGTTATGTAATGACTGAAGTGTATGTTTTACTGCTATGCAGGGGCTAGTGTATGTTTTGTAGTTATGCGGTGGCTGATGTAAGTTTTACTGTTATCTGGTGGCTGGTGTATCTGTTGCTGTTATGTTGTGGTTGGTGTATGTTTTTACTGTTATGCAATAACCTGAGTGTATGTTTTACTGATGTGCATTAACCACAGTGAATGTCTTACTCTTATGCAGTAACTGGAGTTAATGTTTTACTGTTATGTAAGGACTGAAGTGTATGTTTCACAACTTTATGCAGTGGCTAGTGTATGTTTTACTGTTATGCGGTGGCTATTGTATGTTTTAATGCTATGCAGTGGCTAGTGTTTGTTTTACTGTTATGCAGTGGCTAGTCTATGTCTTACTGTCATGCAGTGGTTAGTGTACACTTTACTACTATGCAGTGGCTAGTGTTTATTGTTAATGTTATGTAATGACTGAAGTGTATGTTTTACTGTTATGCAGCGGCCAGTGTATGTTTTACTGCTATACAGTGGCTAGTGTATGTTTTATTGTTATGTAATGAGTGAAGTGTATGTTTTACTGTTATGCAGAGGCTAGTGTATGTTTTACTGCTATACAGTGGCTATTGTATGTTTTATTGTTATGTAATGAGTGAAGTGTATGTTTTACTGTTATACTATCGCCCGTGTATGTTTTACTGTTATGCAGTAGCTAGTGTATGTTTTATTATTATGCGGTGGCTAGTGTATGTTTTACTGTCATACAGTGGTTAGTGTACGTGTTAGTGTTATGCAGGTGCTAGTGTATGCTTTACTGATATGCAGTGGTTAGTGTATGTTTTATTGTTATGTAATGACTGAAGTGTACGTTTTACTGTTATGTAATGTTTATGTTGTGTCTGGTGTATGTTTTACTGTTATGCACTACCGTAGTGTATGTTTTACTGTTATGTAATGACTGAAGTGTATGTTTTACTGTTGTGCAGTGGCTAGTGTGTTTTACTGTTATGCAGTCGCTGCTGTATATTTCACTGTTAGGCACTAACCGGAGTGTATGTTTTACTGTTTTTTAATGACTGAAGTGTATTTTTACTATTATGCAGCGGCTGGTGTATGTCTAACTGTTACGTTGTGGATGATACATGTTTTACTGTTATACAATAACTGGAGTGTATGTTTGACTGCTATGTAATGACTGAAGTGTATGTTTTACGGATATGCAGTAGCTAGTGTATGTTTTACTGTTGTGCAGTGGCTGGTGTATGTTTTTCTGTTATGCAATAACTGGCGTGAATGTTTTACTGTTATGCAATGACTAAAGTCTGTGGTTTACTGTTATATAATGACTGAAGTGTACGTTTTACTGTTATGTAATGACTGAAGTGTATGTTTTACTGTTATGCAGTGGCTAATGTGTGTTTTACTACTATGCGGTGGATAATGTATGTTTACTGCTATGTGGTGGTTAGTGTATCTTTTACTGTTTTTCAGTCGCTGATGTTTTACTGTTATGCAATAATCGGAGTGTATGTTTTTCCGTTATGCAGTGTCTGGTGTATGTTTTACTGTTATGCAGTGGCTAGTGCATGTTTTACTGTTATGCGGTTGCTAATGTATCTTTTACTGTTATACAGTGGCTGGAAGGAATGTTTTACTGCTATGCAGTTGTTAGTCTATGTTTTACTGTTATGCAGTAGCGAGTGAATGTTTTACTGTATGTCTTATGCAAACACCTGAGGGTATATTGTACTGCTATGTATTGACTGAAGTGTATGTTTCACTTTTATGTTGTGTCTGGTGTATGTTTTACTGTTATGCACTACCGTAGTGTATGTTTTACTGTAATGTAATGACTGAAGTGTATGTTTTACTGTTGTGCAGTGGCTAGTGTGTGTTTTACTGTTAGACAGTGGCTGCTGTATTTTACTGTTTTGCAATAATCGGAGTGTATGTTTTACTATTATGCATTGTCTGGTGTATGTTTTACTGTCATGCAGTGGCTAGTGTATGTTTTACTGTTATGCTGTGGCCAGTGTATCTTTTACTGTTATTCAGTGGCTGGTGTATGTTTTACTGTTATGCAATAATCGGAGTGTATGTTTTACTGTTATGCAATACACGGAATGCATGTTTTCCTGGTATGCAACAACTGTAGTGTATGCTTTACCGTTATGCAGTAGCCGATGCATGTTTTACTGTTATACGGTGGCTGGAGGGGATATTTTACTGCTATGCAGTGGCTGATGTATGTTTGGCCGCTATGTAGTGGCTGGTGTATGTTTTACTGTTATGCAGTAGCTAGTGTATATTTTACTGTTATGCAGTGGATAGTGTATGTCTTACTGCTATGCAGTAGCTAGTGTATGTTTTACTGTATGTCTTATGCAATCACCGGAGCGTATACTTTACTGCTATATAATGACTCAAGTGTATGTTTCACTTTTATGTTGTGTCTGGTGTATGCTTTACTATTATGTAATGACTGAAGTGTATGTTTTACTGTTGTGCAGTGACTAGTGTGTGTTGTACTCTTATGCAGTGGTTGTTGTATGTTTTCCTGTTATACAGTGGCTGGTGTATGTTTCACTCTTATGCAATAACCGGATTCTATGTGTTACTGTTATGCAACAACCAGTGTGTATGTTTTACTGTTATGCAGTGGCTGGAGAGGATGTTTTACTGTTATGCAGTGGCTGGTGTATGTTTTATTGTTATGCAGTGGCTAGTGTATGTTTTACTGGTATGCAGTGGCTACTGTATGTTTTATTGGTATTCAGTGGCTGGCGTATGTTGGAGCTGTGAAGACAATGCTGGGATGCTGGCGATGGTCAATTGTAACGCAGAGAGACAGCAACTGATAACCAGCTATAGAAACTCCGCGCAAGGGAATACCAATCAAAGGGCCGCGATGTGCAGGTGAGGTTTAACTATAATGGATGAATCCGATCTGTCACTCGCTCATATGACATAGTAGTCAATTATGTCTTTTGTAAGCTGACGTCACACTCATACTTGAGAGAGAATACTCCATCATGAAGCTCAAATAGAATAGCCATTCCACTGCTTGTACGAATTGTGTGTCTTTGACGGATTTCCTGTTTAATAAACATTCTGTTGAATGTTCAGTGAAATTAGTTTCACATATTCAACAGTTTACCTGTATACCTACCTTGATATTGGGATTCCGGGAGCTTTGCTCGAAATGGGAGGGGGAGATAAGTATACATTGATCACTCTTTAGATAAAGCATCAAACACATACAACATCGTATACCGGTACACTCAAATGCGCATACAGTGCAGACTATATGGCCTGTCAGCACTATAGATCGCCTGTAGCCTGTAGTCAGTTGTAATGAAGGATTCTAGTTTATTCATCAATCATATGACGTCATAATCAATTACGTGACGCGTATCCTGACGTCATAATTGATGACGGACTAAGCGTTGATTGTTGTACGAAGTGTATGCCTTTACTATTTAATAAATATGCTGTTGACTATTTTGAAACTAATATTCAACAGCTTACCTGCATAGTTTTCTGGAAATTGACATTCATAGGGCAGATAGATCGATTGATCCGAACATGGGCGCTACGTAGCCTGTTTAAAAAATCCTTAATTTTGTTTGTTTGTTTGTTTTTTATTTAAAGTGCGAGGCCCCCTTAAGAGCAAGGCCCTAGGCTGTAGCCTATGTAGCCTAGTGGGTAATCCGGTCCTGCTTACGTCGTAACTGTAATAGAATAATTCTAACGTTATCACGCGAGCGACGTTGATGTGACATCAAAAGATCACGTGTTTTTTGATAGATATGGTACATTTACCTCTGCAAAATCTAAAAATATGCGGCCGGGACAAGTGACTATGTTATCCATATTGATTGCCGTCTAGTGAATAAACATGTATGTATAAACACGTTTCTTTTAGCCAAGATGCAAATGTCGAAAAAGAAATGATACATCTAGGAGGGTCTCAAGGGTGCTAGAGGTGGGTGGGTGGGTGCGGGCGTTGTGGGGAGGTGTTACCAACCAACTTTTCACGTCAGACGACACCCGTCAGATGCTGTTCTGAATAGCATAGCAAATGCGCTACCATAGCAATAAAGCGTTGAATTAAGGCGAGTCCTTACGTAGTTATCATAACTAGATTCATTTTCCGTTATCCACACTATCGATCTAATCCATATCCTAGTTTCAACGTATGATATGAACTCCAAATATTTTGATTTCAAGTATGCAAACCATTCCTTTTTCATTTCAATAGGAAAGATCTTACTTTGAGGTCAAGATATAAAACACCGAGGTCACGGGGTCACTTAGTGCATATCGGAATTCACATTTATGGAGATAACTTTGCAATACAAGAAGGAGAAACACCAAATCTGTACCATGCACTCACATTTCTAGGTGACTAGAACCAAAATTTAGCTTCAGTTCAAAAGTGCAAATGTCGAGGTCGCGGGTCACTTAGTCCATTGCCAAATTCAAGTGCAAAGGCCTGACTCAGCATCACCACGCGAGTGCATTCTAGTTTTTATTTCAATGTATAATGGACCTTTCCATGTTTAGCTATGCCCCGCCCATCACTAGCTAAGCTCCACCCACACCTCGCCGTGTTGGGATTGATCGATCCACGAATGCCCTAGCGATCAATTTCCTGAAAACTATACAGGTAAGCTGTTGAATATTTTGTAACTAATTTTCCTATGGCAGCAACAGCAACCAGTCAAATTAGTTTCAAAATATTCAACAGAATATTTATTAAATATTAAAGACATACAATTTGTACAACAACGCATAGACCGTCTTCAAATATGCGTTCGTGACGTACTTATCGACGTCATTCATGACGTCATTCATTATGATGTCATTCTACACATCACGTGGTTGATTATGACGTCATATGATGGGTGGATACTCTGGAAAGGTGAATTCAATGTATGTTTGCAGGGTTCTAAATAGACATCATAAGTGCTAAGTGCTAAATATCGTTATACAACCGAAGTGATCATCATTGGATGGTACATTTCTTTTCTGTCGTGCCCATACAGGGACGTCCGTAACTTAATGGCCTGTGTGGAGCCAATATTGGCAGGCTGTCCAGAGAACGTACGTGCTCCATTTGAACAGGCTAAAGTCAGTTTCGGCACAATCTGTCCAGCAAATGGTGAGTCAGAGAAGTGCATCATTAAAGGGGACCATTCACACCAAAATACTTCTTAATATCGTATACTTTCAGAGCCTTAATTCTGTACATCAATGCAACGAAACGAAATAAATCTTAGCATATGATGATTTTCTTCCGCATAAATTAATATTATTCTTTTAGTTGTAGAGTTGAAATAGGGACCCTTGTCTCTAATTCAATTCCATAAAAATTTTTTATTAATTTATCCATAATGAAATATAGGCACCCTATAAGGCTAAAAATTTATACAATTTTAATAATTTTATTTACATTCATAGTTAAAGCTGTTAATAATGGATACTTAATTCTGGGACCAAATGGTTATTTACGACTAGTGGTCACCTGACCACCTGTCTTAAGGAATCGCAATCTTTTGATTCCAAAGGTTATTTATCGTATGATTAACCCTTTGAACCCTCAATTCACAGAATCGTAGTTTTAAATCGACCATACAGTTAAGCTGTTGAAAATTTTGAATCTAATTTGACAGGAACCTGTTGCTACCCATGGCAGCAACAGCTCCCAGTCAAATTAGTTTCAAATTGCTCAACAGAATATTTATAAAATCGTCAACAATTTTGGCGTTTTGCCTTTCGTGTTTCAAGGGTTATGTAAAGTTACAATCTGTCTTTTTGATGATATACTACATTCTGCATCTGCTGTGGTGATAACAGCATGTAACTATGTTCAGTCCATCTTCTTTGGCCACTCTTTCTGTCATCAAATAGAGAGCTTATCTCCCTAAGCTGCTTTGTTAGCAATGTACCCGACCATCGCAAGTTCTGTAGATCGGTGACCAGCATATGTATCTTGATTACGTATTTAGTCAAGTCAATCCTCGGCATATTTGCAACAGAATTTCTGTCAGTAGATTTATGTCGAAGAAGAAATGGCATATGACCAAAAAAAAATCTACCAAATTCTGACGGTGGGAAATATATAATTTTGTTTGTTATAACCCGCACTCTTTGGCGCCGCGCTTATTACTGATTTGATGACAGCGTACATCGCCCTTACGCTAATCACCTCGAATTTAAATCGCTTGTTTTTCATTTATTCTTCGCTATATCCCTTTTTTTAAACTGGCACGCTTATTTAGTCTTATGTTAGGTGTAAATGTATGCTTTATGGCCTTTCATTTGTACAGCAGTTGCTAAAATATCTGCCGTGCAAACGGATTTCGAATTTTCTTCTTACGTGTTATTTCTAGTGTAGACCCCGTCTATGTAAACCAGGAGATTCGCAAGCGGATACTTTAAAATGATATACTGAGCTAAGCTTTCTGTAATTTCCTCATGTCATTCTACCCTTCTCATATTCCGCCCTTAGTATGAGTATCGTGATCAAGTTATTAAATTATGTTATAATATAGCAATCTATGATGCCGTAAACCTAGCTTGATGTGGTAGGTGATAATCCACACACTTTTTACTTTTTCTTTATTATTCATTAATACATACAACCCTAATTTTTTTCATGAATGCACTGTATTTACATATACCAAGACAACATTTTTTCAAATAAATGTAAGCAACTTGGAGCGCACATGTGTGTGCCTGAATTACATCTATTTTTCAATTATGACATCTTAAGCAATACATTTTATATCTAGCTTACCCGGTTTTTAGCTGATGTGAACGCTACATAAACAAACACCATCACCACCACTGTCTCAGTGCAGCACACTGTATACTAATGTTCATGGTTTTTATTTGATTAACCGCCGATAGGACCTTTTCATGACCTAGTGCAGCACGTCTACGACCACACAGAACAACATAATCAAACGTTAGATGGCATAACAATCAAATCAAATTTGAACCGTGAGAGTATTTAATGTGCATTTACATATCCCAATATACTTTCGCTTAAATGTAATGTACCAGGAGTGATATCTGTTGTCAATTCTAAGCACTGAAAGACAATAAGTTACCAATTCTTAATACTATAAAATGATATTTCTACCCTGAAACATGATTTGTTACCACTTCCTGATCATTGCAACATGGCATTTTATAAATTTCATACCATGAGGGATGACCTTATGCTAAACCTAACCCATGAAAGACGGCATGTACCAATTGTGAGAGAAGAAAGTTGACCTGCTGTCCATTCTAAGCACTGAAAGACAATAACTGACCAATTCTAAGTGTTGAAAAATTATTTTTTTTTCTACCCTGAAATATGATTTGTTACCAGTTCTGAACATTGAAGGATGATATGTTGCCAATTCTGGTCATTATAACATGGTATTTTACAAATTTCATACCATGAGAAATGACCTTTTTATCAAACGAAACCTGTGAAAGATGACATTTATCAATTCTGAGTGAGGAAAGTTGATCTGTTGTCCATTCTAAGCATTGAAAGACAATAATTTGCCAATTCTTAGTGCTGAAAAATAATATTTCTACCAAGAAATACGATTTGTTACCACTTGTGAACATTGAAGGATGATATGTTGCCAATCCTGATCATTGAAAGCATGGAATTTCACACATGTCATACCGTGAGAGATGACCTTTTGGCAAACCTAACACTTGAAAGATGACACCTACCAATTGTGAGTGGGGAAGATTGATCTGTTGTCCATTCTAAGCTCTGAAAGACAATAATTTACCAATTCTTAGTGTTGGGAAATGATATTTCTACCGTGAAACATGATTTGTTACCACTTCTTTTTACACTGAAGGATGATATGTTGCTAATCATGAGCATTGCAATATGGCAACTTCATGCCATAAAAGATGGCATTTCGTCAAACCTAACCCTTGAAAGATTATATTTACCAATTGTTGGTGAGGAAAGTTGATCTGTTGTCAATTCTACGCACTGAAGGACATGTAAGCTAGATATGAAATTTCTTGCTTAAAGGTGCATATTCACACCAAAATGCTTGAAAATAAAACTGTTGAAATTATCTACTTTTAGAGGCTTAAATGGTGTACCTCAATGTAATGAAACGAAATAAATCTTAACAATCCATATATATATATAAATTTAGTAGGTTCAGTTGTGAATTTGAATTAGGGACTCGTGCCTCTAATTCAATTTGACAACATAAAAATTTGTATTAATTTATACATAATGATATCATCATATGTTAAGATTTATTTCGTTTCATTATATCTAGGCACACAATTTAAGCCTCTAAAAGTATATAATTTTAACAATTTTATATTGAACCATTCTTTTGTGGATATGCACCTTTAAGATGTCATAAATGAAACATGATTTAATTCCAGCACACACATGTACATACCAAGATGCCTACATTTATTTGAAAAAAATGTATGTCTTGGCAGGGGCCTATATGTAAATAGATTGCATTCAGGCAAACATGAGGGTTGTATGTATTAATGAATAATATACCAAAATTGTGTGGCCCTACCACATCAAGCTAAGTATATGCCATGCCATATTGTAACATAATTCAATAACTTGATCACGATACTCATACTAAGTTAACGGTGGAATATCAGAAGGGGAAAACGACATGAGGAGATGACAGTAATCTTAGCTCAGTATATCATTTTAAAGTATATGCTTGTGATTCCCTAGAGCAGATAGCCGGGGTCTATACTACAAATAAAATTTGAAATCCTGTTGCACAGCAATATTTTAGTAACTGCTGTACAAATGAAAGTTCATAAAGCATAGATGTACACCTAACATAACACTAAATAACCGTGCCAGTTTAAAAATAGGATAGAGAGAAGAATAAAGGGAGAATAACCAATTTAAATTCTGAAGTGAGAAAGTAAGAGAAATGTACGTGCGCATCAAATCAGTAATAAGTGCGGCACAAAAGAGTGCGGGACCAAAGAGTGCGGGTTATAACAAATAAAATTATATATTTCCCACCGTCAGAATTGGATAGATTTTTTTTGGTAATATGTCAGTGACGATGGTGGTGACAATGGGTAATGATGCGATGACAACTGCGGTGATGATATGAAGGTACAAGGAACACTACGACAAAGCAGTTGCATAATAATTATCACAAACACTATGGCCTCGATTCTCATATTAATCACGATGATGCTGATAATAAATACAACAATCATGATGGACATGATGGAACCCATGACAACCATCATCATAGTGACGATATTTACATATAATGATACTTTCTTCTCAGACGATAATGGATGGACTCGATCTGTCACTCGTGCACATGACAGTAGAAGTGGGGTAAACCGGTTCACTTTTTCACACATTTTTTCTTTTGTTATGCTAATTACGTGTCTATAACGTCATGATTATTGATTTTCCTTTGATCTCCGCCGCCTTTTGAAAAGGGTGTGAAAAAGTGACCTGCTCTCAGCTGCCTTGATTGGATGTTAGACGTTGAGGGTGACCATAAGCCCTCATTAAATCACGTGACTCCTGTCATCCAATGAGGTGAGCTTAAGGGTAATTAGCTTAATGATTGACAAGGGTTAATGAATCGCATAAGGATGATTGACAGGGTACATATCTGGACTTGTCTGTTCCTTGGAACTCATTCAATCACAAAGCCCCGCCCCTCGTTAAATCAAGTGTCTCATGGCATCCAATAAGTAAGCGTAAGTAGTGTAATGACATGTGACAAGCGTTAATTTAGAGGTAAAAGCATATAGAAGCAGTCTAAAAATCTGATCTGTTAAGACTTAACATTTTGATTTTGTTTAAATGGTTTGTTCAACGTTTATTATAATTAGGAATACCGCATATTTTGTGGGTTGTGACCTGTCCATTGTGCTCGGTAATAATGTGCATGTACATGTCATGAAACGTAATGACGAATTTGTAGTAGCCATATGTGAGTTTAGTATTGGTAGTGTTTACCCGAACAAGCGAGGGGTGTTTATGTATGGTAATACATCGCGAAGGTTTGCAGCTATGGTTCCAGCATTTGAGGAAACTGTACTTAGGGCTAGGTGGTCCGATAGAGTAGAGGAAATTAATTACATATATGAATTAGAACCTCAATTAAAAGTCACTATCAGCACTAAATAGCCGTATGTCCAGCTAACTTGGTACTTTACTTTGCCATGTCAAACTGAGATGAAACCAACGTTCAGGCATGCAACATTCCGTAGCGACTCGTGGAGAATTCTGAAAGAGAAGTTACATGAAATTCTCGGAGCTATAACAAACTCTACACTCATGTAAGCATTTTATACCTGAAAAGAGCAGTACCAATCAATTTTAACGGGTCTCGGTTGGGCCACGCAATACTGAAAAAAATACATTCCTACAGCTAATCGTCAATATCTAGATAAACTCGCTATGGTTGAAACCATGCTCTCCAAAGATTCCACAGATCAGTTATTAAGCATTAGAGTAATGTCTGATACGTGTCATTTGGATAATGGGCAGAGACAAATCGGGCTATGCAGTTACGTGCCTTTACTCTTCGGATCTAGAGTTAACTTAAAGTTAATGGTTGACAAAGATGCTTGGTTCGAAAAAACATCTTCAGCCACGCCTAAAGTGGCTGACAATGCCCGGTTACCCACGCTTTTTTCTATACTTATAGCTAATGGCATGTCTGCTCTGAACAGCGAGCCTAAAATATTTCCTAACCCATGACCATTTTGACTCCTTGTGCCTACGAATACCCATACACTTGATTAGCGGAATAAGCTCTCAACGTAGCTGAATCCGGTTTACATGTATAATTCATTTTTGCTTTTGTTTTTTTTAACAGTTAAAACGTAAAAATGTTTAGATATAGCTAGTGATTGCACGTTAATTCTTAGACTTTAGGTCTAAAATGTAAACAAAGTATGCTCGGTGATGCTCCGTCTTCAAATGATATGTTCTCTCCAGTCTAAACGCTTATAACCACGGCTATCATGTCAATGCAATTCTTAGATATGACTTCATATTGAATGTCAGGAAATATCCATTGACAAATGTCTTCACCACCATGGTTGCTAGATAATGGCATAACTCTTAACAGCGGAGTTGTAGCATCTTGATTACATTATGGCTTATGATATCACAATATATGTAAGCCGTAGTTAATGTAATCTTATTAATTTTACGTGTTGAAATGGGGGTGGGGGGGGGGGGGTCAGGCCGCTAATGGCGCCAATGGGGGGGGGGGGGGCAGGCCGCTAATGATAAGGTCGAAATAGCCTAAGAATTTACCTATGGCATCGTAAAATTCAATCGCAAACATTTCCTTAACAGTTAATGTTACAGTGGCTGTGAAATAGTTTAATCTACTGGTATTTTCATAATGCTTGTGGCTATTAATCTGCTTATTTATCAACTCTATTGGAGTTTTAACCATATAGAGGCCTTTATGTATTTCTACACGTTGGATATAGATAGGTATTTCTAGATTTTTACGCCGAGGCAGTGAATTTATGTCTGATTTTAAAGTATTAGGCTGCTTACATTTATCAAAAATCTCCTCGGCTACATTTAGAATATTTTGCTTCTTCTTCTTTTGCTTTGGTTGAACATTAGTTGACAAGGGCTCATAATGTATCAGGATCATCGAAGGCATTGCTAATGTTAACCAACATCTCGGATACAATATGGATGACAAGCCGACTTCCCATTCTCCAGAGAATCTTAAAGGCATTTGAAGATGCATTTTGAATTCTGAAATCTTTTTATCCGGATAGTAATCCATGCTACTGTTACTAGGTATCATAATATAAAACTGCTCCATATTTCTAGCTATTCTTTCTAAACCGATGACATCGCCAACGTCTCAACTTTGGATGATTTTATACTTGGTGTCGGTAACATACACCCTCAACACCCAGATGCTAAAGCAATCCAAAACCCCTTATCACCATTTTGAATGCTCAGATTGATTAAACACATCACTACTATAATTTAAATAATAACCTGAGAGAGATAGCTTATCTCGTCTCTGGGCACATTTCCACCACAAAATGACCAGCGATAATCATTATTACGAAATTTGGGGCTTTTTAGAGACATTTCTACAACAGTCACGCTCACACTAGGGAGTGGGAATAGAGTGGCTGGTTGGGGGTAGGGCGTAGCTTGGTAATGATTCTAAATACACCTAAGTTCTGAATAACTTATCCACGAATTAGACTAAATAGCATAACCCCGCCATTTGATGTATGCTTCTCGCTTATTATCTTTCGTATGCCTTTTAATGATTTTTTCTACTCGATACAGTTGCTGGTTAGCATCATTTAAACGAATTTTCTGTAACTCTTCGGAATAAAATGTGCCAATAATGGGATTTTGATTATAATCATTGAACTTATCTACACCGATCTGTGATGTGGTTTCGAAATTATTTTGAATATCTCCTCACTCCATGTCAATCTATACCCCTTGGTAAAAATATGTTTTAACACTTACACTCTTACATCATCATCTACTCTCAAATCATTCGACTTTACCGATGCTCTTGGATTCGCCTTCGAGTACATATTGCGCAAAGCTAACACCTCTGTACTGAGGTCAACATCTACAGGTTTCATTTGTGTACTACCATGTACAGTTCAATTGTAAGAACTGACCAGATTAGGGAGCATATCGAAATATCTATCAGCATTTTTGTAAGTCATATATCGCCATAACTTAGTCTTTATGGTGCGTTGAATGCATTCAACGATCGCAACCTTCATGTGAGAGTTCTGAGATGTGTAGAAATGTATGTCTTTAGACGTTAATGCGTGTCTAACGGTAGCGTTCACGAATTTACCCCCTGTATTGCTTTGAATCGATTCGGGTCTTCTAGAGACAGTATTCAGTAAAAACGCAAATGATTGAGCTAAGGTTTTTTCCAGTTTTATTCGATAAAGATATTATCCACCAAAATTTAATAGGCAATCTATTATGAATAGTAGATAACATATATTGTTATTATGTCTGGCTAAACTATTAACATTGCTCAGATCCATTTGCTATAGCTTACCAACGCTGGTTACCTTGACTCAATCTCTGTTAAACTGTATTCCCTTAGGCCTATGCAATCTATACGTAGGTTGCTTGGCTAACCAGGCCCATATTAATGGTTTAGATAACGTTCCATTAAAGGCCCTATGTAGTTTTTTCAAACCGCCAAAAGACACGAAATGTTTGCTATCATAATATACACGTTTCAAACTGTCAGCTGCGCTACTAAGTTTTCTATTTCTTATGGTTCTTGCGAACTTTTTTTTTACATTTTAACCAAGTCTTGGATAGCTTAGTGTCTCGAGATCTCAGATTTCTAGCAACCGAGCATGGTGCGGCTGTACTTCATCTATTAATGAGAGTAAATCATAATCCTTTAGCCTCAGGTTCGCTTTTTATTTTTTTTGCTTTAGCACCGATACATTGAAAGCACGGGAGTTCAATGCTTTTGTCTGTATTATAAATCTTAACACAAGTCTTATGACTCCCCGCGACTTGTCTAGGTATATTAGCATCCGATAAGAGTCTATTGAAGGCTGCCAGTGATTTAACTTCTAAAAAATGCTTAGAATTTGTATACGGATTCTGCATCACAGTTGAGGTGATTAAATCTACTAGATTATCTGATTACTATTCCAATAGGCTACACCATCTATGGTGACACGATTTCAATTAATCTCTTGCCTTTACTTCTTAAGCTAGGGCTCAACGATTGAACTAGATCTTTAATTTATCATTATCTAAATTTAAACCACAAGACGCAGAGGTCTGGAGATTCCACAAATGCTCCGAATCATCTGATGACTTAACTGCTGAACCAAATTGTTTAGACTGATCTATCTGCAGTCTAAACTTTTGAAGCGTCTGAGAATACAAATTTGACTTTTCTCTAGCTGTTAAGTCATTACGATTTAGAATTCGCTCTTTATCTACATCCACAGCACATCTAAGATTTTGATCGCTATTTAGAATATTAATCTTAGATGTTGTGTTTATACCATCTATCATATTATGTGGTACCAATGCCATTTTCTGAATTCTTTCCATTGTTATTATTATCCGAATAATTTAGAAATAAGCGGTAATACGGATGGCAGTAGAAGATGTAAGAAACGGCCACATAGAATAACCTGTCGTCTTTGATATAACTGCTTTTTGCTTTTACTGAGTAACCTAATGCTATCTCAATATCTGTGTAAGCATTTATACTGTATCCGATTTAATTTTATATTTCCATGCTGGAATCTATTTCTAAATCTTGAATTCCTGAATATAGTTCTAAATCAGTTTCGAATCTTTGGTAACCTGGTTGATATGAATCATAGCATAATATGATTCGTTCAGGTGGTTTATCGAGTAGCTGAGATCTGAATCTAATTATCTCACTTAACAGGGTAGATTTTTCAGCTTACGATGGCTTGCTAAGTAAGATATTAGCCAGATGTTTTAATTGGGTATACATTTTTTTTTTATAATAATCTAGCCGAATACAGCCTCATATATCATTCTATACAGCGTTAAAAAAATATATCTAAGTCATCGAAGCGTATGTGCATATGTGTATAACCGAGATCATCAAACTTTGTAATAAGGATAAAATTGCTATATGTTTCTATAGAATAATCGATTTTACTCTAGCTTCCCGCGTGAATTTAGGTAGAATATTAGTTATATTAAGAATATGCGATCCTTAACTATTCAATTTCTGAAAATTGATCAACCCTCGTTAGTGTACTAATCCTGCAGCTGTGTGTCTCAATATTAAGGAGCTTAACGTTCATTAATAAAAAAGCATGAACATATGAACTCGTTAACGTTTGATAAGTGAGCCACGTACACAAGGTCTGAGTCTATAAATACTGTCAATGTAACTGCATTAACTGCTTAAAAATATAAAAGATCATTAAACCTTTGCTAAACAATGGACAGCATGTGTTTTAAAAACGTGTCTATCAGTATAGTATATGGATCTTGGCACTTAACACGTGTTCGATGACATGCTCAAATTTTGAAGTATACCGAATTATAAGCCAGAGCGTAGCACCTGGGGCATTGATTTTTTTCTGTGACAGTAATTTTTCACCATATATAAGAGACGAACATCGAAGTGAAAATCATTCAAATGTTTGTGTTTTAAAAACCTACACATGCTTTTAAACTTAGCCACACAGTTATTTTAAGTTCTTTGGACATATAAAATGGAGTGCAATTGTAATAGCAGTATTTTGGAGGTTGATGAAATAGTGTCACTGCCAATAATGAATGGCTTCGTTGGGTATGGAGTCGTCCCAGAGTATCCGATTGTGATAGAAGACTCACCAGAAAACGTGGAGGTAATTATTATTATTATTATTATTATTATTATTATTATTATTATCATTATTGTCTTATTTTGTGCTAGTTTTTTACTTATTTAATTGCCATGCCTTGAGTTGCATTACTTAAATAAAGTAAAAAACTATCAAAATAGTAATAATAAAAAATGCTGTAGCTCAACTCTTTGTCGCGTTGTTGTCTAATGCATGCTTGTCACTGTACATTAATATTGTATAACGTAATTCCTCGGAGATTAGACCTACGGAGAAGCTTTTTGAAAAAAAAATATAATAATCTAACGTCTGAAAAATAATGGTATCATTCATTCAGTTTTTTTAAAGTATCCGATTTAATAAATGTTATTTTCAGACAATTGTTTTTGCTGCGAATATACATATTTTAATTGTACACTTATGCTAAGCTGCATTTGAAGCATGTCAAAATTTGATGAGCTACCCGAAGGTTACTCTAGGATAAACCGGGTACAACGAAAAAAATATCTTCTTTGTTTGTCAGTTGGTTTTATAGGCTGCTTACACCAAGATGTTTTTGAGCCGTGGCTCTATTTAGAGGTGCTTCCTCGAAGGGTTTGCGAAATAAACTAAAACTGAAATAATCATAAGGTTGTGTTGTTTTCCCGAAGAGTTACTCTAAATAAAAGTCAAAACTGAAAAAGTAAAAAAATTTAGATGTTGCTAGGAGTGTCTGTGTTGCCTGTTGTTGCCTATTGAGCTGTTGTTGGCGGGTATCAATGTTGTATGCCATGTAAAGGAGGGGTGGATGGAGAATTACTTTATTTCCTGAGGAGGGGGATGGGGGTGGAGGGCAGTCTGTAAACTTAGATCTTAAAACGAAAATTAGGTAAGAAACAATTAGAAATTAAAAGAATATTACAGACGAAACTGAAGATAATTCTATCAACTAAAGTATAAGAAACTTTAAAATAATGGTATGTGATTGAATCAACAAGAAACGGGGAAAATTAAACTTAAATTGTTTGCAAACGAAAATTCCAAGTTAAAACTTAAAATCATAACCTGTTGCTGTTAGAAATAATAAGTTGAATGCGAATGGCGGTGTTTATGAATTAAAAAGCCCAACAGTCTCAGAAAAAACGTTAGTCACCTCCCTTGTCATAATATACTATATTTTTTAATATTATTTTTTAACCATTTGTTGTTTTGTTTTTTAATCTTCAGCCGATTCCTGAGAGTGCACGTAAATGCTCGACAGATGAATTGGATATAGCTGACGCAGTTGCTGCTAGCTGCAAGAGCCATCCGACGTATGAGGATGAGGGTGAAGAACCTGAAACATGTATGTCAGACGTACAGCGTATGGGTGATGTTGTCGACTACGACCTGATGGATGTCAAGATGTTTGCGCTCTGGGATATTCCGCACCCCTTATCGATAGAGTACCCACCTTGGTTATTCTGGAGGATGTACTAGATGCTGTCCAATGCTACAACATTGATCCCTCCAGCGCTAGCCAAGCACTAACCATCGAACTAGAGTTTATGGCATCACCATTAACACGTTTAGAACTTAAACTCTCACGACATCCGTCCAGATGATCTCCCATCCCACATGCTAAACCAACTAACTAGACTGCAAGAAGTCATCACAGCTGAAATGACTGTGAGGGATTATGACGAGGTCTATGATCACGTCAAAATGTTCAAAAGTCAACCTGAATGTAAGTGAATATAGGCGGTATTTTGGGGGTTTTTTGTTGTGGGAGTACGGGTGTGTGGGCGGGCTGGCGCGTGGGCGGACTGACGGGTGCTGTTGGGCAGGTGTTGAGTGGTCGGGGTTCGTGGGTTGAGTTTGGTGTGGGTGAGGGTAGCATGTATGCACACGTATGTGTGTCTGTGTGTGTGCGTGCTTGCGTGCATCTCTGCGTGCGTGCGTGCGTGCATGTGTGTGTGTGTGTGTGTGTGTGTGTGTGTGTGTGTGTGTGTGTGTGTGTGTGTGTGTGTGTGTGTGTGTGTGTGCGTGTGCTTGTGTATTGCATGTTTGGGGTTGTGGGGGTGGTGATGCTGCCGCACGGTCTAATGGTTGGGGGGGGGGGGGGGGGTGAGGGTGGTGTTAGGTTCTGGTGGGGTTGTAGTTTGATGGGTTTTGGAGGTTTTGTCATGTAGGGAGTTGGATGTCTCTGAAAAAATAATCTTGTCTAGAAATATAAAATTTAATCTGTTTTTATTTATCCTTTGTGTTATGCAATTTCACCATCTTACTGGCCATCTATGATGTCGGCGATGACGGGTGGAGCGACATTAGCTCCGTCATCGCCGACGCCGATAATGACACTGACGACATTGATGCGGGCGTCAGGGGTATCGACCCCTGGAGCCTCTTTGACCTCGAGGAGCGACGAACCTCTGTCTGCGCGGGGTCCAGAGACTTTGAAGTTAACCAGTAATGTAGAGCAGGAGCCTGGTGAGGTAGTACATGAAACTGATTTACATAGTCTAACTTTAATTTTAATCGGTTGGAGTAATAACTAACTGATTGTACTTATGCACTACATTGACCCTTGTACATTGTCACGGCTAAAACGATCTGAGGTTCAGAAGTTTAACGATCAACTCATTAGACTAACCTAGGGTTAGGGTTAGGGTTACGCAAACTTCCATAATCGCTCGACAATTGTCCTTACCAGATAGATTGACCATTTAGAATTAATCTCCCATGATTGAAAGAGTTCCCAGAGCACCGGAAAACGACGTGTTCAGACATGTAACCTGTCAATCATACTTACGCTATGCATTACCCTTGTCAATCGTTGCTCTAATTACCATTAAGCTCACCTCATTGGATGCCAGGAGACACGTGATTTAACGAAGGGACGGGGCTTCGTGATTGAACGAGTTCCCAGGAAAAGACCCTGTCAGTCATCCTTACATAATGCATTAACCCTTGTCAATCATTACGCTAATTACCCATAAGCTTACCTCATTGGATGACCATAATGCATTAACCCTTGTCAATCATTACGCTCACCTCGTTGGATGACCGGAGTCATATGATTTAATTACGGGGGGGGGGGGGGGGGGGGGGCTTATGATCACCCTCTACATCTAGCGTCCAATCAAATCGGAGGAGAGCTGGTTCACTTTTTTCATTCACACCTTTTTCAAAACGCGGCGGAGATCAAAGGAAAATTAATAATCATGACGTCATGGACACATAATTAGCATAACAAAAGAAAAGAGCTGTGAAAAGAATGGACCAGTTTAACCCACTTCTACTAATAACATCTCGTAAACGTACATCACAATCAAAATGCCGTAGGTGGCAATAATCCATCACGGAGATGCATGAACTGTATATGCCCTTGGTAAATTTACAATTTAATAAACATTGGATTATTGTGAAAACAATTTGATTTGATTGAGAGCTGTTGCAACAGCTCCAAGTTAAATTACTTCCAAAATATTCAACAATTGACTTGGAGAGTTACCTTGTAATGTAGAGCTCAATTTTCTACGTTTAAAACCGACGCCAAGATGCGTACCAAGTGGGCTGGGCATAGGTTGAAATGGGTGGCTTAGTGACGAGTAGAAGGACAGTGATTTCAATCGCGCTGATTTTGTCATGTCGATGTGTGCCCAGATACATGCAGTCTCAATACATATCCGCGTGCAGCTTTCGCCTGCCGAGGCGAGATTGAGCGCGTCATGAGGACGGGAGATATGAGCGGAGAAGTCATATGTCAGTAAGTAACAAGCTTTATTCATACAGACAGTCATGTCTACCTTAACCCCGTAAATCTTAATGCATGAAAATTAATTCCTAAGAATTATCATGTTGAATAATTTGAGACTAATTTGATGTGGAACAGTTGTTGCCGTATTCAGTAACTGGCTACTGACAAATTAGTTTTAAAATATGTGACAGCTTAACTGCATGCGTGTTTGAAATTGGAACTCTGGTACGTCACCGTTCTGATGGTTAAATCTGTTATGTTACAAGTTTGTTAAGCTGGTCCAGAATTTGTTTGTCTCATGCTCTTTCTACAAGTAAAGCAGTTACTTGTATGTTATGAAACATAACCGAGTCTTGCCACCTCTTTCATATGGTTAATATGACTGGGCCGAGATCTGTACCAGACGTGATAAAGATGGTATAAAGACGGTATTAGATGATGGCTCAAAGCAATTCACTTTTCCAGAGCATCCATCTATCATCTGACGTCATATGACGTCATAATCAGCTAAGCGGCGCGTAGGATGACGTCATAATCATTACGTCATAAATGGTTTTATTTGGCCCGTCTTTAACTCTTAATAGTCTGACACGTTGTACGAATTGTATGTCTCTACTATTTAATAAATATGCTATTGAATATTTTGAAACTAATTTTACTGGACGCTGTTGCTGTCATAGACAGCAACTGCGCCCAATCAAATTAGTTCCAAAATAATCAATAGCTTACCTGTATAGTTTTCTCGAAATTGATAGTCAGGAAGTTCAGAGATCGATCCATCCCAGCACGAGCGAGGCGTATGTGGAGCTTAGCTAGAGATGGGCAGGGCATAGCTAAAATGGAAGGGCCCATTACTACATGCAAGGAGGAGAACCTTAGCGCTCGTCCAGTTATCTCACAGCATCTCTCCTTCCCTCATGGGTACACAATCATAACAAGCAGGTGTAGCGTTGTCTCATTGTCCAATCATAGAGCTGAGTTCAACTCATTTTCTACCAATCAGATTTACTCTTATGAATGATACAGTTTGGCAAACGTTGGAAAGTCCCTATTCAAAATTGTCAGAATTGTTATGTATGATCTTGAATGTGACATAGATTGATATCCCAATGACGTAATAAAATTGCCCTGTTATTGCACAATATTATGTCAGCAATTTATTAGCAGGTGTTTGAATGCAACATTACTTATAAACAAATTTGTAATGTTGTTCAATACCATTTAAATTGTTAATAAATAATTCACAATAATATAGCATGGTACTCTTAACTCTTATATCGTGCCGAGTGAATTTTGTTTCGCAATGCAGTTGTTCTATTAGCAAGGTTGGTTATCATACCGCTATGAGAGTTAACTATCACTTGCATGCCATTAATCTCGTATAGGCATTGGCTTGTTATCCCGCCTCGGGATATTCTCGCAATTCTGAAAAGGGACTTTCCGACCGTTGCCAAGTTTACTGGACCGATGCGTAGAAATCTTATATATTATATTGTTAGATTTCTATGGGCCGATCCCGAGCAGATACTGTGCCGATACTCAACGTAGTGGCCCAGTATCAGCCCAGCATCGGCCTAGTAAGCTGCGTTATCTGGGTACCGATGTCCGCAGTAAATCAAGTTCCGTTTGAGCGTGTTTATGTCCGCTACGCTGCATTCTCCATGCAGTTACGACCGCATCTGACTCCAGGAGAATGGCAGGATCCCAAGAGAGAAATAATAGCAGAATGTAGGAAGGGATCGCTAAGTTTTTCAACTTTATAAGAAAATGTTAACTTACTTTGAACAAACACTGAAACGCAGACGATGACAAAGATGACGACAAAGGCGACAAAGATAAAAACGATGACGATGATGGCGAAGATGACAAAGATGATGATGACAAATGCAAGGACGACAAAGATGACAGCGACAAAGGCAACAAAGACGACGGTGACAATCACGACAAAGATGACAAAGATGATGACCACAAAGACAACGACCACAAAGTTGACGATTACAAAGACGACAACAAAGACACCGACGACAAAGACTACGATGACACACACACACAACGACGACAAAGATGACGACTGCAAAGACGACGATGACAACAATGATGACAGAGATGATGATGACCTCAAAGATGACGATCATGACGACGACGGGAATGGCAGCAGGGGCAACGGTGACCAACGCCGCTGCTGCCACCACGGGCGCCGCTGCCGCAATGTCAACGCCATCTCCACCACCGAAGCGGACGACGACTATGTCGCCGACGCCGACGAGTGTTGGCGAGATCTGTTCGCTCGCTGTAATGGACCTTTCCAATTTTAGCTATGCCACGCCCATCTCTACCTAAGCTCCACCCACACCTCGTTCGTGTTGGGGTCGATCGATGCCCGAAGTCCTTGACAATACATTTCCAGAAAACTATACAGGTAAGCTATTAAATATTTTGAAACTAGTTTGACTGGATGCTGTTGCAGCAATAGCGGCCAGTCAAATTAGTTTCAAAATATTCAACAGTATGTTTATGAAATAGTAAATACACACAATTCATGCAAGCTGACGGACTATTAAGCGTTTAAGACGGACTAAATCGAGTCAGTCATAACGCAATGATTATGACGTCATCCTACACGTCACGTAGTTGATTATGACGTCATATGATGAATGGATAAACTGGAAAGGTGAATTACAGTGAGACAGTTTACCATATTTAAAACACATCTTCAGTGCAGGGACTGCGGGCTAAAGACGTCTTGTTTGCGCGGACTGTGGAGTATTGTTTAAAACACATCTTCTTGGTACAATAATTCAATCACAATTTGTATGTTTCAGGGCAGTGTCTAGATGGAAGAATTGTATAGAGCCTTTGTTAGAGGGCTGTAGTTCAGACATCCGGGCACCTTATGATAATGCAATGGCCATCATGAATACCGCATGTCGCCAAGCGCGTAAGGAAAATCTATTTGAACACATTGCATGTTTAAATTTTTTAATAGTTTTTTAGCTGTTGTTTGTTTGGTTGTTCTTAAGCTGTTTGTTCATCTGTCGTGTTGGTTGCATGGCCGTCGTCGTCGACTCGTCGCCTTCGTCATTGTCATTGTTATCATCATGTATTGTTGATATAATATAGACTTCTGTTGCTAAATATATTATTGGAAATATGTGTAACATGTTCATCTAAGATTCGTAATACGAGGTAAGGAAATTCATCGTTAGCTATGCTCCACACATTTCTAGTTAAGCTCCGCCCATGCTTTGTCCGTGGTGGGATTGATCCATCCCTGAATTCTCAGAATCCCGTTTCAAGAAAACTACGCAGGTACGCTGTTGAATATTTTGAAACTAAATTGACTTGGTGGTATTGTTGGCTATGGGAAAATATTCAACAGACTGTTTATTAAATAATAAAGCCATACAATTCTTACACTTGATGTACTATTCAATGTTCATGACGGAGCTTCAAACGTCAATCATTACACATCTTGATTATGACATCAGCCTACATTTGACTTAATTGATTATGACGTCATATATTTTCGTGATCGATCAGATCTATCCGTTGAATTTAGTCAACATAAGGCTAGATTTATTTTCTATATTCGCAGCGGCCTAAGATCTGACGGAGACGTCGCAAGCTGCCATGGCCTCGCTAGACGGGAAGTCAAACACTACATGCGCAGCTGTCCTATTTGCAGTGGTGTTCACTGCGTATCTAGTTGTAATAAAATGCGCTAGGCCTTTGGCTAATATACCGATATATTGTTTGTTTGGTGGTTGGGTTTGGTGTTTTTTTTTGGGGGGGGGGGGGAAGAAAAAAGACAGCCATTTAATTTTATTTAGCGACACATTGTAGAAATTCTAGAAACATACAAACGATCATGTAACTATTACGCTCGCCCTGTAAGGGGAATCGGCAATGGATCTTTCCGGTTTTAGCTATGCCCCGCCCATCTTTAGCTAAGCTCCACCCAGACCTCGCTCGTGTTGGGATCGATCGATCTTTGAGCATCCTGACTATCAATTTCCCAAAAAACTACACAGGTAAGCTGTTGAATATTTTGAAACTAATTTGATTGGGTGCCTAAGGCAGCAACAGCGCCTAGTTAAATTAGTTTCAAAATATTCAACAGCATGTTTATTAAATAGCAAAGAAATACAATTCATACAACGCGTCGGACAAATTGAGATTTGAGGACGGTCTATACGGAACCCTTTTTGACGTAAATGTTGTGACGTCATCATACACGTGCTGAGCTGATTATGACGTCATACGAGGTCAGATGATGGATGGATACTCTGGAAAGGTGAATTGCATTCGAGTCTATCTGTGTATTTGTGTATTCGAGATTTTTCCTGACGGGCGCTGTATCAAAAAACCTATTGCTCAGATTGGCTCAAATCTCACAGCAACAAACGATCTTACGTTTAAAGTGTATTTCCAGACTTTAGCCATGATCTGGATACAACTCCAGAACTGTTCAGATCAAATCCTAGATCTATGGATATCGAGGAAACTAATGGGAAGATTGGTATCAAAGTTTACCATATACTAGGATCCACTACATTGAGTGTGCTCAGAAACTTCCTAAAAATAAAAATAATTCGGAAAATCTGAAGATGATTTACAATGGGGCAACATGGGAGGGCGAGGATCTGCTATCTCTGATTACTTTTGTATCGTACTGAAATTCACATGACGGTGACGTAATCATTAGAACTTGTTTTTTATTAACATAAGCTTGGAGTGATAACGTCTTGAAGATTTTCTGTCTTCCGATCTAATTTAGAAATATATCTACTACACTTCTGATAAGAATATGATGTACCGGTTGCTGCGACAACCTCTTATCAAAGATGCAGTAGTAAGATTATCTGCTCGCCTCGTCTAAGGTAATGGTGACGATATTTATATTCGATAATCTGGGCCTGATCTGACTCGGGTAAAAGATGGTGGCTCGGGACGGTGGTCTTCCGTCGCTTCCAGACTGGACAATACACAACCCAAACTCTTGCTTCGAGAATATCGAAGTGATAATTTATTCCCTTAAGTTTGACTGTCTAATATGGCTACGGATATGTGTGACTTATGCTGTCACGATAGAAAACAAACTGTTAAATAAAACTCTAAGTAAATATGAGTGGCTTATACTACCACCAATCTCTATCAATTATGGGTGGCTTATACTACCACCAGATACTTTGAGTAACTTTTACTGTCACTCACGTCTATAGAAATAACTGATTTTCATACAATACGAATACTGGTTATTCTATCATTACAAAGTTGCGTTTCACGATTCTCTAAATCATTTTCGTCAAAAACCGTTCTTGGCTACTTAAAACCATTCACCAAGAACTTGTTTGAATTTCGACAAATTCAGTTCCACAGAACTATACGGACCGAGGCTAGGCTTTCTTAAGACTAATATTTTCAGAACCAAGATTCTTCTAAAAAGTTAAAGTCCACTTTTTATACTTCTCTGGAGCCCTCTACCATGTTCGTTTGGGTTCCTCTTTCCAGAGTTTGATTCGATGCTCATTGATTGTGACGTCATCCTGACTAATCAAACTCCGATTTTCTCTCTTAGGAAAAGAACACCGAACAAGTTAAAGCGGCCTAATTGACTCATGAGTGTGGAATTCTATCCGATAACCTCCCCCAAACTTGACAGTGATGGACATTGCTTTGACAATCATTGCTAATCGTTTCTTAATATCTTATTCTGACTAACGTCTTCTGTCAACTTTTCGTCTGGTTTTCTAATCTACTTGGCGCCAGACGCTATCATGCCCACGTCCAGCCCCTTGCTTATTAGGCCTACGCCTGTATTTCAGAAGGGTGCCATGACGTAGTGACCATGTGGTACATCTGATTCACCAACATCTGGTGTCGTATCTGGTGTCGTGGGTCGCCTCTATAGAAATATAGAAACCCGGTCACCTTATTACGGTCCTTATGGTAAGTCGGTCGTCGCCACGTTTACTACGTCATTCTACGAGTCATTCAGTCTGTGCTACGTACATTCTGTGCGTAGCATTCTACCGACGCTCTTGCTTGAATATTTAGAAAACTATTGGTCATAACTTCTGCTGAATACTATAAATGGTTATGCCGCGCCTGCAGCAACATCTTTCATCTTTCAACCACCGATAGATTCCATCAGCTCACTGCCCTAAGTCTTAGTCTATTCTATTCCAATTTCATATTCCAATTTCACTTATTGTATCAGCTATATTTTCGTGTCAGTTTTGTATCGACTTGATGCACACACTAGATCGCGCTAATACATTTTCGCTCATTGTGTTATCCGTTCCCTAGCTCGTCTGGTATTCAAAAATATAGTCATATTCTTTGCTGGGGGTCTTGTCATATTCTTCGCTGGGGGTCTTGGACTGCAAATATAATATGTCCCCCGGGGTCATGACCCCCCCAGAAGACAATCCCATACTTACATACGCCCCTCAACCAAAGTTAATTGACCATCTCTCTTAAGGCCTTAAGAGAGTGGCAACTAACTCGTTGTGGACTATCAACAACCCAAACCTATACCAGCAGCCTGAACGGATACCACCCGATAGTCGTCCAATCATCAACAACTTAACATTACAGGTCAATATACTATACACCAATACTTGTCCGAGTAGCGGAATGCTCGGAAATACATTAGTAGTACTCGTTAGTGTATGGTTGATAATTATACAAACATACATGTCCGGGTAGCAAAAGACTGCCCCCGGAAACACATTAATTGCATCATTAAACCGTGGTCGATAACCTCGATCCACGCGTAACTTAACATAGAAAACAATACGATCAATCAAGCAATACAATAATATAATACACCACAATAATTATTTTAATGACGTCATCTGATCGTGACGACGTCACCATAAATGTCAGTCCTTAATCCTACAGTGCAAATATCATTACAGATCATATGAATTTTTCCTATTAAATAATACAGTACCAACATGGCACCATACTAATGTTCGTGCTACAACATTTAATGTTCACCAATTACTATAATGTTAGTGCCAAAACGTCATGGTGATACCCCCAAGCGGTTTATGCTCACGTTAGGATCCACCACGTTAACGTACGTCTCCATCTCTATCCAGTCGGCAGCCGTCGGGTCGATCTCAGTCCTGGCGTCAGCATTAGGCGACAACCCGGTTGCCCTCCGCAGCTGCTCCGGTAGAGCTGCAGGTCTCCGGGGCTGCTGGGTCTGAATAGTTGGTGCAATGATATGCGGTTCACTACTATGGGCCGCACGTGGCTTGCATTTATGGGCCGCATGTGGCTTGCATTTAAGCGCATTCCACATGCGTGATAACACGCCACATTTATATAATATAAGCACAATTACTAACACAACTACGAAGGAACCAGTTGAATATGATACGAAAGAATGTACCCCAATGCCATCGACCATCACCGGGTCGATCATGGATAACGGTGCTAGCGGCACGTACTTAGACTTTTGTAAATGGTTCCACGGTTGTAGCTTTAAATGGTCAACTATCATGGATTGATTTAGAACGCCAGACACATCCAAATGGGGCATTTCAATGGCTAGGCCTATTCGAGTGTACGTCCGACTATAAGACGCCACAGGCTCGAATCGCCAGCCCCTCCCACTATACCCGCATTTTCCAGACATCAATGCATACACACCATTACTCACCATACATCGGTCCGTCAGTCGTCCGTCGCAATGAATTTCCACCGTCTCGCCGAACGTTTGCAACACTACTCCGATTTTCTCGTTGGCAAATAATTTACTAATGGTTACGTTTGACTTCGTTAGTTGAATATTACAGTTGCTATCAGTCGCATTTGTCAGTACACTCACAATACAGGACACGTGGGTCTTGTCGACCCGTAGTTGTACCTGGCACACCCTAGGGTCGGCACCACGACACACTGACGCGGTAAAGTACCACCCAGTCTTGGTATCTAGACCAATGCTGGTACGGGCCAGCATCACTTGCATGTAATACCCTGTCTTGGCCAGTGGTTCAGGCCATGAGTGTAGTCCATATTCGATATATTGTCCTCCGTCAATTAACGGTAGTGTCGCCACATAATGAAGTTTTGATTCGTCCTGCCACAATGGATATACCACTACATTTCTGTAATACCACTGATACGGTCTTATCAGCCTATATTCCGCACTAACCTGTTTCGATTCGGACGTCAGATCGTCGGGACTAAAAAGTTCCTCCGTTAGACGACCCAACTCTAAGGATGCCGTTTGCCTATGGAATCGTTCGGCTGCCTTCTGGTAGTCATAGACCACATGTTCAGCCGAGTCTATAACATGTCCTAACCGTACCAACGCATAGAGTTCCAACAATCGAATCCCCTGCTGCCTGAGCGCTCGGCTCATGTTGCCCGTTGCACTGGCCAAGTTGTCGCCTAACTCGTTAATACGGTCCGTGTTCATACCAATATCTTGGAAAGCTAATTTGACGTGCGACGTCAACTGGTTGGTAAAATGCACCACTTTGTTCATCCTCGTCATCGCCCTCCTTACCACATCTCGTATGGCGTCTATATCCCCAGATGTAGCGGTACCGAACAGCGATGATGCGATGTCGCCCACAAAGTTAAATAACCCTCGCTTCTGCCTAGCGCCACTTCGACTACTCATGGTTTGCTGTGTTTGGCTTGCCATCTTTCTTACCCCCCCCCCCCCGTATTCGATGCTGTAATCCGTATATATCGTTCCCACTCAAAAATGATGTTTTGGTACCCATGCTAGCGGCGAGACTGGCCATTTGGGCCAACCGTCCCAGGAACTCCGCGGGTAGGTAAGGATGGTCGATGGATACTATCACGGTCCATTCGGCCCGTATCACTGACACAGTCTCCGGCTTAGTTATCATGACGCCGTTCGGCAGGCGGTGTATACTCGAGTCCTTGCATATATTTGATACCATGCTAAACCACAACGCCATTATACACAATTTAAACGAATACATTTTAGTATCTTGCGAACAAATTTAGTCTTAATTGTTATGATATTTTACGTACTGGCTATTTGCGATGTTAAAGTATAGCGATACAATACACACTATCGGCGGTTGTGCCGCTGAATAACGGCATTTACACGACTGACGAAATCAGCGTATAGCACGTCATCGTAAAGGGCGGAGTCTATTACGCCAATTCGGAGTCGCTTGTTACCGGATTCGTTCTCCCGCCCATACCCTTGCTTTCGCTTCAAGTCTAACCTGAGTTGCTTGCTGTCAGAATCGTCATCTGGTATATGTCTGCGCTTGCGCAGCATATAAGGATGCGATGGAAGCATCTCCATTGGTTCGGGGAGCAGCTCTGGTGCCGCCTCTGGAGCATCAATCACCATGGGCCTGGGAGTTCCGATGACGTCACTTGGTGACTCATGGTTTCGACTGCGATTCGTACTGGGTTGCACCCTTTTCCGGTCAACCCTCTTACCCCCTGTACGCACCTCTGGCTCAATATCCGAAGCTGGCCGCTTCTTACGAGCCTGGGGTGTCGTCTCAGCGTCGGTGACCATAGGTTCTGGCTCGGGCAACATCGCCCTGGTGTGATGGCTAGCTTTCGTCCCCTTGGTAGGGTTACGAATGGGGCGTGGTCGCACCCCGTCCCAGCACATTTCCGAGTCGACTACGCGCAGCTTACATATATTAAGCACACGCATTCTCCCGGACCTTTGATGGCGGACATGGGCCTGGGGTCCGTTAATTTTGAAGATCTCATACTCGGGGTCGCTGCGAGAGGTCAATTTCATCCTCTCTTCAGCTTTGACGACCACCGAATCCCCCACTTTA
This sequence comes from Chaetoderma sp. LZ-2023a, assembly GCA_034401795.1. Lineage (NCBI taxonomy): Eukaryota > Metazoa > Mollusca > Caudofoveata > Chaetodermatida > Chaetodermatidae > Chaetoderma > Chaetoderma sp. LZ-2023a. The sequence goes on along the minus strand of CM067366.1, from coordinate 12,454,621 downwards.
AACTCACCAGCGTTCGCACGCTTATTAATTTGTTCCCGGTGAACCTCTCGAGATCTAGCTGTCCCCTCACGAGCACGCAGCAAGGCGTTGTTGAGATACGTCAGTCTCTGACCAAGGTCCTGCGACGCATCGATTGGAACGGCTTTCGGCAATCTCGCCCGTCGCCCATAAGTCAAATAAAATGGTGTATACCCGGTCGTTGAATGACGAGTACTGCGGTACGCTGTCAAAGCCGCACCCAACTCGTCCTCCCACGCCCTCGAGGCATTGTTCACCCCTTTCTGGATCAACTCTTTAAGGGTGCGGTTGAATCTTTCAGTACGTCCATTGGTCTGCGGATGGTATGGGCTAGACCGTCTATGGTCGATACCGTGTTCTTTAAACCGCTCCTCCAGAGAATTGGAACAAAATTCCCTACCCTGGTCGGTTATTACAATCTCAGGGACGCCATGACGCGCGACATACTCGTTGAAGAACTTTTCTTCCACATTTTGAGACGTCTTCGCTGCAATCGGATATGCTTCTGCCCAAGCAGAGCAGTGATCGATCACTGTCATGATATACACGTTACCCTTATTCGATTCTAATAATGGACCGATCAAATCCATTCCAATTATCTGACCCGGATAATTGGCCATGGGCATTTCACTATACCTGGGTTGGGTAGTGACAGGTCGGTTGACCTGGCACTTCGTACATGTTTCAAGCATACGAATTACGTCTTTTCTTAAAGACGTCCATACAAAAGAATCTCTTACCATACCGATGGTCTTCTGTAGACCTTGGTGACCAGCTCGTTCATGAGCCATCCGGAGCACTTTCTCATGGAACAGGGTAGGTAAGACAATTCTGGGGTACTCAGCGTCCAACGCTGAAGGCGTAATTAAAGAATACAAAATGCCATTCTTGACCATATACTCCTCCGGGGTGTTTTTTAACAACTCCGGGTATTCCTTGGTCTGCTCGGCACACAATTCGTCATATGGTATGTCGAATGCTTCCAGAGGGACGTGAGGTAACACTCCCTCGTCGACGTCTGGTATTACAAAGTCGCCCGTGTCTAACGTCGCGACTTCCACCGGACGACGTAACCTGGACAACATGTCCGCTCGAATATTCTTCGAGCCTTGGATGTATTCAATCTTACATCCGTACTCGGCAATCAGTACCGCCCAGCGCTGCACCTTCGTGTTTTTAACTTCGCCCACAAACAAACTCTTTAGGGGTTTGTGGTCGGTATACACGGTAAACTGCACGCCAAATAGATACGGTCTAAGCTTCTTTAGCGCGTATATTAGCGCATAAGCTTCCTTTTCTATCACAGGCCAATTCAACTGACTGTCCTTAAGAGTAGAGCTGACATACTGAATCACACGCTCAATACCCTCGTCATCTACCTGTACTAGTATCGCACCTATCGCATAGCTAGACGCATCAGTATACAATCTATACGGAGCATTCAAATTCGGATATGTGAGAACCGTCTCACTACACAGCAAGTTTTGTAATTTCTTAAACGCTTGCTGTTCTTCCTGACCCCACTCAAAACGTTTATATTTCTTAGTCAATTCTATCAAAGGCTTAGCAATTTCGGCATAGCCTTGCACACAAGAGCGGTAATACCCTGTAGCGCCCAGGAAACTTCTCACCTCACCCACGTCGCGTGGCGGTGACATTTCTCTTATGACCTTGACCTTCTGGACCTGAGGAGCCACTCCCTGTGCTGAAATACGATATCCTAACAAATCAACTGATGGTTGGGCGAAATCGCATTTCGATTTTTTAACTTGCAAATTATATTCTTGAATTGTACGCATAACTGTACGCAAATGCTGTGCATGCTCAGCCGGGTTTCTTGAATATATGACTATATCGTCGACAAAAACATGCAGACATTTTCCCCCGAATTCTCGGAAAATATCGTTCATTGCCCTCTGAAATAGGGCACCTGAGTTCGCAAAACCGAACGGCATCCGAAGAAATTCAAACAAACCATGACTGCAAACGAACGCTGTTTTCGCTATGTCTTGGCTGTCCATTGGTATCTGCCAATAGCCAGACTTCAAGTCCATAGTCGAAAAGATCGTAGCGCCGCCCATAGAATCAAAAATGTCCGATATATTCGGCAAAGGATAGCTATCCTTACGACAAACGGAGTTCAATTTCCTATAGTCAATACAAAATCTCGTCCCCCCGTCCTTCTTAGGAACCAACGTAATGGGTGACGCCCATGGGGACGACGACGGTCTTATGACGCCCGCTGCCAGCATTTCAGCCACTTGATTCTTGACTATATATTGCTTGGCTAGCGGTAGACGGTACGCTTTCTGCCTAATAGGATAGGCATCCCCTGTCGGTACCGTACACTTGACTTTGGGAACCAATCCTAAAGTGTTTGGACGAGCCGTATCAAAAATATCTGCAAAGTCTGCCATGACTTTGTCGATATCTTTATATCCGGTCGTTTCCTTACAGTTTGCATAGACATAATTTGTCTGTTCTCTATGCGGATATTCAAAGGTATATATCTGGCCAAACCATACTACAATTTTGGCCCGATAGTCAATCTTTGCATTTCCCAGGTGCAAAGCATCCGCTCCAAGTAAACATTCATGCCTCATTCTGGCCACAATCGTACTAGGGATGGGTCGGGCGTTCTCGAATTTTACTTGTGTTTCCCCCAAAAGTTTTATCGGGGAACCATTTACAGCTAAGAGCGTTCTTGCTCTTTTCAATGGCCTAGCATTCAACATGCTACGCCATATATCCTTACGAATCAAGGATGTGCTAGCACCAGTATCCGCTAAGGCATGCAGGTACTTACCCTGATCCGATGGACCGTCTTTATCCATTTTTAGACGGATTAAGAACCGCTCGGTCGGTGATCTCACCAACGGTTCTCTCCGTCGTCGTTTCCCGGGTTCCTTCGTCCATTAACCACTTCGGCGTAACTGTGCCTATGATTCGATAGATTATTTCCGATACCGTCTGAATAACGGCCATGTGCATCGGTATTTTCACTTGTTAAAATAAAACCATCACGATCAATATATTCGTACTGGTTACGTCGAGCATTGTTCATATCCATTCGATTGTTCCTTGAACATTCTCGTGGCGTCGTTCGTATGTCCGTCTGTCGGTCGTTTACCGCGTCGATTTCCATGTCCCAATTGTCTTCTTCACGTGGACGCTTCGCCGCTCGTCGTACCAGCGGTCGATCTGTTTGTCCGGTTGGTTGCTCTTGGCGCTGGTCACGCGCATCACGCGGACAATCTCTAACAAAGTGACCATACTGACCACATCCGACACATTCCGTGCTTACGGCAGGAGTCGTCCGCCGTTTCATAAATGTCCCAAAACAATTCTGGGCCGCGTGTCATTCTCTCCCGCACTGGGAGCAGGTCATGGGTGGTCGCTGTGGTCGGGGCTGTGGTCGTAGTTGTGGTCTCGGTTGTGGTCGTCGCGCAGTTGGTTGCATTGTCTGACGGCAGTCACTCTTATAATGGCCGACCCGGCCACAATTATAGCAGGTAATGTGTTGCAATTCTCGTCCCGCTCTGACTGGTCGGGGCGAGGGTGGGGCGCATTGCTTTGCCTGCGCGGCTGTCTTTTTCGCGGGTTGGGTGGCCCCCGCTACTGGCTTCTGCTGCTGTAGCTGAAGGTCTCTGACCAAGCCACACAGTTGTTCGATCATCTTGCTTTGTTGGGCAGTCTGTCTTTGCAGTGTCTTGACCATGGACCTTATTTCCCGTTCCCCTGTCGATTCTAAAGTGTCTATTTCCATTCTCTCTTCACTTCGGCCGTCATCGATTTTCATGGCGTTAAGCAGATCGTTGCACGTTTCTTCCTCCTCTGCGATTTCGATGGCCCTAGCCAATGTAGTGGTTCTCTTCCGGATGATCCTTCTGCTCAAACCTTGGTCATTGAGCGCCCGTAGGTAGATGCCCAAGATTGTTCGCCTGTTGTCGGCGTTTCCCGCGGGGTAGGCTCGAACGCTGGCCTCCATGTACCTCCGATTGAAGGAGATGACTGTCTCATTCTTTCGTTGCCGGGTTCCTTCAAGGTCATACTTAACACGCTCCCCCTCGTTTGTGGATATGAAATTCAGGGTGATGAATTCGTGTAGCTGCTCGAATGTGACCTCATCACGGACCTTGTCTATAAGAAATCCGTCGACGGCGCGGGATAGCTGTCCGCGGGACGCTCGCGTAATGATGTACGCCGGTACCCCCTCGAGACGTCCCTGGTTGGCGGCCCAGGCTCTTCGGGTTTCGTCGAGAAAGGTTCTTACCTCTTCCGGTACGACGCCATCACATGGCTGGATGCGGGTTACGTGGTCGCGGATCTCCCGTCTGTAGACCCGTTCTGCCTCTCGCCTGTTGCTGCTGTCGACAATGGCCCCCGCCATAGCCGCGCCCATCGTTTGCATGGCCGCCACTGTCTCAGGGCGTAGTTGTCGTTCCCCAGTGGGTAGTTGTGGGTCGGTGGGTGGGCCTCTTGGCGTCGCCATTGCTCCTATTAGTATTATAATGTTATGCTGATCCTAGTTAGCCTTGGGGGCATGACCCCGGGGACATCTTATATTTGCAGTCCAAGACCCCCAGCGAAGAATATGACAAGACCCCCAGCAAAGAATATGACTATATTTTTGAATACCAGACGAGCTAGGGAACGGATAACACAATGGGCGAAAATGTATTAGCGCGATCTAGTGTGTGCATCAAGTCGATGCAAAACTGACACGAAAATATAGCTGATACAATAAGTGAAATTGGAATATGAAATTGGAATAGAATAGACTAAGACTTAGGGCAGTGAGCTGATGGAATCTATCGGTGGTTGAAAGATGAAAGCTGTTGCTGCAGGCGCGGCATACCCTTTTATAGTATTCAGCAGAAGTTATGACCAATAGTTTTCTAAATATTCAAGCAAGAGCGTCGGTAGAATGCTACGCACAGAGTGTACGTAGCACAGACTGAATGACTCATAGAATGACGTAGTAAACGTGGCGACGACCGACTTACCATAAGGACCGTAATAAGGTGACCGGGTTTCTATATTTCTATAGAGGCGACCCACGACACCAGATACGACACCAGATGTTGGTGAATCAGATGTACCACATGGTCACCACGTCATGGCACCCTTCTGAAATACAGGCGTAGGCCTAATAAGCAAGGGGTTGGACGTGGGCATGATAGCGTCTGGCGCCAAGTAGATTAGAAAACCAGACGAAAAGTTGACAGAAGACGTTAGTCAGAATAAGATATTAAGAAAGGATTAGCAATGATTGTCGAAGCAATGTCCATCACTGTCAAGTTTGGGGGAGGTTATCGGATAGAATTCCACACTCATGAGTCAATTAGGCCGCTTTAACTTGTTCGGTGTTCTTTTCCTAAGAGAGAAAATCGGAGTTTGATTAGTCAGGATGACATCACAATCAATGAGCATCGAATCAAACTCTGGAAAGAGGAACCCAAACGAACATGGTAGAGGGCTCCAGAGAAGTATAAAAAGTGGACTTTCACTTTTTAGAAGAATCTTGGTTCTGAAAATATTAGATGTCCCCGGGGTCATGACCCCCCAGAAGACAATCCCAAACTTACAGTCTGTTAATGTACTGGTACTGGGCCAATACTGGGCCTAATTGTTCCGATGCTGATCTAGTACCGGTCCAGTAACCTGCTTTATCAGGGCGTGCTATGATTGTAGGTCAAACCTGTCTATACCGGACACTGCATGGGCCATAAAATATAGTCACCAAAGACATGTGGTCGCTTAATACATGTCATTTGCTCGGGAACCAAACGATGGCCGTCGCGTAAAACGACGGTGGTTCCTTAATGGTCTAAAACTAAGACTAAATCCTAAAGAACCACGTTCCTGAAAACACAGAACGCAATTGATACCGATACCGAGAGTGATGTACGATCTATCTATCTATCTATCTATCTATCTATCTATCTATCTATCTATATATATATATATATATATATATATATATATATATATATATATATATATATATATATATATATATATATATTTATATATATATATATATATATATATATATATATATATATATATATATATATATATATATATATATATATATCTATATATATATATATATATATATATATATATATATATATATATATATATCGTTCTCGTTGGTGGTAGATCTGGTGAGAACGTGAATGACCACAAACCCTTGCGTAAAATGGCAGCGCCTATAGGCAATGGACCTTTCCAGTTTTAGCTATGCCCCACACACCTCTAGCTAAGCTCCACCCACACTTCGCAGTGTTGGGATCGATCGATCCCCGAATGCCCTGAGCATCAATTTCCTGAAATCTATACAGGTAGGCCGTTGAATATTTTTAAAACTAGTTTGACTGGGTGCCGTGACAGCAACAGCGCTCAGTCAAACTAGTTTCAAAATATTCAACAGAATATATATTAAATAGTAGACATGCAATTCTTACAACAACGCATAGTGCGTCTGCAATGGCCCTTTCCAAGTTTATCCCTCGATTATATGACGTCATATGACGTCATAACCAACTAAGTGACGTGCATGCTGAGATCATAATCATTACGTCATAAATGATTCTATCTGGCCAGGCCAGTTTTTAACTCTTAATAGTCCAACACGTTGTAAGAAATGTATGTCTGCTATTTAATAAACATACTGTTTAATATTTTTTAAACTAATTTGACTGGACGCTGTTGCTGCCGTAAGCATCAACGGCACCGAGTCGAATTAGTTTCAAAATATTGAACAGCTTACCCTAGCAACAGCACCGATTCAAATTAGTTTAAAAATATTTAGCAGCTTACCTGTATAGCTTTCTGAAAATTAATAGTCATGTATTTCAGGGATCAATCGATCGCAACATGAGCGAGGTGTGGGTGGGGCTTAGCTAGATGTGGGCGGGGCCTAGCAGAAACAGGAAAGGTCCATTATGCGTTTGTGACGTACTTGTCTAAGTCATTCATGACGTCAGTGATTATGATGCAATTCTACACGTCACGTAGTTGATTACGACGTCATGTGATGGATGGATAATGTGGAAAGGTCCATTCTAGACACAACCAAGTGAATGCGTAGCGCAGAGCGGCCACTGAAAGAGATGATAGCTAGGCCTACATGCACATCCGTCGTAGTCGTCGTGATTTATATACTTTGAACCATGAGTTCGCAGAATCGCCTTCTCACGCTAACTTTAGAGGTGAGCTGTTGAATATTTTGGAACTAATTCGACTGGGTGCTGCTACTGCTTATTAACTAGTAAAGCTCTTCAATTCGTACAGCTGAATGACCTTTCAAGGTTCCTGTTGGACATGGACACAGCTACGCCAGTCATTACGTATTTTGACTGTGACATCAGCCTACCGGAGGTGGGTGGGGGGGGGGGGGGCGTGGACATAATGATTATAACGGCAAGGCTCTACAATATCTGATCGCTCTTGCTAAAATATGTGCTCACTTATTCGAAGTGATTCGACTGCTTAGGCTACGTTATGCAGCTCATAAATAAGTTAATATGCGTACAAAATATAAACAGAAATTCTGTCTTGTTTTGCAAACATGTAAATTTATTTTTTATATGTTCTATATCATCGAGTCGGTGGTTTTACAGTACAGCTCATACATGTAAATAAGTTTCTATATTTACAAAGAAAACACTACCTTGTTTTGAAAACGTTTAAATTTATTTTTGTGATCTTCTATGGCAGACGGTGTCAGGTTTCGCGGAAACTGGGATATAAGAAAACTCCCTTTAATACGGTGCTTAAAATTAACTAAAATGTCAATGAAATATAAATCTATTAATAAAACTAATCTATTTGTTTATATAGTCTACGTAAAACAGTATCGGGAACACACTGTTTGTTTACATTTTAGGCAGTGACAGCACAGCTTTCAACTGCCGCCCGCATGAGTTGATGGGCCACATACAAATGTTCACTATACTACAGTACAGCCTAGAAATAACTTACTGTTTAATATGTTGAATATAATTGGATTCCAACCCAATTATGTTCAAAACAGTCAACTGAACATTTCTTACATCGCGTACTAACTAACATGTTTCTGTTTTTGTTTTGGAAACATTTACACATATTTATGAGCTGCACTGTACGTAAAGACGTACGCTCGTGAACTCTAAACATCTGGTTCACCTACTTATTTAAAATTTGTTTATTCACTAAAGTTTTGCTTCTTCACAACGTTGAAATATTTATGTAGGCTAGTTCCATCATTTGGAAACGATCGATGTGGCTGTAGCAGTGGTGGTTGTCACAGGCGTGATGCCGGCCCCCCCCCCCCCCCCCCCTCCTCCCCAACCCCCGTATCACCCCCCCCCCCACACACACACACACACACACACACACACACACGCGCACACACACCTGCACGCACGCACGCACGCACGCACACTACTCGCCCCGTGCACCACTTTGTTGAATCTAACGTGTTAATCCATGTCTCATGCAAACACCTTGTTAAAATATATATCATATAGGTAAACAATTACAGTCAAATCACGGAAAGACTCACTCATGGAACTAACTTAAGACACAGTTTTACATTCATCATTTTCAGAAACGATTGTAACTGTACTCTGTAGCCCACATCTTCTTTCAGATATGAATAATTGCACTATTTTAGCAAAATTATAGATTGCATTTACGCATGGAAACAATGACCAAGGAATAATGTTTCACTACTTACATTATTCAAGCCAACACGGGCATATTTAAATAGGCGAGCAGCAAAATGGCATGTGCGCAAATTTATGTAGGCCTACCACATACAGCCATCCTCAACCTCTCCCATCCACCTCATCACACTCACACCCATTCATCTCCGATATTTACCAATCCGGATGTTTTCAAGGACGGCATTATTGGATCCGCAATTAGATTACTATTGTTAGTCCCTAAAGATTATTTGTCCCATAGGGCTATATTGCCGATTGCGTTCATTATGTATTGGCCAATGTTTACTGGTTGCAGCCTAGGCCTATTAATACGCGAATATAGCTACATGTAGCTCCCCATAAAACCATTTATTATCCTAATAGATTTTCAAGAATTAAAATTTTTTGATTTGAAGAATTAGCTTCAACCGGAGAAAAATTATATCATGGTATGTCTATCCCGTTAAATGCACGTTTTAAAATACGTTGCCTTTGTACTAAAGACAGAGAAATATTGACGTAGCTCACAGCACCGTTCTCGGCGTGACGTCATAGCGAGCGGTGACGTGTTTTAGACTGAGACGTCATTTAATCTCGTTATTGGGCTGTCTAACATATGTTTTCTCACGTCAATGTGAGGTTATTATATTTAAATAGTTCAATAGATCATAAAATTAATTGAAATTCGTTATCGCGCTCAAACCCTCACAAGCCCTTTAAGCTACTCTTACATACTCACGAAGTTGGTGCCAATGTCTCGTGATGTGTCCGGAACCTAAGCTCGGGACACTTCAGGCCCTTTTTGGAAGTCATTGACCCTGTTACGAAGTGTCCCGAACTTTCACGAACTACCACGAACCATTCACGAACTGTTACGATGTACTATGAACTCGACTCCCGATCCGTCCCAAACTATTCCAAACATTCACGAACTCATACGAACTACTACGGATTGCTACGAACTGCTATGAAATGATACGAACGAATGTCACCGAAGGTCATGAAATTGTATACATAGATTTTGTACACATACACCTATCTGACAACAGTATTAATCATTGCATATAATTTAACCAGAAGGGTGGACAAGAGAAAAACGTTAAACAGCATCAGTGTGTAGCATTGGTATTGTAGCTTACCTAAATTACCATCGTTCATTCCTATTTCATCATACAGTCCCTGAGATGAGCATCTCTCCCTTCCAATTTATTACTGCTTCTTACCATCCAAAATCGCCGACTACCGGAAATACTACAGCTGTCGTCAGGCAACCAGCGAAGTGTTGCCAGATGCAGACGTTACATCCGGTGACAAAACAACTCATACTTTCATTAGGGAGAAATCATTATTCCTAACACATCCACTGCTTACATCCCCCCCCCCCCCTCCCCGCCTTTATAAATTTACGGTTAATTCCCCCCAACATAGTCTATATATGGTTATAGAGCTAATATAACTAGTTTACAGTTGATGATTCATTACCAAACAAACTGCTTGGCCAAAAGACAACATATCTGACATTTATATTTACATATGTTACATATAATATATGTCTATAGATATAAATATATATGATACATCCACGTATACAGGATACAGACGTGACATTAATCATTAACAACAATTACAATTTCTATTAATTGAGCTTCTTGAGAAGTAACTTGTTTACAATGACAGCAACGATATTTACAATGCCTTAAACGCATTTTAAACATTAAAAGCGGTCAGACGTGCAGGCCTTGTTGTACAACGGCAAGACCGAGTAGTTTGTGCCCTCCAAGTGTCAGCTAAAGGTTTATTAACTACTGTTTCATCTCCAGAGTCATCTACGGCTTGACTGTCGAGGTCACTGCTAAGTGGAACCTGATTTTTGACTGTTGTTGTAGGCTGTTCAGTGTCTGCCAATACTTTTCCACATAAGATGCCACAAGGTGAGCATGGTGAATCAAAGATTCATGGCCAGATATGGCTATGCTGTGCTGACTCATCTTCTGGGCCTACACATGGAACACTATTAGTCAGTTCCTGCAGATCTCCATCAATCAAACCAGTATCTGGCTGCGGGTCAGCACCTATCAAATCAGTGTCAAAAGCATCACCACATTTGTGCAACCTATTATAATGGACTAATGACCTACTTTGACTTCCGTCTTTTCGTCCTCAGTATAGAACATCTGAGATCTGAGGACCGTTCCAGCACTTTAAAATCTTCTTTGAAAGGGCTTTCTTGCAGGCCAGAGTGTAAACCCTAACCTTATCACTAACCTCAACTGGGGTGCCCCTCAGTCTCTTGTCATATATAGTTTTCTGACTCTTAAGAGCTGCTTCCGTATTCTTCACAACCATCTCGTAAGATGATTGAAGCAATTCCTTTGTTCTAATTGCAGAACTCTTCGTCGAGGTATCCCTCTCTTCCATCCCACCAAACATGAGGTCTATGGGTAGATGTAGCTCCCTTCCAAACATTAGTAAAATGGAGTGAACTTGGTCATAGAATGAACACTTGGACGGTATGCCAACAAGATCTTTGGAAGAGTTCACCCTAATCCTTTTGATTGTCACTTCCGACTGTGTTATGCATCTCTCTGAGTGTGCGATTCAATCATTTCACTAATCCATCCAATTGAGGGTGATATGCTGTGGTCCGGGTCTTATTTACATCCATCACTTTGCAGATCTCATGTATCAATGTTGAATCAAAATCTTTGCCTTGAGCAGTATGAAGTTTGAGGCAAGCTGTGTAATGACAGATTTCGTCCACCAGGACCTTTGCCACTGTATCTGCTTTGTGGTTCGTCAATGCAAATGCCTCGGGCCATTTCGTAAAGTAATCAGATACTGCCAATATGAACCTATTACCATTCGGAGTTATTGGCAAAGGTCCTACTATATCCATAGACAGCCGTTCAAATGGATGAGATGGTTGATCTTGTACTAATGGTGCTCTCGACTTAGGTGGTGACGTTTCAGCTGCGGCACACTCTTCACACCATGCACACCAGTTCTTGACATCGGTTTGCATCCCATGCCAGAAATATTTTAAGTGAGTCGTCACCAATGTCTTGTCAGTGCCAAGATGACCACCTGTAATGCTGTGCATTTGCTGAAGCATAACAGGAATAAACTTCTTTGGGATTACGAATTGTAAGCGTAGCTCATCATTGTCACACCACCATTGACAATACAGAATACCATCTTGTATGACTAACCTATGATTCTGTTTCCCTAGTCGATCAACCTCGTTTTGTGTTTGACCTCCAGCACACTGGCTTTCCATGCATTAAATCATCTTTAGCCGCTTTTAACATTGGATCATTATCTTGTTCCTCTGCCGTTTTGAAACAGAGATTCTCAGGAATGTCCAACTCAAGACTAGCATCATTATTAGTCTCACTATTCCCCGCATTCACCTCATTGAGTGATAATCAAGATAAGCAGTCAGCAACCGAATTCTCCTCTCCTTTTTATAAGCGATGATGAAATCATAACTGCTCAGCTCAATTGACCAATGAATGCGTCTTCCAGTACAATCAGTCTCTGACTTTACGGTCTTAATATTAAGTAATGGCTTATGGTCTGCAAAAATTGAAAAATGTTTCCCACACAAATATGGACGAAAATGCCTCACTGCCCAAATCATGGCCCAAAACTCTTTATCATATGCACCCCAATTCCTCTCGGACTTTTTCAATTTTGCACTAGCATATCCTATAACCTTTTCCTTCCCTCTCTGATTTTGAGACAATACAGCTCCAACTGATACACCAGAAGCATCTGTTGTCAAAATGAATGACTCCCTGAAGTCGGAAACTACGAGGATTGGGTAGCTTACTAATTTATTCCTTAATGTTAAGAATGCATTGTTACACCTTTCATTCCATAAGAAAGCTGAGGCTCAGCTAGTTCTGCAAAATTTGTGACAAATCTTCTGTAATAAGATGCCAAAGAAAGGAAACTTTAAGTTTCCTTAATCGATCTTGGTGTCGGAAAGTTATGCACTTTCTCACTAGTTCTTGGATCAGGAGTTGTGCCTCTTTAGGCACTTGGTGACCCAGAAAAATACTTCATCTCAGAACAATTGGCATTTCTTTGCCTGCAACTGGAGACCAGCCTTCCTAAACCGCATAAGTACCTCTTCCAGAAGACGCAGGTGTTTTCCCACAGTTCTAGTAAATAAAATAGTTTCGTCTATGTACACTAAACAAGTACTCCAATGCAGGCCTGTTAGCACTAAATCCATTAATCGCTGGAACGTTCAAATCAAAAGGCATAAATTAAAAATGATAAAGATTATTTCTCACAGCAAATGCTGTCCTGTCTCTGTCTTCCTCTTCCACCTCAACCTGCCAATAGCGAGATACACAATCCAGAGTGCTGAATACTGTAACCATAATCAACGCAAAATTGCAGACCACCCTCTTTCTTCCGAACCAAAACTACCGGTGAGTGCCAAGCACTCTTACTTGGTTCTATCACTCCATTCTCTAACATGGTATTTGCTTGTTTCTCAAACTCTTCCTGTAGATATACCGGAAAATGATCATACTGTTGCCATATGGGACGAGTATCTGACACTTTTATCACACGTTTCACTATATTTGTTTTGACAAAACCTGATGATGGTGTGTGATCTTTGAATATCTGTTAAACCCGAATGCTGTAAATCAATATCAGGAACTGGTAGTGGTGCACTGATTGTAAATTTGGTCACTGCAATCTCATGTTGTTCCTCTACAAATTCATAAATTCATATACAAGCAATCTTCTCACTGCTGTTGACCGCTGCATGGAAAAATCCAAAAGGTGTATCCTTCACAAGTTCTATTGGCGACTGAGTAACATTTATAATGCGCACCAATGTACTGGCTGTTCTAGCAATCATGGGACCAGAGTCCTGGCGGTATACATTTTCGGGCTGCAGCACTCCTGAAATCTATCTGGCACAAAATCATAGGGTTTTTCAGCCTTAAGCTTAGTAGTGACAGTAATTTCAGATCAAGTGGGTATCACTTCTGATCGGTGGAGTATCGATAAACAAACATGTGGAAATGCACGCCTAACCGGTAGCAAGGGAATTTTTTCAGTACCACATTCCATTACTCCATTTCTACTATCTATCTTAAGTCCGATTTCATGCAAAAAATTCCATCCCAATATTATTGGATTTGCCATTTTTTTCAGCAACAAAGAATGTAAATGTATGATCCATTGATCCAATTCTCACATTCAGCTCCAACAATCCCTTCAAATTGATCGATTCTCCATTTAACGAACTTGCTGAAATCGATAAAACTGTGTTCACCCACTTCCTCTTTAAAATTGAATTAGATAACCTAAATCTATCACTGATCAAACTAATACTCGCACCTGTATCAATTAAGGCTTTGGCATCACAACCCACAACTTGTACCTTGCACGTACAAATGTATTTGACGTTTCCATCATCTTAGCCCTAGATGACCCCTTAGCTGACACGTCAGACACAGTATCAGCCTCTACTCATTTAAATAACGGGAAGACGTGTTGTATCCCCTTCCAGGTCCTTTTCCTCTTGAATGCTGATTATAGCACTAGCTTGCTTGTCCTCATACTGCAATCTCTACAACGGTGTCCAGGGACACCAAAGGTGTAACCTGTCTGCGGTCCCCTATTGCAATCTCTAGCAAAATGTCTTGTGATGGCGCTGGTATAACATGCACCCCTGCACATACCTACATGAGAATTTTGAGTGGTCAGGCGTGTCACACAATGCTGCAGCTCATCAATTTGCTGTTTCATCCTTGTCAGCTTATGATTTCCTTGCACAACATTAACAGCTAGCTGGTCAGGTTTCTTTTCGACCTCTATCCGGCATTCTAATCTTGATGCCCACTCTAGAGCTTCTTCCACTGTCTTGGGATATTTGTTTCTTACTTTTTTACCAATTTTTTCGGTGCCAGCCAGGAAATGTGTCAGAAACACGTCGTCAAACGCCTCTTTGTATCTAACATACTTGGGATATGTGCGATGAGCTAATCTCTTTAATTTTTCGACACTGCTAAATTTTCATTCTCCCGGCGCTCTCTAGTTGATAAGTCAGAACGAAAAGCTTCCACTAGCGCAGGTGGAAAATATGCTTGATTAAATGTTTCTAACTCACCAGCATAGTCACTATCCTTGGTCAGTTTATCTAGCTCCCTGTAAATTGCAAATGCTGCATTGCCAAAAGGTGTCGGGAAATAACGTAGCTTGCCACTTTCGACAGGCGCATGCATATTGCACCATGCTTCAAAACGTTCTAGCCATGTATCGAAATCATCTTCCTGATTACCCTCGAAGCGTGGTGGTGGTGCGGAGAATGAGAACAGTTTTGCTTCTGCCATGAATCTAAAATTTATTGCTACAAACTGTACAGCCCACAAGCGATGGTTTCTATCAATCGCATAGCGTCATAATCAACTACGTGACAGGATGCCGTCATAATCAATGGCGTCATGAATCGCGTAATTAAATTTGTCACGAGCGCATAATTGATGACCGGCTAACGCGTTGTTGTACGAAGTGTATGTCTTTACTATTTAATAAACTTGTTGTTGAATATTTTGAAACTAATTTGACTGCGCACTGTTGCTGTCAAATTAGTTTCAGAATATTCACCAGCTTACTCGTACACTTTTCCGGAAAATCATAGTCAGCATGTTCAGGGATCGATCGCTCCCAAGACGGTGAAGTATGGGTGGAGCTTAGCCAAAGACTGGCAGGATATAGCTAAAACTTTATTCACGCATTGTCACGTACGGACCAGATATGCCATGTTTAGTTAAGATATAATTATATAAATGAGGCTGAAACATCATTCAATCAAAGCAAGTTCAAAATATTCAATAGCTTACCTTTATCGTTATCTTGAGGCAACTACTTTTGTTTGATGAATCAAAGATTAAAGTTTGTCGGCAATGTGTTCGTACGTACATTCTCACTGCGTGATCTGATGTACTGCCGTATCCGCCACGGATACACAAGCAAGCATTCTAGAAAGTTTACAAAAAATCTTATTTGAGGAAATGATTATTTTCAGTCAACTTGTTATAAAACTGCTTATGTTAGCACGTTTAACCTCTTGCGTATCAACCGCGCCTTTTATCAATTAAATCTTTAATTTGTCAAGAGTTTTTAAGCAAATTGAAATTTTTGCTCAATGAATGACCATTTCCTGGCCAAGAGAAGACTGTTTTTTTGTAAGTTTATAACTGAAATTGAGGAACATCGTTTTAAGGTGGGTTTTTTTTACGATTAAAGGGTCAATGGTTAAGAAAATCTATCACTAGAATGACTGGCTCGGTAACTGAGCCAGTCATTCTAGTGGTAAATTAAAAAAAATAGTCTTCTCTTAGACGTCCTCAAGACAAATGCAGAGGAAGTATTGGCCGGTTTTACCATTATAAACCACAAGTTGATACGGGGGAGTGTGGGGGTGGACGGGGTGGTGGTAGGGGGTGGGGGGTGGAGGGGGGGGACGGGGTGGTGGTAGGGGGGTGGCGGGGGGTGGGGGTGGGGGTGGTGGTGGTTGTTACATCTACCGAAAATAAGGTCGCGTAAGCTGCGTTATCAGGGACGTATCTTACCTGTTTTGTTGTATGAGATAAACGTACACTCGTACTTTAACCGGCCTTGTTGTACGAGATAAACAGACACTCGTACTTTAACCTGCCTCAGTAATAGCGGTATACGTCAGGAGCGCAGACGTTTGCGTTTCTATAAATATGCCTATATACATTATCCCGTGATATTGATGATTATAGTACAGCTAAAAAATGCTTACCATGATTCCAAATCAAATATGGAAGCACATTTGTTAGTAAGAACTCTTCTGTTGGTTTGGAACGCAGTGCTGTCTTAGGCAACAATGCCTTTCATTCAAATTACGTTTAAATTATTCAACGGTACGTTTTATTTTATTTTTTGAACGCGGTACGTTATTTCTGAGCATTATTGTAGGCATATTCATCTTTCTGAACACGTAATTGGTAGGTAAAGACCCGTATCATTATTGCAGCTTTACCTGCATGATGTCAGATAATGTGAGGCCATACAGAGACCTCGAATAATCACTCAAAGAACGTACTCAGGTAGGTCAGATCGTCAACATTTAGCCCACAGCTCCGGCTACACCACTATCATTACCACCATCATTACAACCACGACCAACACGGCCAACACCACCACCAGCACAAACACCACCACCATCACCACCAACACCATTACCAATACCACCCCAACCGCCACCACCATCACCACAACCACCACCACCAACATCAACACCACCAACAACAACAACAACACCACCACCACCACCACCACCACCACCACCAGCGGCAGTAGCAACACCCCCACAACCCCACCACCACCACCACCAGCACCAGCATCACCACCAACCCACTACCACCACCACCATCATCAGCACAACCACCACCACAACCACCGCCGCTGCCGCCGCCGCCACTACTACCACCTCATCTGGAATCATTCGAGGGAAGAGTTTGATGAATTTTTCACTATTTTGAACAATCACGATCCTAACATCAAACTTAAAGCCACCATCGAACAGTCGTCCGTAGACTTTTTAGACGTTACTCTCTACAAAGGTGTAAATTATAACACGAGTGGCTTTCTTGATTACAAAGTATTCTTTAAGCCCACCGATTCCCATCAACTACTGCATAAGAAATCTTTCCATCCACCTCATACTTTTAAAGGTATTGTCAAATCACAGATTATCCGATTTCACCGAAATTCTAGTGATAGAAAGAATTTTGAATCTGCGTGTTCCACCTTATTTAAAGCCCTCAAACCGAGGGGATATTCAACACGATTTTTGCGCAAAATAAAGTCCGAAACTTTACATGATTTGGAAACTATTACTGATAAGGCTGCCGATCAAAAGCCTACCAAAATTCGTCACAATCGTCCGATTATAGGCGTAGGACAATCTCAGAAATGTGGAAAGAAGAGGTGTAAATTAGACCTCTATCTACCTAATCAGAAAACATTTGTCAGTTAGCAGAACAAAAGCAAATTCCAACTTCAGTCTAATTTAGATTGCGATTCTAAAAATGTTATCTATTTAATATCTTGCAAATTATGCCAAAAGCAGTATGTCGGTGAAACAAAATGCCCTTTAAGATGGCGAGCAACTAGACACCTTTGCGATATTAGACACGACGAGGACACCAACGTAGCTCAACATTTCAATCTTCCTGGTCATTCTGTCGATAGACACTTTGAAATTATGCCTATTGAGCAACTGCCTCTTTCTGCTACGGCCGAAGAAACTGATAAACAAAGAAAACTTCGAGAATCATTTTGGCTTAAGCAACTGAAAACAAAATGGCCGAGAGGAATAAACGTGGACCCTGGTCTTGCTGATCAACGTGAAATTATTCCATTCAGTTTAACATACAATCGAAAAAATGTTGAAATTTCTGAAATTTTGAAAGATGAATATCATAAATTGCAGGATAAAATGAAAGAACCTCTCAATTTGCGTCCATTGATAGCCTTTAAGAAAAGTCCAATCTACGTGACATCTTGGTTAATTCGAAATTAACTCTTCAAAAACCTTCAGAATGAATGATATATATTATTCATATTTTATAGGCCATGCCGCCTCTATCAAACAAACATAACAAATCTCAGACAATAAAATGATTAAAAAATATCTCCCAACCTTGGGAGATCCTGAGCCAGTGCGTTTAATCATATAACCACAACCATCACCAGCAACAACACCACCACCACCTCCTCCACCACCACTACCACCACCATCACAACCAGCACCAGCAGCAGCACCACCACTAACAGCAACAACAACAACACTTAAATCTATAATGCAAGAGTTCTTCAGCCTCGTTTCAGCAAACCCAACCCAAATCTCGTAAAAATTCATCAGGTAGAAATTTTAGTTATCGCGCTAGACAGAGCGCGTTTGATAGACATACAGGCAATCGCATTGATGGATGGACGGACGGACGGATGTGCGGCCGGTGAGATAGCAATACGGGAATAATCAAGGCGTCTATCTGTATGAGTCTCTCGGACCTAGGCGTTAGAAAAGGCCGAAGGGTTTAGGGTTGTGGAGTTTACTGGCTATAACTGACTCACCCAAAATGGAGGGGTGGGTGGGGCAAGCCTTGGCCAATGGTGGCGCTAGACCAGCAGCAAAATGGCAAGACTACGACAGATGGAGTTCTAGATAATTATCGCGTCCGGCTGCGCCCACCCGGCAGCCGGCTACTGCTGCATGGAATCATGTAACACTACATTATGCCAGACCGACCTTTCTTTATCATCAGTTAGGCATCGTTCTCGTCATTCACGGAGGGTAAATATGTGTTTACATAACAAATCTAGAAATTATATAGTATAGATGCAAGAATTGCCACAATATATCCAATGAAACAATACTAGTTTCTGGACTTCATGTACATTATTTAAACCAACCTTCTCTGGCCACTCGTGCGCTAACTTAACCCTTTAATGGTCAAGCCTGCTAAAACGGCATCTGAAGTTGTCTTGGATAATTTGCAGGTAGAGAGAAGAATCCTTTTGAAAACATACGACTGGAATCCTTGGCCCGGTAACCGAGCAAGTCCTTCCAGTTAGTATATTAAAAATATGGTCGCCTCTTTGCCTGTAATTGAACACTAACTAAGGAATAATTATGATGTGTATGCCCATTATCCCTTTAATGTGCAAGCGGACCAAGACGCCATCACTAGTGGTCTTGAGATGTATCCATTTGTAGAACATCAGAAAGCCATCTTTGTAAATTCCAGTGGTGGACTTACTAAAATCATCATCTCTTGACGTTTTCTTGAAAATTCATGACCATTGAAGAGTTATTTGAAATGAGTAGCATTTTGAACACATTGTGGCGCTGTATTTTTTAATTAGCTTTAATCATCGGTTAATGATAAATAGATTAAAACTTACAAAACAAATAGAATCTTAATTTCCAGTCTCATTATTAAATTATGTTCAATTTTAACCCTTTCATGACGAAGCTGGGACAAAACTGGCCTCCAGTGGTTTAGAGGAATGGCCATATGCAGGCCAAGAGAGGAATATTTTTAAAAATTTACCACTGAAATGCCTGGCTCGGTAACCGACTCAGTCATTCATGTGGTAAATTTTCAAAAATAGTCTTCTCTTGGCATGCAAAAGAGCCAGCAATAAAGAAATATTTTGATATTTTGGAAAAAATTTAGACATGTGTTTACGCCGAAAAAGCTAATTTACCACTGAAATTACTAAATAACATAGTTTACTTCTTGTTTCAATTTGTAGATAATAATTGTGTTGAAGAAAGATGAACGGGTGCATAAGAGGTGACGAAGAGAGTGCCAAATTGGAGCACGCCATACAAGATGGTGATTTAGAGACTGTTACGAGACTGGTCAAAGTCATTGATGTAAACAACAGGTTCAAGGTACGCATTAGAGTAATATTACATCTAACACGAGTTTAGCCCACCTTGTGTAAACAGCGCCACAAAGCACTCAAAATGTGACATTTATCAATTAACCCTTTAATGTTCAAGAAATCTCATGATAACAGATTTCAAAATGTGAGACCTTTTAAGATTAACTTTATTATTTTTCGACACCCTTTTGCACATAAATGCGCTTCCTGATGATGCACATTTATATACGACAACTTGTCGAATAATATGGCCTAACAACTTTAGTCTTAAAAGGCATCATATTTTGAATCCTGTTATCATTATCAACAGACTAGCATAGCTACCACGACATTTAACACAAAGGTTCTCATGAAAAGTGAAATCTTTTCCATGCAAGTTTACTCACCAGAATATAAAAAAATACGTTTCAGTTGTACATGGATATTTCTCAAGGCCACTGCAGAGGTCATTTTGACAGGCTCGGCTATTCTGGGCCTAATGGTTAAGAAAATACACATATTATTCACCGGATTTATCATATAAACATTATTTAGACAAAGTTAGAATTGCCAAACACGGACATGCATTGTGTCAGTTTCGAACGGGTTCGCATAAGTTACACGTAATAACGGGTCGATGGCATACTACTTTAGCAACACCGTTGATTGAGAGAATATTCTTCTCATCTGGAAGACGAGTACCATTTTATTTTAGTTTGCCAACTATATCAAGAATACCGAAAGAAAAGTATAAAATCCTACTTTCGGAAACACCCAAATGTTTATAAATTGACCGAATTATTAAATTCCACAAATGATCAGGTTCTGAAGGGACTCGCAGCATTTACTTAAAACACATTTTATTTTGTAAGCGGGCTGAACTTGTAGAATGAGTGCTTCCTCAGCAAGACACCGTAGTCTCCCTAAATTATGTACATAATGGTGCTTGGTCGTAGGTTGATTGCGCAATTTGGTGAAAATCTTACATTTTAGGAAGCAGTCATCGGAAACTATCAAAACACATTTCTACATTTACCAAGCTTTGCTAAAAGAATTATGTGGTAGTAGGCTCTCAAATAGGTTCACAATCAACGTTGTTTGGTAGATTTCTTGTTAGACGGAATCTTAGGGGCCTATGTTCCTGGTGAGCGTTAGGCCATTTGTTTTATCTTAGATATGATATGATATAATATGATATTTATTTGCATTTTTGCCTGTTTAGGAAAATCAGCATAAATTACGCGAGATATTCAATACAACTTACAGTAATTAAAGGTGCATACTCGCGCCAGAATGCGTGAGAATAGCATTGTTGAGACTATGTGCTTTTGGGGGTTTGGATTGTGTGCCTCGATGTAGTGAGGCGGGGTGAGTCTTGGCGCATGATGATTTCATTCCATATAAATAAATTTCGTAAGTGTAGTTGTGAATTTGAATGGGGGATTCGTGCCTTTAATTCAATTTGCCAAATTAAAGAAATTATATTAATTCATGCGTAGTCAAATCATCATGTGTGTGGGATGTATTTCGTTTCATTGCATCTGGGCGCACGGTTTAGGCCTCTAGGAGCATGTATTCTAGAGAACAGCATCAGTTCTGTTTTAGGGCATTCGGCTGTGGATATGCACCTTTAATATGTATGCATATATACGTGATAAAATGGGCCTTTCAAGTATATCCCTTGATCAGATGACGTCATAATCAACTACGTGGCGTGTAAGATGACGTCACAGTCATGATGTCATGAATGCCTCGATATAGCCAGTCTTTAACGAGTAATAGTCTGACACGGTGTACCAATTGTATGTCTCTACCATTCAATAAACATTCTGTTAAATATCTCGAAACTAAGCATGCCTAACGCCGCCCGGTCAAATTAGCCTCAAGATACCCAACAGCTCATCTGAACAGCTTTCTTGAAATCGATAGTCAGTGAGTTCAGATCGAGATCGTGTATTATACAACTTTTATTCCGGATTTACCTCCCTTGTTGTTTATGAGCACGTTCGTAGTGCTTGTTTTCTACGAATACTCATAAGGCCCATCGGGGTTTCTTTTGACGTTAAGAAGAAATAGCTCCTTCAAGGACATGAAATAACATGCCAAATCCAAACACGGCCATGGTTTCTATATATGGTAGAAATGCCTAGAAAACGTTAGCATACTTAGATCTACGAACTGTACTGTATGGTTTTATTCGTCCCGTAGGTAAGGTATAGATTGGTGAAAACTGTATAAATAATATGCCAAGCATTGTTTAAAATGTGTAAGCCCGCCTTTACAAAAGTTATTATGCTGTTGAAGGGCTTGTGAATATAACGCTAAAGAGAATTTCACTGTATTAGTTATAAGATTAGGTATTTAGATAATTGTATAGCATACTAATTTAATTGTCAAAATGTATAGCGTATAAATATACACTCAAGGGCCTATGGCTTATTGTGGAGAATAAATCAGTCTTGAGCTAAGCCAGTGTCCAATTGCTGACCAAGAAAAGACTTTTTTTTAAATTTACAACTGGAATGGCTGGTACATTTAGCAAGCCAGCCATTCCAGTTTCGAAATCTCTAAAATAGCTTCCCTTTGCCTTGCAAATGGAATTATTCTAGAGAACTGCAGATGTTGGTTTTGGCCGGCTTCGTCATCAAAAGGTTAATCTTGCCATGCCGGTATTGATCATATTGCACCAATGGATTCTTTGAAATACACCATATCCTACTTCAATTTAAAAAACGTTGTTCATTTTGTAAATAATGGTGGTGGAATTTGTCGCTGACTATATTCGTAAATGTGTGGTTGAAATCTCATCTCAAACAGGAACACGTTTAGTCAACAGTAGTTAGGAATGAATAATTTCTAAAATGGATAACTCTTATCCATAGGTCATGAGACAATGGACCCTTCCATTTTTAGCCATGCCCCGCCCATTTCTAGCTAAGATCCACCCACACATCGCTCGTGTTGGGATAGAACGATCTCTGAACTCCCTGACTATCAATTTAGAAAAAACCCAAAAGTAATTTGACTGGGTGCTGTTGCTGCGTATGGCAGCAACAGCGCCCAGTCAAATTAGTTTCAAAATATTCAGCAGCATGTTTATTAGACATATAATTCTTACAACGTGTCAGAATATTAAGAGTTACAGACGGGCCATATAGAATCGTTTATGACGTAATGGTTATGACGTCAGTTACACGCCGCTTAGATGATTATGACGTACTATGACGGCATTAATCTGGAACGGTCCATTCATGTATAGGCCGTATTTAAAGAATTGGAATCGGATGGTAGTGTATATGCTTGGTACCAATGGAAAGATACCACTGTGCATCATGAATGATGTGGCTAAGTTCGTCACGAACGCTTAATTGATGACGGAATAAGCGTTGTTGAACGATTTATATGTCTTTACAATTTAATAAACACGCTGTTGAATATTTTGAAACTAATTTGACTAGGCGTTGTTGATGCCACCCACTCAAATTAGTTTCAAAATATTCAACAGCTTGCTGTTATTTTTTCTGCAAATTTATGGTCAGGGGATTCACGGATCTATCGATACCAACACGGGCGACGAGTTCGTGGAGCTTAGCTAGAGATGGGCGGGGCATAGCTAAAACTGGATTCCTCCATTGAAAGTGTAGAACGAACTCATTCGGAAATATTTAGTTCCACCTGGAACTCTTACATACACCCACCCCCCCCCCACCCTCCCACCCCCCACCCCACCCCCACCCCCCACACACCCACCCACCCACCCACCCACCCACACACACACACACACACAACACACACAATACACACACACACACACACACACACACACACACACACACACACACACACACACACACACACACACACACACACACACACACACACACACACACACGCATTAAAATGCTATCCGGATAAATATTTTCGCTGAAGCGTGTGACATAACATGCAATTTCATCCGCAAAGACCAGATGCGTGTGTAGTGTTTCAATGATCTTAGAACAAATGTCACGTCGTGGTAAGAGAAAGCTCTGCCTACGATCTTTAACTAATTCGAATTCTGGAAAGAATAGTACCTACAAGCCGAAACCCACGAGTTGGTTGATCTAAATCAAACTTGCTACCTAGGAGTAATTTAATACTAAGTTAGTACATTGCATGTGTTGGTCACGCGTAGAAGGTTAGCCTAGAATACCTATAGAGTTTAGTATGTGGCATTGACCTTGGTACATGTATCTGGGTCAGTAAAATACCATTCAGGAATGTAATTTTACCCAGAAGTTAGTCCATTCAATGTGTGAGAGAGAGAGAGAGAGAGAGAGAGAGAGAGAGAGAAAGAGAGAGAGAGAGAGAGAGCGAGAGAGAGAGAGTCTTTCAAAACGAGTACACAAAACAATTTGTTTTCTAACCGTTTCCTGATGTGATCCTTAACTCTTAGGCTAATACTATATTGCTTCCAGTATGAGGAGACAGCATTACACCTAGCGACACAGTTTGGACATGCATGTGTTGTGGAAGAGCTGTTGAAAGCTGGCGCATCAGTCGATGCAAACGATGAGGTAATAAAGAATGCACTCTGATGGCTAAGCCTTTTCTGGCTAGGTATATGTCCCGCACGCCAAGTTGACATAGCGTATTTTAAAACCACGCCCTCTGTCTCAGTCCAGGACA
Source organism: Chaetoderma sp. LZ-2023a (assembly GCA_034401795.1). NCBI lineage: Eukaryota > Metazoa > Mollusca > Caudofoveata > Chaetodermatida > Chaetodermatidae > Chaetoderma > Chaetoderma sp. LZ-2023a. The sequence continues at coordinate 12,429,800 of CM067366.1, read as the reverse complement.
CAGACCCCATACCCGACATTGCGCCTCTAACACCACTCTGCTATATTCTTCTGGGAATCGCTTGGATACCACCAGGATCCGACAGAACAATATACAGTCATCACCATTATATATTCTTCTGGGAATCACCATTACTCATGGAGCCTGGAAACCCCATCGTTGCCAGTTAGCCAAGACGGCCAGTGGTGGCCACCTTCAGCAAACTAGTGTGACTGGGGGCTCCCAGGTGACCCAATTCTATACAAACTACACTCGCATACCAACTTACATATTACATTTCTTTTATTATGATATTATTCAATTTTATAATAACAATACATATTAGCTCTAGCAAGACATTAAGACCAGGTAGAATGTCATGAGGTTATTAGACATTTGCGAAATCGAACATGGCATTCAAAATGACCGCCAAAGCCTGAAAATGGCCAAACGTCGTTAACTATTCATATAATGCGGTGGGAATTTCGTATCTATCCCCAGTTTCGGGTGCCTAGCAACACATTAAGATCAAATAAAATGCCATAAGGTTATAAGATATTTGAGAAATTCGGCATGGCCTTCATTATACATGTATTCCCAGGCGTTGTTTATATAACATAACATATAGCCTGTGGAAATTTAAAAAAGGTCTGAAGTAAATAAGAAATCACTAGGAAAAAGAGAAAATGAAAGTTAATTGTTGTTGTGTCGTCTGCAACACTATCATTTTTAAGTTGTAATTGCTTATGTTATTCTGCTAACCAATCTCTCTATTCTATTATTCCTTTTGTTGACAAGATAAATCGATTTAGGGTATATAATTCACATCCTATCTCTTTCTAGTCTAACAATGAGCACAGTCCATGTCAGCCAGGAAATGTATCCCATCTGCGGAAAGTAAATTGAAGATATCAATGATGTAGTTGAATTCGTCAAAAAGGAGCTGATGGGATCAATGCAGCGAGTATTCAAAGAGGTGGCGTTGTTGTGAGAGCTGGTGATAAAGTGAATCAGAGCTGTCATAAACAATAGATAAACGCAAAAAGATATACGAAATCAGCTTGTAAAGAAAAGTGGCCCCTCCATAGCAGCTAAAAGAAGCACCAGAGCATCTACGTTTGCATTTAATAGCAAAACTTATTGTCTTTTCTCTGGGTGTAGCATCACGATAGAAGGCACAGACTATAGTTATGCTAAGACGGATTCCTTCGTAAAGACAGGAGTATTGTGACAGTCATTCAGATGATCGAGCGTTCATTGTGTAAGGTCGGGTTGAATACTATGGTTGTGATTTACACGCTGCAGATTATTTGCATCATCATTCATGTAGCGGAACTTTTCGGCCTGGATTTGACTTGCCCCTTCACTTTCGGAAGATTCCTGAGTTTAAGTGCAAATACTCTAGTTGACCCAAAGACAAAGACCAGGAGCGCGCATCACAAAGGGGCAATCATTGAAACTGCTGCGAGGCTGATTAAAAATGGGACTAAATCTAATGTTCCGTCTATTACAAATCACTACCCAAGTGCTCAGCCACTTGAGCTTGATTCTGCCTTGATACTCATTCCTGACACACTGTAAACAACGTTGAATATCTTATTCGTTGGTACAGATACTATACGATAGGTTGCACCCATACGTCAAACTATCATTCAAGTAGTTCGGCCACCATTACAAGTTAGCCTTGATTTGCAGACAGCCAAACACATCATTTGCATCGTCCTAAATTCATCATAGACACAATTTATGAGATGGGAGTTTGTTCCTCATATGGGTAAGTCCTGCGATTTCAGAAGAATGCCGCTGATTCTGTTTCTCCAGACATGTTAGGTGGCGACATTGATTTGTTAGACAAGGCACTGCTTTTTGCTAGAGACAATGTGGACCATAATATTCTTACAATAGATGGTAAAGGGACTTCATGGGATGGGGATTATATCGGCATTGACACTAGGACGTCGGGTGATCCATTTGATCCGTAAGCAAAATTTTTCAGAACTGAGCATTGCATAGCTGATAAAGATCCCTATCATTGAGCATCATTTTGCCAATTATGCACGCTGCACCATCGTCTTCAAAAGACTTGGCATTTGTTGCCTATGAGAGGAGGGTTGATATCATTTGGGAAGTCTCCCTCAGCTTCAAACAGGTCACCTCTATTTGGCAGGGGATGATGCTCGTTCTACATCAGGGGAGGGGGGGGGGTTGAGCATCCATGTCTATCTTCGGTCACGTTCTTGCCTATGATCGATGTGTACACTGGAGACAAGACCCTGCACTGTGTCGACAGTTGAGTTTATTTGCAATCTTGCAATTATTAAACACCATTTTCCGCCTACAGCATTTATCAGTCATTCACCAAAGAACAATCTTCTGAAAAAGGTCGTTCTTCTGTTGGGATGTTTTCACACATTCATGAACTTGTCTAGTGCAATTGGACAGACGGACGCACGAACGGATGAACGAAGAGTCGGTCGGGCTGACGGATGGATGGACAGACGGATGCCGGATGGACAGATGGGTGGACGGACGGAGAGATAGTACATATATATTGCTCTGAAGTCCACGCTTTTGCATGTGCTAAGTGTTATAAATAGGTTCCCCTGTTCTCTTATTGAGGGGCAGGCCTTCATAACATACTGGAAACAGTCTGTAGAGAAAATGAAATAGTGCACATGATATCCGGAAAATCTGTCGAACGATCATTCCGTGGTCATCTTCTAGTGGGCACTCAACTTTGAAAATTGCTGTCAGCTCTGATACAATTGCCGAACTTGAACAAAAATTAATAGAAGGAAGATTGAACTACATGATAAATCAAAGACTAGCTAGTTGTGTCTGAATTATCAAAGCATGTTGGAATCTGACAGATCGCTGATAAAGGAAGATCGTGCTGGGTCTTGGTTGATGCACTTGCACGCTCTTTCTGATACCAGTATTTGCTGCTGCTGGGCATTTCAACTATTTGAAATCCGCACATTATTCTCTCCAAGAAATGACTGATCTAGAGGTCTATGAGAAAAGGCATGGATGTCTTGAATAGACCTTTCAAGTTGTAGCTATGCCCCGCTGTAGCGGATACGGACTACCATGTACTGCTGCCCGTGGAACATATCAATCTGAATCTAGTGACAATCCGAACAGCAACCTGGATATTGAAGAAGCGTTTGACAGGGATGATTGAATTGTAGATTGAATTGGAGTGAAGAAAATTGGTCATCTTGAATTCGCTAGCCCCAAACCCCTCCAAACAACCAGGTAAACAAAAACGTCACCTGCCTAGGATTGGTGCCATCTTGAATTTCTCTATTACGTATTAATCCCTGAGCATTCTAAGTAATCGTACTTGCTTACGAGACAACACAATCTAGTTGGCTCATCAAAATCACCGGTCTAGTATTTTGATTTGAACAGTTAATAACTGCTGGAAATTTTTATGCTTTTTGGCGGCTAACTTGGACGTCATGTTGAATTTCCTACATATCTTATAGCCCCGTGGAATTTTACCTGGTCGTAATACTTTGTCGCAGCATGTTTCTAAGCTCCAAACATGGAGAAGACACCAAAATCCACAGCCTAGTATGACTAGTTAACAACTTATGGGCATTTTAGTCTTTTGGCGGCCATCTTGGACGGCATGTTGGATTTCTCCTATATTTAACAACCCGATGGCATTCTATCTGGTCTTAATGTATTGCTAGGCACCATGAACCTGGAGTGGACTCAAAAAGCGCCAATCTAGTATGAATAGTTCACGACATATGGACATTTTACGGTTTTGAAAATCGTGACTTTCCGATGGTCAGATTGTGGTACATTGTAGATTTTTAGTATAACAAAAGCCTACGATAAAGCGTTGAAAAACCTTTTGGGGCAGGTTTTGGGGATGTCATGAGGTTATTTGTCATATATTGACCCTCCTAATAAGTCTTATCATCGTGATTTTCTTCAACCTTATAGCAAAGATTCCCCAAATTAGGCTAAAATCGTTGCTTAATAAATATGATCACAAAATCGTATTCTTATCGTTGGCTTTAGTTTCTAATGGAGGGATCCGGTCTGTCACTCAAATATCTGACGCCACACTTATTGTGACGGATACCTCGGCCACGAAATTCGAAATATCCGTCACTAGTGTACGAAGTTTATGTCTTTAATGGATGTAAAATAAATATAAACATTCTCTTGAATTCTTTGAAACGAATTTGACTGATATAGGTGGCAACAGCGGCAGTCAAATTAGTTTCTCAATATACAGCCGCTTGCCTGCACAGTTACTTGAAATTTAGATTATGTTTCATCAGGATTCATAACATTAATTCGATTCCAGCACAAATAAAATATTTGGTAGAGCTTAGCTTAAAATGGGCGGCCATAGCTAGAAATGGATCCCTTTACTAAATAAGCTAGGCGTTTATTCCTCGCAGTACTAGTTTACATTTCAGAATGGCGACACAGCCTTGATCTTAGCCGTCCAATTTGGACGCGTAGAGATACTACAAAAGCTGATTAAAGCTGGAGCGTCACTTGATGTGCAAGACGAGGTAAGGTCCTTGGATTAATAACTCATTACTGGTTACGTGTTTGGGAGAAAACCCGAGAAAATAAAAAACGAATACGACATCAACGTGGTATTCAATGAAATTGTATTTATTGTGCATCAAAATTAATTGTATATTCTTAGTAGTGGAGTCTGCAATACTAAAAATTAAACTCCTGTAGAATTTTGATACAAATTCTTTCAAAGTTAGTTCTTTGGATAGCATGGACCATAAAATGTACAAAATGATGTTTTCATTTTTTCCACAATCACTTTAATTATATGGCCGCCATTTTGAAAAATGGCGGCCGCGGAACTGAAATGTACGATATTGTGGTAAAAATATACTACACAACTGACACTGTTTTAGAAATGTTGCTGTCATTTTTGCTAAGACGGAGCCATTTTAGATAAAAGGCCACCAAAATGAGGGAAACCATACCAAATAGGCGATCTCAATTGTGACTCCTTATCAGTAGTACACGGGTGCAGGTTACCAACGTGTTCCATAATTACGTGATTGATCGTCGAGAATTCTTATTTACCAAATATTACATCTTTAAGATCAATATCTTCTGGATGGCAAGGAGGTTTTGATGTGGTCTTTTGTTACCGGTGTTCACTTTGAACTCTACTGTTCGCATTCCATCCTGGAAATTTGATCTTTGTCACGTTATTCCATAGGTTCTTTATGCCAAGAATGCATTCATCCACAAATTCTTTCAAAGCATCTTGAACTCAACTCTTTCTCTATGATGTTGTATCTATATTTCATATGTTATGATTAACTTTGTCATCAGATTGTACAGTCTAGATTATACTCCATCCAGTGACTCAACCATCTAGAATCGATTTGAAGGATATTAAATTGTCTTCATTTCTTTGTACGCAGTCTTCCTGGCTAGAAATGATGGATTCAGACATGATGTGTTTGTCTGGATTCACTCGGCATTCTGAGCATGTCCTTTGTCTCAGATGGCATCTGTATTAGTACTGGTTCACTCAAACAATACCTCAGAAGAACATCCGGATTTGTTGTTATACTGGAAAGTCTGTTCCATCCTCTGTGGAGTTTGTTCTTATGTTCTTGTGCATGGTCGACTACAATTGCAGTAAACGGGGTCTTAATTCTCTGCACTGTGCCAGTGGGAGGAAGTCCTGTTCGAATGTCTTGCGTATTTTGTAGGAATTGCGCATGCCTGTTATGAGAGTTGACCACGCATGTACCACAGCATTAATGATGGGAAGTCGATGCACACTATCGTGTGTCTGCTCCTTTTTCAATAAGATATTAAGTGTATGCTCTCCATACTGGAATGTGTTGAGTTTTGTCCTACGTTCTGTCGACATAGAGATGAACTTCAATGCTTGTACTCGGGGTCACTGATTCCTCTAGTGCAGTGTGTTTTGAATTGACTTGATGGATATAAAAAGGTCTTGGGGTTTTTTTTAAACGTCAATTTCGAGAATCGGCGTCCATTTTGAAACAAGTAACGTCAATTTGAAAGAAAGACCCGACTACATTTGTTGTACGTGTTGAAATAGGTTAGACATCACATTTTTTACATACAAACGGGTAGTATTTATATCCAAGCAAGGTGCAAAATAAAAACATTTTGTCAAATAAATGCGTTTTCAAAGTTCGCATACCATTTTGAAGATGTGTTAGCATATATCGAAGATGGGATTACAAATAAATGCAAAAATCGGTTTTGTTCAATAACATTTGTGTATTTTGTCCAAAATGTTACATTTCAGAAAATCTATATTAAATTTCTCACATTATGGTCCTTTCCCTTTTAGCTATGCCCAACCCATCTTTAGCTATGCTCCATCCACACCTCGCTCGAGTTGGGATAGATCGATCTCTGAACTCCCTGATTATCAATTTCCAAAAAAATATACAGGTAAGCTGTTGAATATTTTCAAACTAATTTGACTGGGTGCTGTTGCTGCCTATGGCAGCAACAGCGCCCAGTCAAACTAGTTTCAAAATATTCAACAGCATGTTTATTAAATAGTAGAGACCTACAATTCTTACAACATGTCGGACTATTAAGAGTTAAAGACACGTCTACTAGAATCGTTTATGACGTACTGATTATGACGTCATCCTACACGCCGCTTAGCTGATTATAACGTCATATGACGTCAAATCATCGATGGATACTCTGGAAATGTGAATTCCTGTGCAAAGTATTTTTCGTCAGCAAACCAAAAGTGAGACAGTGGTAGCACATTTCCGAAGATGGCGACGTGAACGTTTTATTTTAGGAATTCATAATCCTATTGAAATTATACTTAGATACATGGTTGCCTTCGGTGTTAGGAATAAGAATGATGTCATTGAGTTCATACTGGCAACGTTCAAGGCCACTGAACGCTGATGTCTCTCGGTAATGTGGATGGTAGTTGAGACATGTAATTCAGCGAAATTCCTAGTATAACAATAATCTCTTTTGTGATAAGACTTAATGCGTGGCATGGTACTGCAGCATATCGTATCACGCGATACTATGCATAGAGAGCTATTTATTAGTCCCCTACCGGTAAAACCGAGGGGACTACAGGTTTGCACTCCGTCTGTCCATCCGCCAGTCTGTCCATCTGTCTGTCCATCTGTCACAGTTGTTGAGAATTGGTACATTACTTAGTTATGAGAAGTTACAGACCAAGTTCGAGTTTCAGGCGTATGCGTCAGTTTTTGATGGAGGTATGACCCCTTTCGACTTAAGAAATACGAAAAATATCAGCTTTCCGCACTTTTTTCGCACTCCTTCAAGATATTTAAGCAAAAATCGGTACATTGATTTAATATAAGACGTCTTATATTAAATCAATGTGCCGATTTTCGCTTAAATATCTTTAAGATTTTTTGAGAGCAAGTCCGAGTTTCAGACATTTTCGTCAATTTTTCATGGAGTTATGCCCACTTTCGACTTATGAAATACAAAAAATATTAGTTTTCCCGCACGTTTTTTCGCAGTCTTTCAAGATATTTAAGGGAAACTCGGTTTCTAAATCAGTACCATTTTCCGGACAAATACACAGGGAGCTTTACACTGAGGTGGTCATTGAAGGATGTATAGCACTCGTTCACTGTAATACGTGTATGTTCTATTTCAGGACGGCGACACAGCGTTACACTTAGCCACCGACTTAGGGCATGCAGCAATAACACAAGAGTTGATCAAAGCTGGAGCACCACTCAATGTTCAAAATAGGGTACGGAAAGGCGCTGCTCTAGTAAATAACTTATTACTGGTCACGTCGAACAATGTTGACAGTTCAATTATTTATTTGGGTCCGAAATTCTGAATTTGGAAAACTCATTTAATCAATATTTTGGTGAAGATTTTAAAACTAGTTTGACAGGGAGCTGTTGCTGCCTGTATTCCATAATTTAAAACGTGGAAACTGAATAATATGTAATCTACATACCATACTCCACCAGTGTAATACAATATGTCGGGTGAGATTATTATCTCTTTAATAAACTGAGCTTTTTGGTATAATACTATATTGCATTTCAGCGTGAGAACACAGCATTGCACGCGGCTATCATGTTGGGATTCACAAACATATCACAGCATCTTATTAACGCGGGAGCGTCAGCTAATATTCAGGATAGGGTAAGAAAGAACGATATTCTTATGGTTAAACCTATAGTGACCGTATGCATCAGGGAAGTCTGGTAAATTAAAATTAAAACAACAACAAATGTTCAAAACCATGCTCAATGCATCGATATTATCTACCCAGCCTGCATCAGGATTGAAACAGAGTATCAGAATGTGTTCTTGTAGTTACAATGTTCAATAGTTGTGGTTTATAACCATGTAATGTTTCTTAAGAGCAAGAAAGAGCATTCAGAGAATACAGACCCGCGCGCTCCCGTTTGTATCACATTATTTAGAGTTTTCGGATTTTCCTGATATCCAAAGTTGTGGAATACTAATTCAGGGCAACACCCATTTCATGCTAAAATTTCATCTAAAAGATATTCAGAGAATCGGAATCGGAGTAGCTCTTGATCCGCTATATTTATCCGACTAAAGTCGGCAAATCTTATTTGATAGTAGGTTTGTTTGTTGTGTTACAATTTGACCCTACTGTGATTAGTAGTTTTTAGATACAGGACAGATGAACGGACGAACAAGCCGGTGGATAGATGGCTCTACGGACAGATGGACGGGTGGATGAATGGATGGATGGATGTGTAATGGATGAGTGGATGGGTGGGTGGGTGGCTGGGTGGGTCGCTGGCTGTCTGACTGGATGGATGGATGGATGGGTGGATGGATGGATGGATGAGTGAATGGGTGGGTTGGTGGGAAGGTGGTTGGGTGAGTGCGTGGGTGGGTGGGTGATTGGGTGGCTGGGTGGGTCGCTGGCTGGCTGGCTGGCGGACTGGATGGATGGATGGATGATTGCATGGACATAAAGCGTACTGGACGTGTGTACAGATGGATGCACAGACTGATGGATAGATGGACGGATGCATGAGGAGACGCACATACATATGGATAGATGGACAGACAAGTGGATAGACAGACATGTGGCTGTACAGAGAGATGGGCGGATGGATGGATGGATGGGTATATGGACAAACAAACGGGTGGGCAGATGGATGGATGGATGGATTGGGGGTGGACAGATGGACCGATGGACGGACGGAGTAACAGATGATGACAGGGCTGATGCCTCCACAAGACCAAACTCACGAGTATCTACACTGGACGCCATACTACAGATGGAACACGCAAACGACGGAGACATCATAGATGAGGAAAAGATGCTTCTCGAAAATCCATAGCTGCCGAACAACTCAAGAATGTGAAGCCCTTCATAGACAAAGTCAAAACCAAATTTACAAGGTACACCTGTCAGTGACAGACGAAGTCAGTGACAAGAGACACCCGCTGAGTGGTGTGGTGTGGTGGGGTGGTGATGGAGGAAGAGCGCAATCCATAGACACTACTAATGTGCAGCTCCCCTGACAGCGGTGGTCAATACGTCAGTGAGCACATTGCATTCCACGCCTTTTGCTAACTGTTGATCCGTGGGTCGCGGATCACTTTGGCTAAAATATATACTCCTTTTGCTAACTGTTGTCCTGTGTATCCTTGATGCTGTACAACTTACTGTAGCTGTTGAGAAGTTCCGAAGGCAGTTCTAGAAAAGACTGATGCATGCCACCGCATACACCTTCGTACTATAACCCAACATCGCTGACCGTGCAATATAATCTCCAAGGACGCATAATACGTTATATGCAATACAGCTGCACTGTAAGGGTTGTACTTGGTGCCAACATCTACAAAGCTCGTAGAACACGGCGCTACACACAATTGCTGAGCGTCCTGTATGGCAATTTAACAAAAGCAGGGCTAGGCACACTGACGAGCAAAAAGCTTTAACTGAAGACAATAAACTGTGGCCAAGGAAGAAGGCATGGCTGCAGCTGCAGGGTGTATTCGAACTACTGCAGGCACAGAACACATGATTCCAATTTAAATTAAATCACACATTAGTGCAATGATTCCATCACAAGTATTTACAAGACATCCAAGTGATCCTTTTGGCTAAAGAAACCAGTGAATGGCGAACGTTTGGGATTGGCTGACCGTTCTACAGACTAGAGCATCTATTTGGTAAAGGATGACCTGTATACAAGTAATTAAAATGGCATATATCAGAGCTTGTATATGGGTAAAAGAACACTATATTCGATATCATTTGGACATGTAAGGTCACTATTTCAGTGCGTGGGTTGGCCTACTGGTATTTCTGGTGGAATATGGTTGGCTGACACCCATAACTTGACCTTTTAAACATTTTTACAACACTCACGATAAAAGTAGGGTGTGAGTTATGAAACCTGGTTTCCTTAGTAATGCATGTAAGCATTTCATTTTAGTCGCTAGTTCTCGCATCAGAGTTACATTTTTTATTCTGGCTTATTGTCATAGCCGTTTGGCATATTTGTTTTGGATAAAAATAAATTAAGCTCTCAGTCAAATACAGTGGTCTTTATATGTGTATGGAAATTTATAACGAGGTAGACGTTGCATGAGACATGCATCTACTATGGTATATAGATTACATATTATCTGTAATGTTGCTATATTTATTTTAGTTTGGCAAGACACCCTTGCACATAGCAGCCATGAAAGGCGACGTATATATACTACAAGAGCTGATTAAATTCGGAGCATCAGTTAACGCTCGGCTAAAGGTAAAAAAGTGTGTGCGGTAGTATATCAAAACACATGAAAACGTGCACGCATAAAAGAGAGCAACAAAAGATGGCCGTCGCTTCATATATGGGAGACAGGCAGATACACATATATGAATATGAATGAGCAGCAATCAATAAATAAAGAATGCATCGTTCAAAATTGAATATATTAAAATAAACCTATCCGTACAGACATAAATGACAATGCGCTGTTTTCGTCAGTAAGTGTGGAGAATAACGTGATCCGGTGATTTTAAAAGGCCGGGAGTACAATGACCTAGGGTCTATCCTCCGAGATAGGCAGTTATGCAGGCATTGGAGACAGAGATCGCCACATCTTGAAAACAGTGCTGAATGTAACTGGTGGTACTTACTTCTGAGTCATATAATCACAATACCAAATCCCAGTTGTTCACACACAAAGCGTGATGAAACAGTGACATACAATAATCAATTGTACTGGTTCTAGAAAGGCATTCCTGTTCTCTCAAAACAACAGAGTTTACTTCTCAATCATATTTTTCAGATTAGCTATCTATTAATACTTAGTTCCTTTCTACAAGAGTCCGCTGGCATGACTTCATGGGATGGCACTATTACACATGCCTATCTCAGTGGAGCTAAACTCTGCCTATGGTGTACTCTGGCCTCCCCATGTATCGTCCAGGTCAGTGAACACTGTATGCGATCTTTGTCTTAAAAGTGATTATTGGACTTTCTTCCCAAATTTTTCATCTACTGTATATGCTATTGGTCGAGTAATATGTGGACAAGTTATGAGTCAATTCATGGTCAACCATAGATTCCGGGAGTCAGATATGGAGTGCTGACTCCATGGCTGTCTCATAGGAAGCCAATGGATAGACATGTCAGGCTTCCCGATTGTGCTCAACTGCAGACTGACTGATTCATAGACGCCCCAGTGTTCAGCAAATATGTCAAGGGCACAACGAATAATTACAAATCAGTCGCCTATATTCTATGGAATCAATCAGGTGGCGTGCCGACTCCCTTAGCTGACTTCATTCCTATACAGATTTACACGATTTGACAAAGTCCTTCCATATGCAAACACCTGCATGCCATATCCATTATGGCAGCTTACTCATCTGCTCACATGGGACAAGGTCCGGTCTGTGCCACTTAGAACCTTGTAGGCCATGCAATGTAGACCAGCTCCCTGTGTTTACCGGTGCTGCACCATCGGACGTGTTCATTTCGACTGATGAAGCGCAGGGCACAACTCAGATCCGACAGTCTGCCTCCATTCTGGGTTTTCCTTCTTATCTTATATACCTGGTGAGCCGCTGCACAATAGTGCAGTCTCTATAATAATTTATTGACGGCCAAATCGTTATCGCGATCTTCATATATTGTCCAATATACCATTTTCATGGTTTTCTATTAACATTACTAACACTTATTTACGCACGCATCCATGAACATGATGTGGTGATAAGTAAGTTAATGTAAACCAAGCTTATATGAATTGATGGCAATGGAATCCATCAACAAGTGACACCAACCAGACAAATAATAAAGTTGCCTCTTGCTGGCTTAACCAGCAAAGCTACATGATACACAATAATATACAGTTTATATTCATGGATGTTTATGCCGAGGCGATCGCTAAAGTTTGACATATTACTTTCTTTCTTTCAGCCTTTCGGTCAGACAGTGATGCACACAGCCGTCCTGGAAGATAACGCAGTGATAATCCAAGAGCTGATCAACTCAGGTGCATCAGTTAATGCTGAAGTTGAGGTAAGGAAGGGTGGTACTTCAAGACTTGAGCACATGAACCCACGCATATGTGTCTAGTGTCAATAGACAGGTATATGAGAACAACAATAGATGGACATGCAACATAAAACATTCTCTCGCGCATGCACACTATCATTCGCAAGCTCACTCAATCACTCACTAGAACACGTACCCTTTTTCCCGACAATAAACACTCAAATCTGATTGGTCGTGGGGCAAACAATAGGCCTCGCTCTCGACCAATCAGATTCGAGTAACATTTGACAGGAAACTGTGGCATGTCATATGCAAATGAGATGACATTATCAAACTCTCGACCAAGCAAATTAGTTTTGCATCACACGCACGCACGCACGCACTCCCCCCCCCACAGGCACGCACGCACACGCATGGGTCATGAACTGGTGATAGAGTGTCGGATTGGTGAATTACACGTCTTTGCTATTTAATAAAAAAATATTATGCCGAAGATTTAGAAATTGAGTAGCTTGAGGGGCTGCTACTTGGGTAGTTTGTTAAGATTTGACTCAACACGTTTTCAAGATGCCTCCCACAGGGTCATGAACTGGGGATAGAGTGTCGGATTGGTGATATCCAAAGTTGTGGAATCCTAATTCAGGGAAACACCCATTTTATATTAAAATTTCATCTAAAAGATATTCAGAGACTCGGAATCTGATTAGCTCTTGATCCGCAATTCTTATCCAACTAACGTCGAGAAATCTTGTTTAACAGTAGGTTTGTTTGTTGTGTTACAATTTGAGCCTACTGTGATTAGTTGTTTTTAGATACAGGACATACGAACGGACGAACAAGCGGTTCGTGTGGATAAATGGCTCTATGGACAGATGGACGAATCGATGGATGAATGTGTGATGGACGGGTGGATGGGTGAGTGGGTGGATGCATGGATGGATAGATGAATGGATGGATGGATGGACAAAAATATTAGTGGACGTCGACGAGGGTCGAATGAACAGACACGAGGACAGGGGGACAGTACGAGGCACACCTGGTAGGACATTGATCAGATGTGCCATAGAGTTATTAATCTGCCTGCCCATAGGGCTCGCAGATTACTGTTTTCTTACCGGATCCTCTTTGTTTCTTTCTTTTTCTCGGTCACAAGTTTCTGGAACTATCTCCTCCTACAGTTTTCATTCGATCAACTCCAAACTTGGTCAACTTCTGGTACCCAGTGGGATCTTTATTGCTATTGTTTTTAGTTTTGCTCTGCTCAGTGGTTTAAAAAAAGTCACATATGTAATGTATAGGAAATTTCAGGATGGATGTTTGAACTGCAACTACGCCTAGAGTTTTTATCGGATCACTACCAAACTTGGGTAGAATGTTACACTTTGGGTCCCGAAGATGTCTGACCCCATGACCGGTGACCTTGCCCTTTGACCTTTGACCCACAATGCATGAAATAACTCCCATAGGGAATGTATGGGGATCTTTGAACTGCTACTGTGCCTAGAGCTTTTATCGGATCACCACCATACTTGGCCAGGTTATTAGCCTTGGGGTCCCGAACATGTGTGGTGACTTGGGGTCCCAGCCCCCGGGTCAAGGTCACGCCCTAGTGGTCAAAGTTACCAGTTTTCGTTTTTGGCAGAAATTATGTCTCCTTAGTCATACAGCTTCAACGGACTCGTACTAAGACATGGTATCACGCGTATTAGGGTCCAGGTACCTGATTTTCTACTCAAGGACCCCACATAGTGTTGCAAATATCTTGTTTATTTGATGTTTCAGGGCTTATTCCTTGTTTTCATGAAGGTTTTACGAAAGGAATATGTCGTATTCCAAAACCAATGGTGATTGTTGTCCGACCTCAAGGTCAAAGTCATCCATCCACTAGGGTCCCAAGATACCAGTTTTCGGTTTTTGCAGAATTCAACTCCTCATGATGAAATACGTTCAAAAAAAATAGTTTTTATCTAAAATGGCTGCCAGATGTCATGTTTGGATAAAAAATACCAGTTCTCGTTTTTGGCATAAATGAATTCACCATGCTGAAAAATGTTGAAAAACTAAATTTATTTTTCAAAATGGCCACCAAAGTTCGGCCTCAAATTTGGCACACTTCTAACTCTTATAATGACATTTGTTGGTTTCAAATTTCTCTTCGATCCATCAAGCGGTTTTCGAGCTATCCCACTTTCCGTGGTCAAAAAGGTCCCGTGCATGGGGATGCATGGGAAATTTCAGGATGGATCTTTCAATTACGACTATGCCCACAGTTTTTTAATCAGATCACAACCATATTTGGTCAGGATGTTACCCTTGGGTTCCCAAACATGTTGGATGATCTTGGGAACTCCAGCCCAACTGGAAGGGTATCCTTTCAGCATAAAAATTACCAGTTTTCGTTTTTGGTTGAAATTAACTCCCTTTCATCACAGAATGTCAGTGGACATATTAGAAGATACCCTATGACATCTTTTCATGTTCCCATCGCCCAGGGCCACATCGCACAGGAGGGAGGGCACTCCTTGGCCCTCAAATTTACCAGTTTTCGCTTTTTGCATAGATGACCTCAATTTACCCATACAAGTGGAATGAGATCTTAGATTGGGTGAAATATGATTTTTCGGTATGGGGACGGACCCCTTCATAACTGCAAATATCGTTGTTATTTGATGTTTCAGGGCTATTTCCTTGATTTTCATGATAACTTCACTAATGGTGTTTCATGTGTTCTGGAAACAATGGTGATGGTTTCGAAATGATCTGACACCAAGGTCAATGTCAGCCTGTAGGATCCCAAGATACCAGTTGTCGTTTTTTGCAGAATCCAACTTTTTTTTTCAGAATGGGCGCCAGATAACATGTTGACCTAAAAAATACCAGTTTTCGTTTTTGCCCTTATGTGATCCCCATGGTGAAGAATTGTTGAAAAACATTTTTCTTTTCAAGATGGCCTCCAAAACTTTTTCGCCCGATCGTCGTGAAATTTCGCACACTTCTCACTCTTATAATGACATTGGTTGGTTTCAAATTTCTCTTCAATCCATCATGCAGTTTTCGATCTATCTCACTTTCCGTGGTCAAAAAGGTCCTATAGGGGATGTATGGGAAATTTCAGGATGGATTTTTGAACTGTGATTACGCCTACAGTTGTCATCGGATCACCACCATACTTGGTCAGGATGTTACACTTGTGGTCCCGACATTTGGCTGGTGTATATGGGTCCCAGCCCCAGGGTCAAGGTCACCCTAGGGGTAAAGATACCAGTTTTCAGGGTTTTTGCATTTAGGAAATCCCCCATGCTGAAAAATGTTGAAAAATATATTTTATTTTCAAGATGGCTGCCAAAATATCTTTTGTCCAATCGACGTGAGATTTGGCACATTTCTAGCTCTTATAGTGATATTTAGTGATGCCAACTTTCTGTACGATTCATCAAATAGTTTTCCAGAATTCCCCATTTCCGTAAGCCACAGTCCTTTCGAAGCATGTTCATGCTATTGCTAAAAGTCAGATTATAACTCGCCTTACCAGCCACCACTCTTCTACAGGGTATGCAGATTTATAGTTATTTAAGTTACTGCCCATCGGAATTTCCATCTGATCTAGTTGAAATTCGGCACACTTCTAGTTCTCACGATGACATTAGTTGATCTCCAATTTCTTTTCGATTCATCAAGTGGTTTTCGAGCTATGCACCTTTCCATGATAAAAAAAATCTCATAGGCAATGTATGGGAATTTTCAGGATGTATCTTTGAACTGCGACTATGCCTACAGTGATGTAAATTGGCCATCTTAGTAAAACCTTATGTGTTGGTACCCTTCTCCACCCCTGGGGGTCATAGCAAACTTTCAACTGTCATGACAATAGGTGTAATCATCCCCAAAATTTCAACTTTATATCAGCAATGGTGTATGTGGAGTTGCATTGCAGTCAGTTGGTCCAGAATTTTGATCTCTTGACCTAACCCCCTACCACAGTTAGCCGCAAGAGCAAAATCAATTTTTTGTAATACAATCTAGTAATCACAGGATTCAAAATTATATAAGACATGGCCACCTTTGGACTCCCCCACCCCTTCGCCGCCGGGCCTCCATCCATGGGGTAACTAAATTCCAAGTGCTATACACAACCCTGCCCATATGGGTTATCATCCCCAACGACACATTGGTGGCATGACATAGTCTCCGCCTTTTCCTCGAAAAGTGTGGGGATGAGGCTGACAAAACATTTCGTCCCGACCAAGGGACTCATCAGGTGGCTTAATGGCTGCCACTATGTTTTGTGTGTTTATCAATTTTACCATATTTATCTTTGTTGTCTCTGGTAATTGTATGTTTTAGCGTGTTTATTATGTAAATGAAATGTTATGATAAGGAATATGGTTAAAGATATACATGCCAAGCGACTTCTCAGGTGGGTTATATAGGACATTCAATGTTTTGTGCTCATTCAAATTTGCTATGTTAAATGTTGTCATTGGTAATATTCATTGGTTGGTTTCAAATTTCTCTACAATCCATCAAGCAGTTTTCGCGCTATCTCATTTTCTGTGGTCAAAAAGGCCCCATGGGGGATGTATGAGAAATTTTAGGATGGATCTTTGAACTGTGACTACACCTACCAATATTATACCGCGCTTCACTTTTCTACAGCGCACACAGATTTACAGTTACTTCAGTAAATGGCTTCTAGTTATTATTATTATTATTATTATTATTATTATTATTATTATTATTATTATTATTATTATTATTATCTCATTATTTCGTGTTCAGTAGTTTGTAACACGTATACGAGAGCTTAAATTATGGGAATAGACTAGCTATTCACGTAAATTTAATGTTTTAGCATTTACAGAGGTTTGTGATGGGTATTTTTGAAAGCTTTTCAACTGAATGAACCCTGATACATTTTCAGCAAAGTTGACGGATTTATGTTACGCCAACGCTATAGAACATTATTAAGTGTAGGTTCAGGTATGTGTAACGCAAAATATATTAGAGTTTTAGGAAAAAGCTCACCTGGTATTTTTGGGTGCTCACAGACCTGCTCACATATGGTTATTGGTTACTAGAAGGGTGGGCGTGGTTTAATGTGCGTGAGTTCATTTAAAACTCTGGGGAATAGAGTAGACGTTTTGGTTAATTGGATCTTTTAACATTTATAGAAGTCTTTGATGTGTATTTTGAAAACGTTTTGACTGAATGACCCCCGCCATGTTTTCAGCAAAGTTGCCGGATCTACGTAGAGCCAACGCTCGAGAAGCTAAGTTAAGCTCATGTAGGTTCAAGTATGTGTAATGCATATATCTGGGTTATAGGGAAAAGCTCACCTGGAAGTTTTGTCTCAGACATGTAGCTTCAAGTTCGATTTTATCTCCATGGCTATTACAATAGCGTGTGGGTGTCACATTGTATAATGCTATCATTATGGCAATGGAGCTGATAACCTAGTTTTATACAATAATGTGGAGTAATTACATGCATTAACCTCCACATTACATTATAGTAGTAACAGAGGCAGCAGCAGCAGCAACAACAACTGCAGAAGTAGCAGCAGTAGCAGCAGCAGTAGCAGCAGCAGTAGCAGCAGCAGTAGCAGCAGCAGCAGCAGTAGCAAAGGGGAGCTGTAGTAGTAGCATTGTGGGCTTTCTGAGATGTGTACATTTGTCTATTATGTACTTATACATGTCAACGTTGTGCAATTTCCAGTCTAGCCTTTTTAGAGTTTTTGTATTTTTCGAACTTTTTCTCAGAGTCCATTTCGACATGTTAAATCGTTTTTGTTTAGTGTCGTCGGGCTCAGTCAGAAGCTTCCATGGGCAAGTGTGTTATAGCCTTTGTAGAATACTCGATAGACAGCCCCTCTAAAACGTTTCACACATCACACCTCCATTGAAATACATCTGGCCAGGCCACGCCCCCCTCCCTGCCGTACATCCCACACTACCTTAGGCCAGGCCCCTTTCACGTGTAATTAGGTCATGCAACGAGCCAGCTGGCGTCACATGATCTGACCAGGGCGACGAGACTAGATTAGGCTACGTCCCCAAGAAATTAGGCCATACCCTATCCATATGGCATTAGGTCTGACAATGCGCCAGCTGACAATCCGTAATCTAACCTAGCCCAGGACGACGAAATGGACTCCCTTACCAGTGCGACGATATGGTCTGCCTTAGGCCACACCACCACACCTTAGACCATGCCACTTTTCACAGGGCATTAGGTCCGACAATGAGCCTGCTGGCTTCCCGTAATCAGGCATACCCCAGGGCGACGATAAGGACTACATTAGGCCATGCCCCATAGCTTAGGCCACGCCCCATTGCCATGGGTCATTAGCCCTGACAACGAGCATAGATGGTGTCACGTGATCTGACAAGGGCGACAATATGGGCGTCAATACTGATTGGCCTACAGCTGTCACGTGACCCCGGCCATGCCCATTAACGACTTAGAACATCATTACACCTGTCAATCGGCACATGCCCACCCATTTACGTCTCCGAAAATAGCGAAGCCACGTCTCCTTTTTTCCCCGCACAAATAATCGATTTTCTCACTCGACCAATCAGATTCGAGTATTTCTGGCTGGAATAAAAGTCGTTATGGCCTAATTCAAATATTCATGACATCATCACTCTCTCGACCAATCAAAATCGACACCCATATCGTCGACCTTCTGCTGTTCATCTATTATATTAGGAATTCCAGTCCGTGGGATTTTATAAAAGAACTCACTGCAGATTATTGCTGCTCGGATTTTCAAGACACTGCCAGAAATCAGATTCAAAGGTTTGGCTATAGCATGCATATCTTTGATGCGCAAATAAACTAATTGCATTGATCTACGTGCAGATCGATGATGTCAGCGTTGCTATATATATAAAATAAAGTTTGTGCACGGTGTTGAGAGAGAATAACTCCGCTATTTATACTAGATTTTTTAACGGAGATTTATCATAATTATACACATATTTGTTTGATTCTTGCGTCCTCAGTTAATGATTTCTCTGTATTCTATTTGAAGAAGCTTTGATATTGGGTGCTTGCTAGATTTCTTACACAAGAGGCATCAACAGATGAGAGGGGATGGATTTAGATTTGACGAGCACTTTTATTAGGGAGGTGTTGGGAAAAGTAAATGGTCGCTCCAAAACAGTATGGCAGATGCTTATTTGATATAAATTGGAAACATGAATAATGAATTCACTTCCTGATCTTTTACTTTAAAATGTCGTAATTTCATAATGACCATTCAACTTTAATACACGCCAGCTGACAGCGTAAATACGTATTGAGGCAATATGACAGTCTTGTTAACAGCCTCTTTTCTAACCACATGTCTTCTTGGACTAACAGATGTTGACGCCAATAGACTGAAGGTCCTCGTCCTTTGAGTTTTTATTGACATACTATTAGAATTGATCCGGTTATTGTTTTTTTATGCAGGGACAAAAGTGGCTAATAATATTATATCCATGGTTGGTTGATCACACAACACACTACTTTTTAGCTAATTCTATATGCTTCTCCTGCATATTACTTAGAGAAGTCAGAGGCTAGAATTACAGTGAACATTATATATATATATATATATATATATATATATATATATATATATATATATATATATATATATATATATATATATATATATATATATATATATATATATATATATATTCGTGTCTCAGTGACGAGAAATAATCACACATAATAGGAATGTCAGAGTTTAGACGCACGAAATCGCCACACATAAAATACAGGTCAGAGGTTAGATTCACGGTGAATCGAAATAATAACATACTATTGATAAACCAGCCGTTATAATCACAGTGACAAGACCCATGCCATCGGTAGAAACTTCTGCTGAAGTTAAACTTGACTGTTTCTTGGCATCATTTTAAGAGAAGCGCTCAGACTTACAGCTCCACTGCTGAGTGAAGTCCCTATAGATGTATCACAACAACACTTAACTATTTGAACGTATACAGTTCTTAACATCAGTGATTTACCTACAGCAATGCTGAAAGCTGTGATGTATGGTGGTAGACCAGATTAACAGATATGTCTCTCAGTGGGGTCCAGTCTCGCATATCTGCATCACCCGCCTTTTAGCTAGGCGTTTTACAGGCTTCAGTTATGACATCATGGCAACATTGACCTCAGGGTTGACCACTGATATCTGCTCTTTAAACTATGCAAGCGTATTCACTACTGGCGAACCTAGGTAACTAGTTAATGGTGATTCTGTCACTGTGAGTTCTTTTACGTCTCGCCATGACACAGATACCATGCGAGATGGACGCGAATGCTTTAGGTCCTCTGAAGGACGTGCCATTTGACTTGCCTGTTGTAAGGCACATTTGTAAATATATAAACAAGGATTTTACTCGATTTTCTTAAAGGGATGATAATCTCATCTCAAATGTTATATTGCACCGATAGTTTATGGTTTATAGATCCCATATCATTCATATCCTATCACATTCCATGATCTGTATCACAATTATCTGCTTTGTAATATGGCGTAAATGTTGAACAGTGACCGCCATCATTGTGTCTCCTCAAGCGGTAGTGTGTGATGTCATGTAAGTGCCAAGGCATTAGATTATTTATTATGTAACACTAATCTCATTGAATATTTTGAAACTAATTTGACTGGAAGTTCTTGCTGCCATATTCAACAGGGTACCTGTATGATTGCTTTTATACCACATTGCCAATCTATAGCTGGCACCTCTATAACTGAGCGTATATCCTGAGGCAGACACGCTCGACTTTTTCTGATTGGATGAAAAGTAAACCATGACAACCATCATAGAATGTAGAAATGTAGCATCATTTGGCTACTAAAGCCTGAATATCTTTCTATACCGGCATGATAAAAAGCTTAAAACTACTTGGATAGTTTATGAGTGGCTTATTAGATCACCTGAATAGCTATCAAGAGATGAAATTAGTTATCCTTTAGCGTTACTTAACAGGAAATTAAATTTGGCCAATGAGTTAATGAACTCAATATAGCTATTAGCACAGGATACATTTGAGAATGAGAGATGCCATTGCAGGATGGGTGTACATGTTTGCATTGGGCGTCACGATGTGGCAAATCAGATGTCGTGAAACAGCTACTTATTGCTGGTGCCAGAATCAACTGTGTTGAAGAGGTAAGAGCTGAAATGATAATCTCAGAATCCATATGGTTGATTTTGTGCTTACCACTAGTCTCATGGTGGAGTGGGTGTTTTTGAATGATATGTAGTCGCTTGATGGTACCAAATGCAGGTGGTATGTTGAGAGCAATGTTGTAGAAATCTCAATGCTTTGACAACACTTCAGATATTATCATACGTTGTGCTCAGACTACCAATGCAACTGCATCGACATTAAAAATTGCTCTGTCAGTATTACATACATGCGTAAATTTCATATCAGATGTGAGATTAAGTCAAATTTTACCGAGTTTTTCTAATATTGACGTTCAAGTGTTTTGCACGTACGTGCGTGTTTATGTGGTGTGATGGTTATTGTGATGGTGTTATACGCACGATGTGGTCCAAGTGAGCGACCATTTCTTAAGGCCGCTATTTCCTTTCCTAAACTCTGCTTCGGTTATTGGGCATTGGATGTGTTTTGTTGGTCATCAAATGGCGTTAATGACTCATCTTCAGCGCCATTGAACTGAAACTGATTATCTCAGCTTTTACTTGTCAGAACCGATGACCGTGATATTTACTTACAGTGGTTTATTCCGGTGGAGTGCCGCTTCTTAACGATTTGAGTGTTCTAAGAATTTGCGCAGTCATCAGCGGGAGTGAGCTCATTTACCAAGCCATCTGCTCTTTCTGGGATCAGTATTCTTTTCATTCTAATTACTGTGATATAAATGTTGGCCCTATTTGTTCGTTTAGTGTTTTGGCTACACTGAAGCTTTAGCAGCTATCTACACATTTTTGTCGATCTCTACAGCACAGGATGAGGATTTGATTTTACATGTGTCATGTTCTAATGTGCTTTCAGGATGGGAGAACACCATTACACGAATCCCTGCTTCGCGGCTACCCACATATATCAGAAATATTGATCAGACAAGGAGCCGGATTCATTATGAACTGATTGTACCGCATTAATTTTTGGTAGATCCGATCGGTCACTCAATTATATGACGTTATAATCAATAGCCTACGCCACATGTAGGCTGATGTCACGATAACAATGTGTGATGAATGATGTATCTAGCTCCCTCGTGAACATTGGATAGAGAGCCAAGACGAATTGTGTATCTTTACTATTTAATAAACAGTATATTAAATATATTGAAGCTAATTTGACTGAGCTTTGTTGCTGCCATATGCAGCAGTCAAATTAGGTAAAATATTCAACAAGTAAACTGCATAATTACATTGATGTTGGGATTCTGGGAATTCCGGGTTCGATAGATCCCAACACGGGCAAAGTGTGGGTGGAGCTTAGCTAGAGATGGACAGGGCATAGCTAGAAATGGGAGGAGCATAGCTAGAAATGGATGCTTCTATTTTGAGTAAAGGAGGAATCCAGTTTTATCCACGCCCCGCCCATCTCTAGCTAAGCTCCACCCATGCTTCGCCCGTGTTAGGATCGATCGATCGCAGCACTCTCTGAATTTCACTTTCCAGCGAACATTATAGGTAAGCTGTTGAATAATTTGAAATTAATTTGACTAGATGCTGTCCAGTCAAATTACTTTCAAAATATTCATCAGAATGTTTATTATCGTACAACAACGCCTATTCCGTCATCAATTAAGCGTTAATGACGAACTTAGCTATGGCATTCATGGCGTAATTGGTTATGACGCCGTCTGATACGTCACGTAGTTGATTATGACACCATATTATTACTGGATAAACTGGAATCCTCTATTGGCTTAGGACGCCATCTTTTGACGCATGCGAAATTGGGTGCTGATATCCGTTGTGGAAAGCCATTGAAGGCGTAGTCCTCACCCACTCTAATGGAGCGATAAGAGCTGTCACTCAAGCATCTGGCAATCAAAAGACGACAGCTAGTAGATGATGTCACAATCGAATGACGTAGGTCCAACAGGAACGGAACAAATGGCCAAGAGTAGGATTCCGAATTCTATGTCTTTGGTGGATTTACAATTTAACCGTCTGACTGCAGAGTTTTTTGCAGACGACACATTCCAGGGATTATAGCTTGGGACCTGCTAAATATTTAGAAAACAATTTGGCTGAAAGTTGTGGGTGGCATAGCCACCAACAACTTTCAGTTAAATTGTTTTCAAAATATTCAGCAGGTCCAGAGTTATTTCCAATTGAAATTATTTTTGGTGGCTTGCAGCAGCGAGATAGTTAATACACATTCGGTTGAATAGTTTAAACAGATTTTTCTAGATACTGTTGCTGTCCACAATGGGGAGAATGAAACATCATCTGATTTCATCCATCCCCATTCTTCGGGCACTGGCGAATTTGGATCACAGTTTAACAAGTTACCCCAAACATGGCCACCTTGATAGGCAGCCAGGAGTATGTGTTGGGTGAATGCTGCATGCGATGGTGGAAGCTTTTCCATGGCTCTGCTCTTTTTGTGAACAGGTATTGCCGTACCGTATTGACTTCCATACACCGTGCTTGATCTGTCATATACAATTATTATGAACCTTTGTAGTGTTTGCAAACATATATATGTTGGATGATCAGGCACTGTGCTCAATTGTTCAAAGAATGGCATCACAGCTGGGAAGCTGTTCCAAGTATCCCATGCACTGACTTTTCCGTGATCGTGAAACGAAGAAAAAGGATCGCACCCAGTGAATGCATGGGAGAATCGAAGGGCCCCTGCCCTATTGACATCAATAGCCTGCGATATAGCGTGAGCAGCAATATATCTCAGATGTTTACCGGTGCCAAATTCTAACCAGAGCTCTTCTCTATCCAATTTATGCACTACTGATATCGCAAGCACAACAACATCAATGTCAACTGTGCGGATCAATACTTTGCTATGGCCTCGTCCAGCAGTGTCAGCAACATGGACAAACAATCGTGTGTCCGCTTCTTCATGTGAACATGGTGCAAGTGAATTCAAATCTGGATGTGGAGATGACACGACGACATGCTCGCCATTAGTTGCTATGATCTCTTTGCTGTGATCAGTATTCCAGTCAGGTCAATACTGTGACAAATATAAAAAACAATTCCTACTTGTTTTCATCTACTCTTAAGAAGTCCTCCAATTCCGTGGCACAGCAGCAGATGGAACAACACGTCAAGGTTTGCCTTTCCCCCATCTCTTTCTAGTAGTAGATTTAAGACTGCATGCTACATAGGTGCCCCATACAAAATCAAGGCGTTAAACTTTCTGTAGTCTTGACACTACATAAGACTTGAAGAGGTTAACTGCATATTGTTCGAATGTACACACTCCAATTGGCTTCAGCATTTGTACGACTGCAGCTCCATCAATCAGCGGGGCAGTTACGTCTCGCCATTCAGTAACTGCTTCAGCTATTTTATCGAAGCACTGAAGTAGGCCTACTTTGAAGGGGAACGAAGTTTACCATTGTCTGATATTGAGGGCGGGCAGGCCTGATTTTCAAGTTTGAAAAATTCATCAAGGTCACCGCCCCCGTGTTTGACAACCGATGTACAGTCTTGAAAACAAAGCAGTCAGATTTTGCTGAACCCAGCTGGCTTTTGATTTTGGTTTGGCAGTCGTATTTCCTGAAACAAACAGTCGCAATTTGTTATTTGCTATAGTTTCATAAAGACGGTTATTTCTTTCAACCAGGCGTTCTTTGACAAAGAGATCATACTGTTTCTGACCAATAGTTTTTATGTTCTCAACTCTTTTCAAGGCAGATGGATCAAAAAGGTCCGTTATACTGAGGGAAATAAGGTTATCACTTTCTTCCAAAAATGGATTACCCATTTCCTCTATAAAGTCTTCCACATTCTTAACCTGATCAAAGAATGTTGTTTGTATCGCACCTTGTTGCTCATGATGGGCTGTGACAATAAATTCATCAGGTATATAGGATTCCTCAAATTCACTTATGACTCTAGCGACCTCTGGTCCCGATAGCATCCACCTATGAAACGCATCAGGATTCTCAGTGAGTCCGACAGCCCCTCCATCACATTTGACACACGCATTGTTTTGCTCATGGGCATTAGACCAGTAGAAATTGACGAGAAAATAGGTGCACCCGGACATTTTAGTTAACATCCACATTTTGGTGTTAGATTCTTCATATGACTGTCCCGAGTGCACACAGAAAATTCTCACAAATTCTCACTCGGGAAACATGTTTTTTTAACCCTTATAACATGGCATGCAAAATACGAAAAAACATGTATAATTTAGTAAGTATTCTGTTACCTACTCCTGAAATTAGTCTTACTGATAACTATTGGTGCTTACAGTAACCCATGCTGTATTGCTGTATTTTACACACTCTTTACTTAAAATAATTTCATGTATAATAAAACAAAATGGGTCTTTAGCGTTAAACATCTATATAGTAGCAACCTCTGTTTTTCTGGCAAAATGAATGCCTAAGAATAGCGCTATATGCAGCGATTTAAAATGTTTCTTCAAATATTTGACGGTCAGGCAATCAGATGTATTTAAACTAATTACTGCCCGAAGCTAAAATATGATTAACATAAATATTCCTGATATTAGTACGTTTATATTTACAATAATATATAGACCGGGGTATATTTAGAAAGTGGTAATCAAAGTAAAGGGAAAAGCACTTTTGATTTATAATTCGATCTATCGAATCTAAATACTTATTCAATCAACTTTCAAAAGAAATGAACTATGGCTGACACGCGGCATGAAGAGATTTGTGTCGTTTGTAATGATTATAATGATTGCAGGTGTAGAAAAGTTGGTCCTAGAGGACTTTCAACATTGACTGACGCGTCAGAAAGGCGTGGAAATGATATTCATTTCAAATTATCTTTGTCGAATGAACACTATGTACACGATAAATGCTATAAGGACTACACATTATCCAGAAATATCGCAAAGGCCCAAAAGACTGTAGACAGAGACAATGAAAGATTACGAGCATCCACGCCTACACTGCGATCAGAATGTACCCCATATGATTATCATACACATTGCTTAATTTGCACTAATGAACTTGATTTTAATGCTGCTCAGCGTCACCCTGAACGACATTTTCCCATCAGCAGCATAGAATATATCGGAAAAGAGAAACACAGCATAATCCAAGAAAACTTGCTAGAAAAGGCATGCCCAAATAGCAGACGATTTAAAGGCCAGGATACGTTTTGCTGGTGATCTCTGTGTAGTAGAGACAAAATACCATCGACAGTGCATGCAATAATTCATATCGTGTAAAAGCATCAACTCATTGTCTAATAAACGGAATTTTGATGACATAAATGATGCATCATTCACACATCTGTGTGCTTGGCTAACAAAGCCAGAACAGCAACAGTTTACATTGCAAGATCTTCGTTTACAGTTAATCAGTTACTTGTGGACTGGTGTCCCCGGATACAGCATAAAGCACATCCAATGCCGTCTTGTTGATCATTTTGGGAAAGACGTGACAATAGCTCGGGTTGATGGCCGTACAAATGTGGTCACACTAACGCATGCAGCCATGATACATGATTCATATGATACAGCATCAACAAGTAATGATCAAGATGAGAATATACGACTACTCAGACTGGTGGGGTCCTTGGTTAATCAAGGTATCAAAGATATAGATCAAAATACAGATGTGTATCCAGAGCCGTCGAGCTTAAACATGAAACAGCTTGAGCGTGAGGTACCAGATACCCTAAAAGAACTAATTTCATGTATATACCCTGAACCTCGCAGCGAATCCGCTAAGATAAAAAAGAAACTGATGCTGGTGTGTGTATATCATGTTATTATGCAAGCGGCTGGGAAGCAGTCGTTTATATCACCACTACTGCTATTCATTGGCTTGTTTATCCACCAATCTACCAGGTCCCGCGTGATCATTGATGTACTTTCGTCACTCGCACTAAGTGCATCCTATGACCAAGTCATTGCCTTCCAGAGAGCTGCAGTCGGAAGCGCATCTGTTGAAGAACTCTATCCTGGGCTCATAGAGAAGAGGAAATGGGGTGGGTTCTGCCAATGGGTTGCTGACAACTTTGATTACAACGAGGATACCATTTCTGGTCATGATACAACTCATGTGATGGGGATTATTGCATGTCAAAGAGTGACTGAATATGTCGTAGAATTTAACTGCTGATGAAATCAAACAAGCCGAGGATTTTGGTGCTTTTATTCTACCATACCAATGTCCAACTAAATTACTAATGTCGGATGTGAAGATCAAAGAAGTTAAGCCTATCAGCTTATCTATTGATAAGTATAGCAGATTAGACACACTGTGGCTGTACTCTAGCATTCTCACAGCTCAACCACCAAACTGTCAGGGCTTTATGTCTGAAGTAACTACAGTTGACAATTTCCACTGTACTGCAATAGTTTACAACCCCATGGTTCCTTTGAATCCAGGAACAAGTGAAGCTATTTATAGTATTATGATGTTTGTGCAGTCACAAGCCAGAAAAGCAGGGATGTGTTGTGCAACCATAACATTTGACCAACCGCTGTACTTGAAAAGCTACAAAATTAAGCAAGACAACTCCATCCAGTTTGCGAATATGTACATACGTCTGGGTGGTTACCGCCAACTAATGTCTTTTCTTGGCATTGGCTGTAAGTTCATGGAGGGGAGTGGGCTAGATGATTTCTGGGCAACTGTCTATGCTAGGAACTCTCTCCCCAAAATGATGGAGGGAAAAGCCTACACAAAGACACTGAGGGCATGTCTCATGACAGATGCTGCATTGCATCTTCTGTTAATTGAACCACAAAATGATGGATTTTTTAACGACGGTACAGCTGACAACATCTCATGTAACACATATGATGAATCTGTACTCTCCGAGTTGCAAGATGAAGACAGCGACGTTGATGATGATAGTTATAGCTCATCAAATGAACAGCGAACTGAAGACGAAATTGCTACAACACATGAAACTCAACACCATATGGCAACAGATGACATGTGGTAACAGCTACACAATCTATGTAACGAACTCATGTCACATGATATCTCACCAGATGATGTTTGTAACAATGAACATTTGCAAAATCTATGTAAGCAAGTGTGTGATTTGAGGAAGAACATAGAAAAGTCCTGAACAGGCAAATTGTGGTCTTTATTCATGATCTTTGTAGCAATTGTAAGGTTGTTCATCAGAGCTGAACGTACTGGTGACTGGCGACTCCATCTGAAAGCTACAAGCTAATGTTGCCATTCTTTGCTGCCACTGCGCATAACAATTACACGAAATGTTGTCGCCTTTATCTTCAAGATTCCCCTACCTTGAAGGGCCCATGCACGAAGGATACTTTACTATCCGTAGAAATGAAAAAGTGTATTGGAGTGGTACATGGTCGGATATGACCATTGAGCAGTGCCTTATGAGAGCTGGAAAAACTCAAGGAGGATTGATCAACATAACACACAAGGATTCTGCTAGAACAAAATGGCTCCTCACAGCGCATATCATAGCACAGTACACACATGCTCTGCGATCGTTGACTAACACATTCACGGGAACATTGTCAGAACAGCATAGGGAAATTCACCCAGCAAACATGAAACGCGATCAAGAAGACGTGAGGAAGCTTAAATTGTTTCTTATGGAACACAATCCTTTCACGGTTAATGAGCATCAGTTGAGAAACATTGCTACAGGATTAATTGCAGATCATCGTGTTACTGTTGATGATGCAATTAACATTGGCCAGAAGATTCACGAGAAGTTAAATGAAATAACGTTTTGTGATGGTATCTTAAAGAGAACAGACCAAGCTGTGACTTTGGCTGTCATGCGAAAAGTGGTCAAAGTCGGAAGCGAAGACGTTCATATATGTCTTCACAAGAACTCTACCATCGCTTAATGTCTAGCGCCTATGTTTCCGGTCCTCTAGATAAAAGTATATTTGAATATGAACTTGCCACAGTATGTCCAGCCCCTTTCCATGATGATGGTACTATGAGGAAATCCCAAAAGTCACAACTGGCAAAGTACATAGTTGACATGGACACTGCGATTGTACAGCAACTGATCCCAGAGCCAGCAGCAAGATTTTTTGATGGTTACACACTTTTACATCGGATAGGTTGGCCAAAGATCGGGACGATGGAAACTGTATGTAGCTCATTTGTGCCTGTGGTTATACATTGTAGAGTGGTTGGAGTGGCGATATGCGTAATCTTTGATAGCTATAATGCACCAACAACAAAGGACCAAGAACAGAAGAGGCGGCGAGTTAATCAACCAGATTTCTCTGATGTGGCGGTTTAAAACAACACACCTGTTCCAGGAAACTAGACTGAATTTTTGTCAAACTCACACAATAAGCAGAGCACCATACATTTGTTGGCAGAACATTTAACAAATGCGGGTGTTGAGGTAGAGCATGCTGGAGATGAAGGTAATGCTGATGTTGTGATCGTAAGAAAGGCATTAGAACTGTCACAACCAGAGCGACCCACGATAGTTGTTGCCGATGATACAGTTATTTTGATTCTGCTACTCTATCATGCAAGCATGTCTTCAAATATCTTCCTACAAACTAGGCAACAAAAGATATGCATTACCATGGCTAAAGATGTGTTAGGTAGAAAGCTGTGCATGTGTCTGCCATTTGCCCACAGTATGTCTGGTTGTGATACTACATCAGCTTTGTATGGCATGGGCAAAGTAAAGCAACTTGAAAAGCTTCAGTCTTCACCGAAGTTGCGAGAGGATGTAGTTATATTTTGTGACACCTCCGCATCAAAGGAAGATGTACATGTAATTGGAGAAAAATTCATTAAAGCTTTGTACAGTGGAGGGTCGAAAAGTCAGGGATTAGACAATCTCAGATACCTGAATGCCATTTCTTCTAAGCATGTACCGGTAGAGCGCACGCCACCCACCTGTAGAGCAGCATATTTCCATAGCCTTCGTGTACATTACCAAGTCAGTACATGGCGCCACCTAAAAACTGTGTTGAAGAAGGAAGAATATGGACATATGATAGACGATGGAGCAATCATCACCGACAAGGCGCCAGCACCACCGGCGCTGCTTATAGATATACGATGTCAGTGTATTAGCAGTACACGTTTATGTGTATCATGTAGCTGCTCCAAGAAAGGCATTGTCTGTAGCATTCACTGTAAATCCGAAGGTCACTGCCAAAACAGCTCAAACCATGAGGAAGTATGAATCATCCGTTATGTATGGTTTCATTGTATTTCCTAAGTTTATTGAGAGGATTTGAGAGATTTACACATAAAAGTTGCTTAGTTTGTATTTATCACACAGTTTATCATTAGTTTAAACTAATTTTCTTTGGTAAGCCTGCCGAGAATTTTTCATGTCTCTCTAAATGGCATATTCCCTGAATTTTAACCCGCATTTTGGCGGCCATTTTTAATTTGCCCTAAAAACATATTTCCCCAAGTGCAAATTTTTTAGAGTTTTTCTTGCAGCTATTTAGGTCATGCTGATGTAATTAAAACAGAAATTGGACTGTTAACTAAAATGTCCGGGTCCATGTCAATTTCTACTGGACTACATGGTCAATTGCACTAGCAGAAAACAACCGGTCAGTTTTATTAACTATACATTTTCCAGCCATAAACTCTTGAGCAATATCAGGATGCTTTTGCTCTATTCCTTTCTATCTTGGATATGTACAGTAACGTGAGTAGTGCGTGTGGTCTAAAGCCAAAGACCAAGGAACTAGCTGTGTCAGAGAATCCACATACATAGCAAACTCTGATGTTCTTAGTGAGCGAATGAAAATAAAGATGAGTAGCTGAAACTCCAATTTGAGGCATCAATACTTAAACTGAGGGCATGTGTCCTTCCTACCGGCACACCAGGTATCAAAGGCATCTCTGGTTTTACAATCTGTTGATTCATCAGTCGTTTCTAAGTAAGTCGCATATGTACGCCTCTGTAATGAATATATAGCAGCAGCTGTAACTTGGTGTGCATGTCTTGTGCGGGTTATATGTGTGGCCTTAAGGAACGAATCTGCAGTACCACTTGTTGCAACACCTGCATGGACTAAAGCGTCTGTCCAGCCAGACCCATCAAGCCAATCCCCTAATGTCTTAAATGCTGCCATCTCAATGTGCAACCCTCCTAACATAATAACAATATAGTCTTCACCAAACTGATCAGGCAAATTCCATTGCACTTGTTTTGCAATGGCATAGAGCGGTTGATCCAGCGTAATGACTGGTATTTGGCCAGGATGAAGAAGCTGAATAGGTTCTTTAATGACTACCATTGAGTGCATAATCATTGCGGGTGAGTGTGCAGCATCTTTGAAAAGAGGTAGCAACATGCTATTTGAAGCTGATGTTGAAGTCGGTGATTGTAGGTTTGTATGATATGTTGCCCAAGAAATGTACTCATCTTTCTTGAGCTTATCAGCTTGTAGTTTATCTGTAACTGTACCAAAGCATTTGTATTCATCTTCACTGGCATTTCTCAGTCTAGAACCATCTTCAGTTAATGCCCCACTTTGTGCTGGTACATCAGGCTCCTTCTTTGTAAGAATTACTGGAACTACATTTGTGTATTTTGGAGGCAAAGTGTCTACAGTCTTCTTTGTTGATGGTGTCTCTATCACCACAATATCACTGTCTGTACCTCGATTTTCGGTATCGGGATGTTGGAATAATGGTATTTCAGTTCCATGGAAAGCATCAGTAGCGGCTGTAGAACTCAGATTATGGTCAATATTATCTACTGATGCTGTTGTAAAAAGATCACCATGAAGGTTTGCTGAACATACAGCATTATCTTCCTTAAATTGTTTACATATACCATTTGCCAGGTATGCTGATATGCAAAGTACTCTGTCATAGGAAATACACAGTCCCAAATGAAACAGCTTGTCGATGATGTCTCTTTTTCATGTGCGCGCGTGAAAGAGGAGTCCGATGTAAATAAGCAATGGCATTTCCTGCTTTCTTATATGACGTACATACTGGGATAAAGGTGTCTCTCTCTTTTCCTTCACCATGTTAAAACACATTATCTGAGAAACCGCACAGGCACTAGTTACGGACGAGTAAACTTTCTGGTCTTTGATGCTTGGATCCTCTTGTATCGTGCGAACTAGAGCTAACAGTGACACGGGAATAGAAGAGGACTGACAGTCATGGCTGAAAGTACCATTAAAGTCCTGAGCAGAAGCTCATAGCTCAACCAAATCACTCCGAACCACCATTGCAGCTTTCGCTAGAAACATCGCTTCTGTATCACTGTCATAATCACAGGATTTGCTGAGAGTAGGCCAAAATTTAGACTCAAAGGCCAGCATAACATCTCTACCTTTGACGTGGGCCTTTGTACCTGGGGTAATTTGACAAAATTCTTTCTTTCAGTTAAGTAAAGTGAATCTTAATGTGAACTCTCAAACCTAACTGTGCGAGTCTGGAGGTATATAAAGTCACAGGAGGTATATAAAGTCACAAGATCTGACAGTTTAAACACTTGGGCTAGAAATGCATCCTCGTGTGTTTCATCGATATATGAAAGTAGTTCTGCTAGGACAATGTTATGGATTCTATAAGCTGGAGATTGGTTGAACTGTTCTTTCCGTTCTAGTCCTCTTGCCCGGTTATAGAGCTCAGCTAGACATTTAGGATGATATTTGCCCCTATTGCTATCATATCACCTACATTTAATTTTGTGAGAAGGGCTTTACCTTCTAACATTATTGCACATTTTCTTACTTCGTAATCTAAGCCCAATGTTGCTGCTTCACGGTAATCTTTTTCTTCAATTTTATAATCACATAAGAAACAAGCAAGCGTTTTAGAATGTACAGTATGTTCACTGGCAGAACGAGTATATTTCTGTTCATCAGCTTCATCTACACATACACACTTCCGTTTTTCTGCCCTTTGTAGTTTGGTTGTATTGAATTTGCACCAGCATAGCTTATGCCACGAGGCTCTATTTGATTTTAGGGTTTCTTCGATACCATCGCCATTGCCTAACCTTTTCAAATTGATATAAACAGGAAGAATATTCAGTTCATGAAATCGAATGAAGTTTTGTGCAAACAATTTATATCCGACGTCAGCATTTTGTTTCTTTGATTTTGCTGGGCATTCCAGGCGACCCTCTGCATCTTCCTGACATATAATATACCTTGCCCAGTCAGTATCTTTTACCGAAACTGAAGAAGATGGCTGCGGATCGGAAAGGTCAACTAATTTCATACACTTTGCCATAATTGTTCAGGTAATTGGTAATAGATTGGGGGAGAGTATTATTTATTGCGGTTAAATGAGTTTATTCATCACTGAAAAAGGCAGTAGTGAGTTGTGTATCAGAGTAAGCCATATAGATTAGCATGCTACATTATGAAGATATATAATGGAATGCAGAGCATACATTTAGCACACAAATAAGGATAATATTTGCATACACGAGGGTCGCCTCCTTAGTTTAAACCACCACGATATCCATTGGCATGCGTAACACAAGCTAAACGATTACAAGACTGGTTCTTGGGCTTGTCAAGCAGACGACAATCACAAAATCTAATTTGTATCCGAAAAACTTACTTTTAGGTTACTTTGATGGCTAGTTTATAAAATTACCCCGGAACATCCATTATCGCACAATCCAGTTTCATTCTTTTACAATATGACAACCGGACACATTTCTGGCTGTCCTATCTGGGTTACTGCTGTAAACTATATGGTAAATTAATTACGGTAAGCTATTCATATGTGCTGCACCCAATGTGAGTTGGTCTAAGTAGATAATTGGTATTTAACTAAAATTACGCTATTGTGAATATGCGTGCATACCATGATAGTAGAAACGTTTGTCATATTGTGCATGCACAGAACATAACAACGTGTGCACATTTATGTATGTGAGTAAGATGTTATTGAATTACATACATTTACTCGATATTGTATATCATTTATTGAAGAATTACCGATTTTAAGAAAGCATGAGTGCTTAAATACCTGTGCGTTTTAATGTTTCGTGCATGCGCAATGGTGATATCTGAAGATGGTTCTATAGCTAGGCATGTTTGGCATTGAAAGTACTATCATTTCGCCAAATTTCATGCTTGTGATGTTTTTAGATATGCTGCCCCACTATATTAAGATATTTTCAAAATTCATTGAAGATGGTAGTTCTTTAAAACATATAAGTCTAACCCCTTGATGTCTAAATTTGATCAAGAAAACCAAATTTCTGCTTATTGAATGTAAATTTGCAGGTCAATAGAAGACAATTTTTTGAAAATTTACTACTGGAATGACTGGCTCTGTTACCGAGCCTGTCATTTAAGTGGTAATTTTTCAAAGATAGTCTTGGCCGGCTTCGTCATGAGAGTTAAACAGATAGCTCTTTACGACAGCTAGTCGGAAGAAATAAATTAAAATGTTTCCAAAGAAATAAAACGTATTTTGAATATTTTGAACTTAATTTTGATTGACTAAATCTAATACTAAGTCAGTTTGGCACAAACTTATCACAAGATGGGGCATGACTAGGATTCTACAACTTTCGGCGTGATCCGAAAAGTTCGGAAAATCAAACGAAAATCTGGAAAATCAGAAAGATTCCAGAAAATCTAAGAAATCTGTACAATGTGAGAAAAACAGGAAGCTTGGGGTTTGCTTGTCTCACGTGTTTCATGTTCTATATGCATTCAGGATGGAAGAACTCCGCTACACGAATCGCTGCTCAAAGGCTACTCACTCATATCCGAAATGTTAATCAGACAAGGAGCCGATCTCTCGTCCTCATCAAAAGTATGTTGGTTTATTTTGATGATGGAAGATGGGGTGGTGTGGGTGGTCCGATCTGACACTCTATTACCTGATCAATTACGTCACTATTTTTTTGACGTCTCAATAATTATGACGTCATAATCATAACCTCTCTGGTGAAAATCGGGAAGTTTGTCAGAAACTGTTAGTCAAATTAGTTTCAGAATATTCAACAAAATGTTTATTAATATATTAATTCATCATAGACATATAATTATGTACGAACTGTTTGTATTTGATGAATTGACAATTTAATAAACATTTGTTTGACTATTTTGAAAGTAATTTTACTGGAAACTGTTGTTGCTATGGGCAACAACAGCCCCAGTCAAATTAGTTTTAAAATATTCAACAATTTTCAAGTATAGCTACCTTGAAACTGGGAAGTAGTTAGATAATGATAGTTCAGGACCAGAATAATACCATCAGAGACCACCCCTATGACCTACGGACCATACCTCTGGATTACACATCTAGACCACACCTCTGTGAACCACACATCTGGACCAAATAACCCACATTAGAGACCACACCACGCCTCTGGACCACACCTCTGGACCACCCCTCTAGACCACACGAATGGCCCACACATCCGGACCACAACAATGGACCACACCCCTCTGGACTACGCCAATGGATCAGGTATCTGGGCCACACCCCTCTGGATAACACCTCTGGTGGATCAAACCTTTCTGGAGCATACCAATGGACCACGCCTCTGGGCCATGCCAATGGAGCACGCCGCTGGCATATGGACGCCTCTGGACCACACCTCTGGAACACACCCCTCTGGACCACGTCAATCGACCATGCCTCGACCAGATGATGTGGTGGAGTAAATCTAACCTACCAGCTGGGTTACATGGTCCAGCTCTTGTTCTGGACTCCATTTAGAGAGTAGTAGACGAATGTTACTATGTATATCTACGAAAACTCTAGCCAATAATCAACTCAAACTGGTTACTCAGAGAGGCAGATGAGAGTCTCGACGAGTATTACAAGGCTGCAAAGCTCAACTATGTGGCATCGCCAGCTCAAAAGACGGCAGATGCCATAGTATTTTCTGTCAGCGGGAATAGTGCTCTACGTGCGCTCAAGCTGAATACGAGTGGTGTGCAATACACACACCTTGGCATAGTCGAAGTACAGTACCATCATCTCCACTGAGTGAGTGCCTGCTCGCTCTCG
The DNA here is from genome assembly GCA_034401795.1 of Chaetoderma sp. LZ-2023a. Classification (NCBI taxonomy): domain Eukaryota; kingdom Metazoa; phylum Mollusca; class Caudofoveata; order Chaetodermatida; family Chaetodermatidae; genus Chaetoderma; species Chaetoderma sp. LZ-2023a. The sequence goes on along the minus strand of CM067366.1, from coordinate 12,393,176 downwards.
GAGCAAGTTCCCAACATGAGAGCTGAGCTGGTTGTCATGATTAGGCTTAATGGTTCTACCTCCGAGATGGTACTGACCCTCGAGTGCCAATTCTAGATCCTCGTGACCACTGGTTAGATGTAGTAGGGCATACGACTTCGTTTCCTGTTGATAGAGACAGCAATCAGCCCAGTAGCATAGCCACCATAAGTTTGAAGTCGTTCAGCCCACCCACCTGCTGGACCACCCATCCATTCTGAACAAGAACTGCCACAGCTACCCGATCTGAGACACATCGTTGCAATGTCAGCTCTAACCGCTGCCTATCTGTGGCCTGGACCTGCTGGTACTCTCGCTCTACATGTAGGATTCGCTGTCTAGAACCAGCACGTTTTAGTTCCTGGTCATTCTCATGCCAGATGTGAAGATGTGGAGAGGTCATCGTTAAACCTTCAAGAAGTTCAGTGTACGCCTGATGGAACAGCTCGTCCTGCATCATGGCCGGGTTCACGTGTGTTCTCGGGAAGGGAGAATAGTGGCACTGCAACCAGCATTTCTACATTTGGTTGTAAGCTGAATCCTGTGGATCCCTCATTAGACCCACGGCATAGTAGCCCCTTCCCCTTCACATAGTAGGCAGGTCCACGAACCAGTGGAGCCCGGACTCAGTACTCATCCTTTACATAGATGGTGTCTAGGGTGCTGCTCCTCAGCACAATCTCCCACCTGCTCACAATCTGTAGTATCTCTACATCCTTCTTCGCGGTGCTTTCAAGCTTGAACTTGAGCATCATGCTCGTAATCGCATGGATCTGTCCTGAGATAGGGAAGTTGATGTACTTCCCAGCCATGGAGAGAGGGTTCTCATCATGGATACCAGGTCGAATGACTGTCAGGCGGTCCTGTGGATCTGTGTGATGAGAGGTCGTGGACCCAACCGCTCCATCTGGATGTTATACATACTGCTTCATGTTTAAGGTATCTCTATAAAGACAGATTAAACGCCTCCGTGGTCAATAAGTTTCTCCACCAGATTGTCTTCCCGCGGGAACCGCTCCACTCTCGCAAGAGTAAGCCTACAGCCTGGCCTGTGGTAGCTGGGACGGCACGAGCAAGTATGAGGATACCATCTATCACACAAATAAGGGGACTAAATTGTGACATCAACATCCTCCACACCAGGATGGGTCAGCTTCCACCAACTGACCCAACTATGCTTGTCTCTCCGGATGCGCATGGTGCCGCCAGATCGGTCAAGGAGATGCTGATCAGAATCCTATACAAGTTTGATAGTCCCATAGATAGGTTGCTGCATCCCCCAACTATTCCCACTAAGCGTCCTGTTATTGTGGCTCTTCAGAAGGCAAAGGTGAAGGCTGAGAATCTACTGACAGTTGAGAAGTGGTTACGTTTTGTTCAACATCTACACTCCTGATGAACACCATATACTGAATAACCCACAGTCTTGGGCAACATAATAGTTCTGAATGGAAATCTGGCCATGACCGCGATGAAAACTTCGACTCTGGATATGCTACTGGTATGGGCGAGGGTGGGGTGGGGTGGGTGTGTGTGTGGTCATGCTACTGACATGGAAGAGGGTCATACTACTAGCACATAGGAGGGTTATGCTACTGTTATGGAGGAGAGTCATGCTACCGGTGCACATGAGGCTATTGATCACATATTCAGTGCCGAGAACGGGAAGCAGATACAGGAGAATATGGCAGTATTTCTGGAGTTCACTGAACTGGATTGTCCGTGAGAAGGTCGTTAATAAGAGAGCCATGACAAGAGTTCCAGACAGCGTATTCTCCTCTGGAGCAGATGAACGATTCAGAGGAGCAGCTGGAAGACGAAGTTCCTGCGTGAACCTCTGAAGTTGCTGACGAAGTTCCTCACACTTCTGACAAAGTTCCTGATTAAAGCTCTGAAGTTGCTGATGAAGTTCTTCAAGTGGCTGACGAAGTTCCTCAAGCCTCTGACGAAATTCCTGAGTAATGTGCTGACGTTGCTGACGAAGTTCCTTAAACTCCTGGTCAGTCACCACCAGCTCCAGCCATTAAGACAGGTGGTCACCCAGACAGGTTGTCACTAAAGACAGGTGCCCACTAAGGCGGATGTCCCTAAAGATATGTCAGCACCTACCATAGGTGTATAGGCATTGACTTTAGGTGAGACCGATGTTATCTCTGACAGTTTGTGTATTTATTTAGACGCACACAATACATACTCATGGATCTCGAGACAATGGCTGCTGAAAAGGTGGAATAAATGTCAGATGCCAAATCTTTCTGCTCAGAAAGCTTCTTTTTCTTGCCCAGGAAATCCAATTCATTACTTACAACATCCTCTGTGAGTCTTATTAATATTGTGTGACAGAAGAGAAATCGTGTATGGCTTATTACCCACACCAATACTATTGCTAACTTTGCCGCCAGAGTATCAGACAAGTTGAGTTGCATTTGAGACTCACATAGACCGTCGGGCGCAATTGGAATAGTCGCTGAGAGCCGCCAGCGTATCAGACAAAACTCGAGTTGCATTTGAGGCTCACATGGATGAGCTGCCGATGCCACATAGTCGGGCTGTGCAGCCTTATAGTACTCGTCGATACTCTCATCTTCATCTTTTGGTAACCAGTTTGAGTTGATTATTGACTAGAATGTTTTCGTGGATATACATGGCAACAAACTTCTACCACTTTCTAAATGGTAGGTGCGATTTACTGCATCACATCATAAGGAGGGCGAGATCCAGACACGTGGTCCATTGGCGTGGATCTGAGGGATGTGGTCTAGAGGTGTGGTGCAGAGGCATGTTCCATAGGCCAGAGGCGCGCTTCATTGGTGTGGTCCAGAGGCGTGGTCCATTCGTGTGGTCCAGAGGGATGTGGTCCAGAGGTGTGGTCCAGAGACATGGTCCGTTGACGTGGTCCAGAGGGGTTGTCCAGAGGTGTGGTCCAGAGACGTGTGGTCCAGAGGGATGTGGTGCAGATGTGTTACCCAGAGGTGTGGTCCATAGGGCTGATCCAGACGTGCCGTTCATAGACCATAGGTGTGGTCTGTGATAGGGTTATTCTGGTCCAGAATCTAACTAACTTAGGATTCTAGTAAGTCAGTGTCCAAACAATATAAATTTAATTAGATTAGAAAGACATCACTTGACATATGCAAAATCGGGTACCGCTGTCAGTTCTGGAAAATCATGGAGATGTGGAGTGATCCATTTTTAGCTATGCTCCACCCATTTCTAGCTCATCCCAATTTGTACTCATGTTGGAATCGATTTAAACTTTGAAATCTGTATCTCATCCCAATTTGTACTCATGTTGGAATCGATTTAAACTTTGAAATCTGTATATCCAGATTCTAAATTCCAAGGTACCTATATAGGTAGGCGGTTGAATATTTTGAAACTAATTTGACCGTTGGCTAATGCTGCCTAGTTGTAAAGCCATCAAATACGTACAATTCGTTCACTTTATGGACTTTTCCATTTGCACGATGGAGTTAAGATACGTGATCATGATATCAATTATCTAGTGACGTAATTGATTATGATGTCATATACGTGAGTGACACAGATGAGTGGCTGTGCCATGTCACCCTGAAATGGACGGTGTATACCCTACCGCCATCAACAACCTGCCAGAGGACATTGCTGTGGACAGGCTGGCAAACTCTCAGCTTCGCACATATTCTCTCTAAGATATCAGTACACATGCACTGGGAGGATCTGGTCTGCCATTCAAGTATCTAGCATCATACGCAATTACGTTACTTGTTAGCTGAAACTACAATTATAATGACGCGCTGTCATGAACATCGAAAAGTCAGCCAAGTGTACAGATTTGATGGATTTGCAATTTAATACACATTCTGTTTAATATTTTGAAACTAATTTGGCTGGGAGCTATTGCTGCCATGAATGATTACTGTTTTTACGGCTGTAGTAGTAGGTACATCCTACAGCTGCAAACAGTCCTTCCTCATTTTTGAACACTGTGTCTTGTTATCAGCCAAAATCTTTAGTTTCCGTTGGCCCATTCTTAATCTGAGTATACCAAGTCCTGCTTTCTTAAGCCCGCCCCGTAGCACGCTTAACATATTTACGCAATAACGTCCTCTTCTGGCTTCATATTTATTGGCTCCCAGTTGGGCGAATTCAAACGGATCGATGTGCTGGTGTGTTTTCTCGAATCTTTAGCATATTGCCAAACATGGGTGGCGACTTTTACAGGCAGCGTCGTACAGTGCATCGTTGGAAATTATGCTGTCTGGTAATCGGTGTCCAGTGATGATGCAAATGGTTTTGCCGCTGCAGACATCAAGTTTGTCTAAGTATGTCTTTGGAGCTGTGCAGTTGTTACAGTCATACAGCATCAATGATACGTATATTGCGTTTTATAAACGTAGTCTTTTTGTCAAGGACATATATGGTCTACGAACCCATGGATTCCGGAATGACTGGACAACTATGTTCCCCATGACGCAGCATGCAGTAATGTCAGCAGTACAGTTACTGCAGAGCAGTGAGCCCAGGATTTACTTTTCCTCCATGGTTCGCGAGCACGAATTGGATTGTCATTTTTTTCCCTTTAGTTTCATGCTTTGTCGATATATGTTGGTGAACTCTGTTTTGGATGCATTCATAAACAGATTCTCAATTTTGTGTTTGCTTGCAGCGATTGGGAGTAGTTCGTCAAGTGGTTTGTTTACCTTAACTATGCAGTCAACATCGTCAGCATATTCTATTTCTAGCAGCGTACACAGTGTGGACACTGGGGTTTGGTTTTGTGGAATGTTCATCCACAGTTTTTAATGCAACAGCAAGGTAATAGGTGGATAGCACAAGTGATAGATCATCTTCCGGTGGGAACCGATTGATGTCTCAAATTCTGCAGATTTCATTGACTTGCCCCATACTCTCAGTTTGTTGTCTGTAAGTAGTAGTCTCACTAGTCCTATCACATCTTCATTGCAACTGGCCTGGCATAGTACTTCTAGGATCGTTGAGCCTTTAATTGTGTCGATGGCCCATGACATGGCAATGTCCATTTTGTGAAGTCCCAGTGATTGGACATGACCACTGACACAAGCATGTGTTGAGCTCATATAATATCTGTGTGTCTGTGTCCACGTTTAAAGTCACGTTGGCATGATGCAGTGACGGTATCCATCTTGTCTCGGATGCGGCATAGAGTAACGTTGGATAGGAGATTCTGTATGCCGTTGAGGAGCACGATGGTCCCCAGAGTTCCTGGGTGTGGCTTTTGGGCGTGTGTAGCATGATAATGGTGCCTTGTCCTATATCATCAATGGGAAGGTGGTGCGTAAAAGCTGAATTGATTAGGTGTGTTTAGGTTTTGATTGGAGTTAGTAATGGCGTGGGGTCATCTGAGAGCGGCTGCATGGGCTTATCATCGTGGTCAGTGAGCTGTTCCTTGAACCATTCTCGAATTCCATCAGCTTTTCCCTGGTCAGTCCCGATAAAGTGTCTTTCAGAGTTGTATACTTCTCGAAACATTTTGTGACAATCAAGCATGGCAGTGATTTCTTCTGTTAGTGAGTCTGTTTGTTGAATAGCAAGATGTTTTAACCTTTTGCTGATCTGGCAGAATGTTATTGTGTTCCCGGCGTAGTTTGTTGCCATTTTCTATTACGACCTTGAAATTGGAATTCTGATAAATCAGTCTTCAAAGTATGCAAATCGATTCAAATACACATATAGCGTGGAATCAGTGTTTCTCATGGCATCTAAATTGTTTAGGTCCCATGGACCCCACACCCAGAACTCTAGGGGTCTCAACCTGAAAGCTGGGGGTCCCAAAAAGAACTAGGATTCTCATGCAGCTTTTCTCGGCCATGCTAAAATTAGAGTGTACTATAAGCTTACAGCTATGGGGGTCCAATGCTAGATTTTATGAGTGTGTTTGTGCAAAAACATATAAAACTAACTACCATTTAGCAAACATACAAGATTTTCAGCTGCCCATGGGACCCACTGCAACAATGTTTGGGGGGTTCCAAGTTACACTTTATGGGTCTATGCCGTCAAAAGGGCCCTTATGAGAAACACTGCGTGGAATTAGCTAGAAATAGGCAGGGCATAACTATAACTGGATCCCTCTTTTCAATCGCCTTAGAAATTACCGAAATGTGGTCACCAAGGACAGAGCACGGTCTCTTATTACAGCTCAATTGCAACGGATGACTGCTCTGCTCGACCATCATTTACCTTGATAGAATAGATACGACAACATACGTAGGGTATAAAAAGAAAACATTGATTATTTTTATTCCAATTTGAGTGAAAAATACTGTTGAAGAGAACAGCGAGTTATTTTAGTAAGATTAGTGTTTAATGTTTGACATAATGGTATAAAGTTGAAGTGTTACAAGGTCTATGCTCTTCGGTCATTTGCAAAGAATCGCCATCTTTTAGTAAAAGTGTCTTATTGTAACAATAATGAAATTATTTTTCGTTGTAGAATGAAGGTACTCTGTTGTCAACGATAATCCGAGTGAGTAACCATAAATTGGACCCTGAGATCACCCGTCTGCTAATAGATGCTGGATATACAAGCCACGCCGACTCCATTTGGCTGAGGACAGAAAAACTGCCCACAGAATTAACGAGTGATCCAGAACTGTTATCATTGTTACTGGAACAGATTAATAGTGTGCCAACACTTCGCCAGTTATGTCGAGTTTCGTTGACAAAGTATCTTGCACAGCTAACAGGAGCGAGGAGTTGTACGAAAGGACGAGTTGATGAACTGCCACTACCATCCATCTTAAAAGAGTTCCTTTTGTATAATAACAATGAGTTGGTCAAGCTCGGGTTGCATGAAAGAATGCCATGGCGCTAATTTATTCCCCCTTCTTTGCATCCGATTTCAACACCATACACGACTACCTACATGCGGATTCAACACATTACACGATGACCTACAGGCAATTTCAAAACCAAACGCTCTTGACTTACACACGATTCCAATAAAACATACAATATGAGCGATTGATAAGAACAAGAGATATAATATAATCATAATACCATAATTGTTTTTTTCTTCTTCTTTTCCCTCTCCTTCTCCGCCTTCTCCTTCCTCTTTTTTATCGTCTTCATCATCATCATCATCATCATCATCATCATCTTCTTCTTCTATTTATTCTTACTGTAAGACGTTTGACGTAGAGATCTAAAATATAGTATTATTTCGTTTCTTTATAATTTAAATTCCAATTGGAATTGTATACAGTTTGTGTATAACATCGTCGTCTTCATTTTTTGTGACATTAACTTTACGTGTTATTGCTAGATTATTTAGTAATTCAAAGTTATAAGTGACAATATATAGTTTGTCTATAGTAGTGATTAAAGGTCATTGCCATAGCAGGCCAGGCCGGTCAAGCTAGTATCCGCGTGATTAGTCTTTTGTTCAAGAACAATGAGTTTTGTGGACAGAGTTCAAAAGACTCGAATAGATTTTAAAGGCATGATGTTGGATTACGAGCCTTTTGCTGGAATTACGAGAAAGCATGGTGTTAGAACACACTGTCTAGAAGGTGTGGTGGTAAAAGTCTACATTAAAGGGGCAGCCCCAGTTGTTCCACCGGAGATCATTGCAGGCACATTGCATGTTAAATGCAATTTATGTGAAATTCGAAGAGATTGTCGCGAAGCTTCAAGTTGAAGGCGCTCCAAGTTGGTGGCCAGTTTCATAACATTTACACACTAGAAAAGAATCCACGAAGCTCGTAATTTATAATGTGCAACGATATATGCAGAATTCGATGATCAAGCATGAACCCTACTGCCAAAGTATCACCTTAGGGAGGCAAATCTCCTGAACTTCGTCACATAAAACGTTTCTGCTGTCAGTTACAAATTGTTGTTGAAAAGTGCTGCCAATGGCATACCTGACACATTATCTCGTGATGACGTAACAATCATAGATGGTGGCAATAACAATGATCCCATTTCAAATCTGATTTGGAAGTTAATGAAGACAATTTCCCATTCACATCCTCAGTGACAAATGAAAATCGAACAAGAAGAATTTTAAACTGTCCTCACATATATGATCTAAAATATTGCCTGAATATTCGCCAAGTAAATAAAATAAAAAGCGCGTTCTGAGAACCTCTTTCAGGTTTTTGCTCGAGCTGATGACGATATTATTGTGCTAGAAATGGCCATAGACGATGATGTTTCAGACAACGTAAACTTTCCCATAGACAATACAATCCATGTTGAGAGTACACACATATTTACTGTTGATGTTTATCGTAAAGCTGAATTTTCACAAGATGTCAGGGTTAAACAAGGCGTAAATCAGAGACAACATCAGGGTCATCTGAAGATATATAACTGACCATACTCCCAGTGATTTAGATATAAATAATGGGGAGCGTAGTGAGCAAATTATTAATCCAGGACATGACCCTCATGGTGATTGTAGAATCATAACAGAGACAGGAGAAATGCTTCCCATGATTCAGGAGTTATTGTTATTAAACACATTTGATAACAACAGTAGATACTGACAGTATGTCTATTGCGTCCGAAATTTCTGATATTTCTTCATTAGCCAAATCTAGGGACATATTTCCATCGATCAATGAAGTTACACTCAACGTGGAGAGTTTAAAGTACAGTAGAAGGTAACTGAACAAGTTTCATGAATATCAGCCTACCTTTAAATTTCTGATACATCAATTGATGTGCTTAAAGAAGCAATCTGATTTAGATTCCTCTTTCAAATCTCACATTGGCAAAATAGTAACAAAGTTACACTGTAGCATTAAGTGCGTATAGAGTGACTGTTTCTTAATATATTGATACAATTTTGCCATATACTTATCCTTTTAAAATTGAACATTTTAAGTATTCCATTCATTTATATATTTTTTTCAGTCATGACTTCTCTCAAATTTGTGACAGTAAATATAAGGGGATTTTGGAACTTTTTAAGACAATTTCGATTATTTAATCAGCGCCGTACATAACATTTTGCAGATGTTGTTTTCTTGCGGGTCACACACACGCACGCACGCACGCACGCACGCACGCACGCACGCACACTATTTCTAATGAATCCTTGTGGAAACTGGTATGGGGAAGGGTATACTGTGTTTTCGCATTTAAGTACAAACAGTGCTAGCCTAACAATACGTTTTAAGCACAAGTTAAATGTTGATATTATAGATACTAACACAATTTCAGAAGGTAGAATTGTCCGGGTGATGACTATGATCAATGATGTTAATATTTATAACCCTATTGAGTGTCAAAAAAAAGTATAATGCATAGAATTCTACATTAGAGACGACACATCCTCCGTATATGAAGATTATGCTTTAATTGTTGGTGCCGATTTCAATTGCACCTTAGATCCAGAGTTTGATAAAACATCTGCAATTTGAATGTCACCCATCAGCAGCTGAAGCTTTGAACTCAATGGTTTTGCTGCCATAAAATTATAGATGTTTTGCTATCTTCATCCTCAATTAAAATTGTTTACTTAGAGGAGATCAGATGACACTGCCTCAAGACTGGATAAATGTTATATATCCAGCATTTTAAAATAATTTACTAAATCTAGAACAATAAGATCTCGTTAAGTTTCTGACCATTCGTTCGTTAGTCTGCCCATCCACTATAAATATATAAAGAGAAAAGTGTTGTAATACGTGCTTGAAAACATGTGTGCTGTTAGACCAAGAGTTTTGTAAATTAAGAATCGAATTCTGACAGGGGTGATGGGAGAGAAAGGGTGAATTTGATTCCTTACACGATTGAAGAGAAATGGCTAAAAAGCACATGTGTATTATCTCGCAGCGCTATTCGAGAAAACGAGTGAGTTTATTATGAGAGAAATGGTCTTGCATAGAAAATCAAATAGAGCAGTTGGCATGTCAAACACCAAGAACCGACATATTATGCAACTTATTAAAACAAAAGCATAAGGCTTTGGCCGCCCTTTATAGAGAACAAGAAAATGGTGCGTGGATCCGGTCACGTTTTCAATACATTAATGCATCTGATAAATCCACCGAACATTCTTTCTTTTTCAATCTTGAACAAAAACAACCGATAAATTGATCGATTTCACAGTAACGTTGCCTGATGCTACAACGGTGGATACTGATGCAGAAATATTCTCTCATGGCTGCCAATTCTACAGTAAGTTATACAACTGTGAGCTAGCGTCTAATCAGTCTGGTGTTACTCGGTTAGCAGATCGTCCACGTATAAGTGAAATTACTAGGAAAGCGTTAAATAGAAAATTTGATTTATTGGAGCTTAAGAATGCAGTTAATAAAAATGAAAAGCAATGAGTCTCCTGGCATTGACGGATTGCCTGCTGAATTTTACAAAGTATTCGTTGATACTATTAAACATGTTTGGAAGTTTTTACTCAATTGGTTCATGATAAGAGGTCGCCAATGTCATGTTGTCTAGCTGTTATCACAATGTTACCCACACAATTTTACCTTAGTTTTCTTAGAAACTGGAGGCCTGTATAGCTTCTATGCATTGATTTAAAATCCTATCAAAACATTATATAATTCTATAAGTGAAGTGTTTACTGAAATAATACATGCGGACCAAAGTTATTGTGTCCCTTGGTGGAATATCTCAAATAATATCAACCCTATTTACAGATGCTATCGGATATTCTAACAATCTGTCTTTACCTAATGGCATTATATCATTGGATCAGGAAAAAGCTTTTGACATGGTCAGCCATGTCAAAAAGCCAGACACTCTAAATGCGTTAGAATTTTGACATTTTTTTAGACGATGTGTTCAAACTATTTATAACAATACTTTCAAGCCTACTAAAAATTAACAATTCCTAGTCTATGCCATTTCCCTTTAAGCATGGTATCAGGCAAGGCTTTCCTTATCTGTTTCATTGTACGCTCTATGTATTGTACCATTGTTATGCAAACTACGACCTGAAATGGATTACAAGGAGTATTATTGCCTGGTACTATAGATGAAAAAGAAATTTGCTCAGGCTTTGCCGATGGCGTTACTGTATTTGCTAATGTAACGATGACCTTTAATCATTGGAACGTTGGCTATGCTCATATGAAGCTGCATCGAATGCCAAATTTAACTACGAGAAAAAAGAAGACCTATGGTAGGCTTATTCAAAGATAGCACTGATTCCCCTTTCTGAATACAATGGACAATGCGCTGAAGATACTGGGTCCATAATGGGAATTCAGCTATTTACACTATTAAGAACATAAAAGTGGATGGCAATAATAAACTTAGTAACTGGCTGTCCTTGCCAAAAGCAACATTTTCCGGTTATGAGATTTAGATAATACAAGTAGCATAGATGCAGCACTGCGCTCACGATTTCATTGGTTTAGAGAAGACACATGGTTTAAGTGGAAGTGGCGAGTCAATGGGTATACCCCCGTACACCCCTCCCACTCTATACATGTGTCGTCTTTAAACCAATCAAATCATGGGCGTGTTGGGATCGATCGATCTCTGAACTCCCCGACTATAATTTGCAGAAAACTGTGCAGGTAAGCTGTTGAATATTTTAAAACTAATTTCGACTAGGTGATGTTGCTGCCTATGGCAACAGCGCCCAGTCAAATTAGATTCAAAATATTCAACAACATGTTCATTAAATAGCAAAGACATACAATTCGCACAACGTGTCGGACTATTAAGTGCCAAAAATGACTATTTCGAATCATTCATGGCGTCATGATTACACGTCACTTAGTTAATTATGACGTCAGATGACGTCAGATCATCGATGGATAAACCGGAAAGGTGTATTGAGATCTGTGCTAAAATCGATTGAAATGCACTTACAAAATGAGCCGAGCTTTGCTTGAAATGGGTGGGGCATAGCTAGAATTGTATTCCTCTATTAATTGAGGATTCCAGTTTACCCATCAGTCATATGACGTCATAATCAACTACCTGATGTATAGGACGACGTCATAAACAACTACGTCATGAATGACGTAGCTAAGTTCGTCACGGGCGCTTAATTGCTGACGGACTAAGCGTTGTTGTACGAAATGTATGTCTTTACCATGTACTAGCCATGCTGGTGAATATTTTAAAACTAATTTGGCTGGGCGCTGTTGCTGCCATAGGCAGCAGCAACACCCAGTCAAATTAGTTTCTAAATAGTCAACAGCTTGCATGTATAGTTTTCTGGAAATTGAGATTTGGAGAGTGCAGGGATCGATCGATCACAACACGGGCAATGCATGGGCGGAGCTTAACTAGAGTTGGGTGGAGCGTTGTTAAAACTGGATTCCTCCATCGCAATACATAATAATTGCAGGCGAAACACTGATACAAAAAAATAACTCTTAGTGTAGCTTATGTTCATAAGCGACCAGAAACAACACGCAATCGTCATAGTAAAACGTGTATCACCCACAGTTGTATTTCAATTTAAAAGTTGTGGTTGCTGTGTTAATCTGTTAATAAGAAAAACAGGATTCAAATGTAGTACCTTTTTAAAAAAAAACATTATTTCTTTGGACAAGCTTTCGCACATAAATGTGCTTCATCGGGTGATGAAGTGTATAAAGCATGAAACAATTTTATGTCCAAAACTTTGTCAAAATAGATATAGTTAGGCCGTGTTCTCACTAGAGACATAGTCAGGAAGAACGCCATACTGAATATTCCTGATTTCTGATTACCTCTCTAGTGAGAACACGGCCTTAGTTTGAATCATGTTATTTTTGTCTCCACGGAACAGATTAATCTTGATTAGTTTTTCTCTCTACAGCCATTCAGCAACTAATTATAATCTTATGCCTCACATGCATGTGGCCATTCTAGAAGCCAGGAAAATAGTTCCGGTTGTCATTTTATCTAAAATCTTTCAGTATATACAAATCCTCAATTGTGCCAATTTTTGTGCCACAGAAAGAACAGTTCGTCAAATTGCTGTCCCATCCTGCCCATTATATGTGCTATCTCAGGGCTCGAGTAGCTTATTATATCTCGTATTGGTACATGACGGCAAACAGAAACCAATATACCACACCATTATCAAAATGTACTTCCCACGGTTATACGATACTCATTGAAACCGATAATATGCGTTCCTTCTTCTGTAATGTTATATCATATGCATATTCAATGAACCATATTATCATTTTGTTATACCTCAGTTGGTCCTGCCACCGTTGATCACGTTGTTGCCTTTGCATTATCCATTGTGTCATGCCATATACCTATTATCTTTAGATCGTTTACATTCTTTTTATTTCATTCGATCCTTCCCTTCATCTCTCTCTCTCTCTCTCTCTCTCTCTCTCTCTCTCTCTCTCCTTCCATCTCTCTCCCCCTCCCTCCCGCTCTCTCTCTCTTCCGCACTCTCTCTCCCACATTCCCTAAACCACCATCCCACTCCCTCGCTCCATCTGCCCCCTCCCCCCTCCTCTCTCTCTCCCTCCCTCCCTCCCCCCTCTCTCTCTCTCGCTCTCTCTCTCTCCATTCCCTCAACCACCATCCCACTCCCTCGCTCCATCTCCCCCTCTCCTCTCTCTCTCTCTCCCTCCCTCCCTCCCTCCCCCCTCCCCTCTCTCTCTCTATCTCTCTCTCTCTCTCTTTCTCCTTCCATCTCTCTCTCTCTCTCTCTCTCTCTCTCTCCCTCTCTCTCTCTCTCTCTCTCTCTATCTCTCATTCTCTCTCTCTCTCTCTCTCTCTCTCTCTCTCTCTCTCTCTCTCTCTCTCTCTCTCTATTCCCTCAACCACAATCCCACTCCCTCGCTCCAGCTCCTCTCCCTCCCTCTCTCTATTTTCTCTCTCTCTCTCTCTCTCTCTCTCTCTCTCTCTCCAAATATCTAACAGTTTTCACGAATAGTTACTCATTGAATTTGAGATGCTAGGAACTTTGGAATCGATTCTGCATAATATGTACATGTAGCGGCCCCTTTGATAGGTTACCTGTGTTCATCTGATACGTTTTTGTTTAATGTATGCATTAGCTATACAGAAATATTTATATTTTCTGCTACTGGGCATGTTATTACCATCTCTGCATGCCAATTATAATATACACCTGTGCAAAAGTTAAGCACCAGCAAAAACAATAGAACGTAGAAACATGATGGTACAACTAGGCTGCCATACTTTTTGTCCCCGCGTTAGCTGACATAATTCCAAGTACAAAATGCACATGCATGCAAGACTTCACGCCGCTTGATGTCCGTGCGTGGCGGGAAACAGCACACGTGTTCAGTTATGTAAAAGTCCAGTTTGAGGTGTAGAACATTACATACAGATTTAGGCGACAAGATTAGGAATTTTGTGTTCATGACCGTGGTTTATTTGTACAGAGAGAATTAGCTCTTGATTGTGAACCGCTATGGCAAGACGAAGGTTAAGTGATCGTGTGAAATGGCAAATCATAGGCATGCATACCACTGGTATGTCATGCAGAGAGATTGGCAGACAGCTGAACATTAACCATACTGTAATCAGTCGTTTGATTGCAAAACATGGGCAAACTAACGAGGTGAAGGACAGGCCTAGATCTGGACGACCGAAGAAGACTACTGCCCGTGATGATCGAGCCCTAGTACGCCTTGTTAGGAGATCACCATTCACCAACAGCAGAGTGCTCAGCCAGCAATGGGAAACGCGCAATAGAGTGTCAATGTCTACCGTCAAAAGGAGACTGTATGCTGCTGGCATGAAAGCTAGGAGACCTGTCAGACGTCCTCTCCTCACCGCACACCACAAAGAGGAGCGTCTGAGGTGGTGCAACGAAAGAAGACACTGGAACATGAGATCCTGGAGACGGGTACACTGGTCCGATGAAAGTCGGTTCCTGCTTCATGCCACAGATGGTCGAACTCGTGTATGGAGGTCCATACGCACGGCGTACGACCAACGTAACATCATGGAAGAAGTTCCATTTGGTGGAGGTTCCGTTATGATATGGGGGTGCATCTCATTTGATTGTAAGCTGGATCTGTTGACTGTACCTGGAACACTAAATGGACAAAGATATCAAGATTCCATACTGGATAGAGTTGTGGTCCCTCATTTTGTAAATCATGCACCTGGAACCCACCCTATATTCATGGATGACAACGCCCGACCACATCGTGCTAGAGTTGTGCATGAATACCTCCGCCAGAATGCCATCAAAACCCTACCATGGCCAGCAAGGAGCCCTGACATGAACCCTATTGAGCATATCTGGGACATTCTGGGAGACATGGTGAGAAGGAGGGATCCTCCTGTGCAGTACCTACAGGAATTAATAGACGCACTCCATCTTGAATGGCAACGAATACCACAATGGCGTATCAGTCGGTTGGTGACCAGCATGAGACGTCGTGTCCAGGCCGCCATCCAGGCACAAGGTGGATATACCCGGTATTAATAATGACAGTCTCAAACTCGTGCACATATGTTAAACTTCGTTTTCAGACACCATTAATGACAATCTAGCCACGTGTGTCAACTGTAGGGCAATAGTTGTCAGTTGTGTCAACGCAACCAAAATCAGGCCTCGTTTTCAAGTTCAAACAAAAACATACAGTGTTTCCCCACCATCATAATCAGCATTCCTCTAGTTGCATTATTACCTCTTGCACTAAGATGGATGGGTACATAAATGTTTATGCTATTGCTTTCTTCATAGCACATGAATATACCCTCGCATGTGCGTAAAAATAGGGTGGTGCTTAACTTTTGCACAGGTGTATATAACCAATAACTCATCAGTATATCAAAGATTCCTCGTGCTATTGTACGTCGTGTTGTTGCTGAGACTTTGCAGATGGCATATTATACGTGTAATATCTGGACCTGTTAAATATTTTGAAAACAATTTGACTGAAAGTTGCTGGTGGCCAAGCCACCAACAACTTTCAGTCAAATTGTTTTCAAATAATTGAGAAATGTAGGCGTGATCACTCATTGATGTTATTCTCTGGTGGCTTGCAGCGACGAGACAGTTAAATACTGTCAAATGAACACACCTTTTTATAAAGTCCACATTGCTTGTTAAATTAGTAAGCGTTCAACGTCAGCGTGTTCCTAGACATGTAATATTTATATCAATAGCAGGTATTTTTTACGAATACATCGTTGTAAACTTTGCAAGACATTATAATAAATAAACAGCAGTACATTTCCAAGCTTGGATGATGGAAAATCTGAACCGATCTACCATCACTTTGAGTGACTTCAGTATGAGGCATTCACACCTACCGTTATATTTAAGTACGCATAACGAGATCCCGAATATGTTTATCCATGAATTACAAGTTGTCTGGCTGGTAACTGGTATGATGTTGAACGGATTTCTGATTTCATATCTAGTTTCAACCAAGAAGTATGGGTCTCCTGTATTTATGCTTGTGTTATTCCTGGCAAACACTGATTTCGTCGTGTGCTTTTCTATGGCTTGCTTGGCTGGGTTTGTATGGCCAGTCTATCTCCTGCCCAAACATACGTGGTTGGTGTGTAAACTTGTGCGGTACTTGATTAACGTAGCAAATTCAGCTAGTCCTTATTATTTAGTCTTATTCGCTGCTCTCAGATTCTATCAACTTTGTTTTCCCCTAAATTCTAGAATACGAGTGACAAGTAGCTTTGTCAGAAACTGGTGTTTCTTAATAATGTGTGTGGAGATAGTAGGCTGGTTCCCATTCCTGTTTTCGTATAACTTAATAGATGTGACCTATGATGGACGACCGGCCATTGCATGTGTGTACACTGGAAAATTAGTATCACTTAGAAACATGGCATTTTTTATCGTCAACACGTGTCTTCCAGCAATATCCATTCCTATGCTCCATCTCATGAAATATATCGGAGTTGCCCGGACAAGAAACTCTGTAGGCGTTCAACATGAGCGGAAGAACACCGATGTCCGTGCCTTGATGATGGTCATTATTATGTTTTACATAGCCTGGATGTCAATGAATGTGTACGGAGTCTTCTACAATCATCTACCTTACCATGGCATTTATCAGGACAAATTACTGTTACTTTTCCCGTTCGCTAATGGCATCAGCAATACATTAAACCCAGTAGTGTATTGTCTGGCGGCTAATTCAATAAGGAATGACCTTGCTCGGTTGCTTTGTAAAAATATTTCCGATAAAACAAAATGACATTCTGCCAAGTAATTTTGTAAAACGCTATGAAGGATAAAAAATTTCATATTATTTTTTTGTGACACGCTTTGGCAGTGTAGGCGAGGGATTATGACAAGCGCGATATCGGGCCTCGGAACCTGAATCCTAAGTCTATTTTGTTTTAACTCACATACATTTTATTTTTATTTGACGCATTTTATTGAAACTGTACTTGATTATGAGCCTGAAAGAAGCGTGTCTTCGTCCGTAGCTCTGCGCATCGTTCCAGCTTTCCGCACATTAAATTTAAAGTTCATAGAATTTTAGTGTTTCCTTGTTAACTTATATTCCACCAGAACCTTGCTTATTGAAATTCACAGGCATTTTGAGTATTCAACTTAGGAGATGTCTCTACATTTTTCGGTACATCTTAATCTTCCGCCCATCTGTCCGCTCATCTTGGAAATATTTATGCGTTTCCGAAAAGAAGAATGGATGGACAAACGGATACACGCATGGATGGAACAACTCCAATCACGTGCATCATTATAAAGCTCCTTACCCGGCATGCATGTGAAGTTTAATTATATCTTCCCAGTAGAATTAAGTTATCGAAGAAAGTAAAATGCTCTAGGATTTACACAGAGATAAGTTGAATGAGCAGACTAGGCATAGCAGTTGTACATTTACACAATCCTAACAACTGCATGAAAATATATGCACTGACAAAAATGCTTTCGGAAGCATTTACTTGTCTCCCAATTAGCTAAGATGGGGAAAGACATCTGCGGGGAATATAATTGATTGTTCATTTTGAACTGATTTTTAGCTAACTTTGTAACAAAAATATCATTTAAAATTTAGGTGTATGGCAGAAAAATGGCTAAAAAAAGTTAAATTAAGTCAATTGATAGTAAAATTGCCTTTCGAACCATGCCAAATCTGACAAGATAGACCTCCAATCCATGCATTTATAGATGTTAGTGTATATTGATCGAAGCGAGAAAATGCATAATTAATACGTGGTATTGTGATGTTTAGCCCCTCTTATGTCAAGTTGTCAACAGCTCCTCAAAGCACTCAAAATACTACTTGATATATCAATTAAACATTTTGATGGTCGATATTTTTCTAGATATTGTAATGTTAGAAGACTAGAAGACTATTTTTGTAAATTTGCCACAGAGTATGTTTTCGCGGGGTTGACCATGAAAGGGGTAATGGCAAAGAACATTAAAGTTTTTACTTATCCAGTGTCTATCTCCAGGACGAGAGAATTGTTTTTGAAAATTTACCCCTAGTGGTAGATATTCAAATTCAGCGAAATACATTCATTGCTGCATACATGACAAATGTCTCTTACATATTCTATTAAACGATACAATACCATACTTTATTTTTGCTGATTTTTGGAAGGTTTTTGTCTTTTTCAGTTATGATTTACCATCATATCATATATTAAGTAAAGCCAACTCTAAATACCACCATTATTAAGAGAGAACCTATTTCTAAAGACTAATTTCTGCAGTTGCTAAATCCAATTAAATAATACATTTGACCGCCTGCCTGAAGAGAACAGGTTTTATTCTTCAGCCAGTGGTTTTATTGTATATACTTTAGATTGATGAATTACACAGCTTGGCAAGCACAAGAACAGATGACCTATGCATTACACCCCTCTTGTGTCAACAGCGCCTCAAAGCGCTCATTGTGCCACATATTAACCAATTGACGGTCAAGATTTGTAAAAAGGTGCTGTTCATTGAATGCAATCCATTTGCAGGCCAAGAAAAGACAATTGTAACCGAGCCAGTCATTTCAGTGGTAACTTTTCAAAATATTGTCTTCTCTTGGCCTGCAAATAGACATTCCTCAACACCACTGAAGAGATTGCTTTGGTCAGTTTTACCATTAAATGGTTAAGTTGACACAAGATGGGTTAAGTAATGCCAAATAAATTACTAAATAAAATGTGTGGTACTCCATAGGTGCAACCTCAGCGACTTTGTCAGAAACTGTAGAGATCACGGGAGAGTGAACAAGCTATCCTCGTTATATGTATTTCACATAAGCTCATATGGGAATGTTTGAGATTTCTTTCGTTGATGATTGTGGAGGAGGATTTGATACTTTGAACAATTTGTGGATCTGCATTCATTTAGCATTGGGCTTGTTGAGTTTTGTCTTTTGTGGATATCAGTTTTGGCAGACTAATATAACTATTGAATCTCATAGACATCTTCTTGTGGAGATTCCGTCATTGAGAGCTAGCGACAGTTAGAAGCTGGTTAAAACTAGCTAGACGATATAACCATTAGCAGAACAGTTAGAAATCAATATATGAATGACACTTGTCAAGACACTGATTAGACGATCACAAGCGCAATTCATATTTTATTTGTTACATAAAGCGAGCAACGTTCTACAGACAGAATGCTAATAGAAATTAGTTTATTTTCTTATATAACTGCTTAACCATCCATCGTGGCTTTTGGTAATCAAAGGTAGTACATCTAATCAGTATCGGTGTATGACCATTCATTGATCAAACAAAAATAGCTGTTCACAATTTGGCTAAAACAACGTGATGCTTTAACACATTTCAGCAGTGTCTTTTTCTGGATCAGGAAGTGTGTTGGAACAAGGAAGAGATTTATATTCTCCACATGCCAGGGAGCATTGAATCCCATGCTTGCTGCAGGTACATCAGAGTGTACGACAGTCGGACTTACAGTTACAATTGATCGCTTAGATGAGATTCTCGGGTGCACGGGAACCTTCCATCCATTGCTGATCTTCCATCCCCAATCCTCAGCCGAGATATCGACCCACTCCATTATTGGACCTGTAGACAAATGCGTTGTCTATGATACTGAACTGATGATGATGTGGGTGGCCGGTTGTACTCCGATAGCGCATCTTTCTGGTGGAAACGTTAAAGTCTCAGATTGATAAAATGCATTTTGTTAGTATTGGTGCCAAGAAACTCATCTTTCAAAATCGAACAGACCATGTCTCTGGTGAAATATACGGGAGACTGAAACTCGGTCTGGTACTTGTACTATGTGTGCCATCTTTGGTGGACGGCCCACTTTCGTAATCATAGACGATAAGGGCAGGGCCATATTTGTCTGCAACAGTTTGGAAGTAGCGCTACAAGTTGAATCGTATGTCTCTCCACGCTTCCGAGGAACATCTAGAACACAATGAACGTCAGTCACCATCGTAATATCCACAGATATAACTTCGCCCCATAGGTCACAGCTTGAGCTATCTTCTTAAATGCATAATCCAACACTGCCTACCATTTCATCCAGGAGCGTCTGCCCAACAACACTGATGGCATTGTCAACGTTGACTAATTCGCCTAAAGTAACTTCAGTTTGTTACTATCATTAGTGTCACTCTATTGGCATCCTGTGGCTATCTCCTTATTTTGGTCACTGCTGTCATACCGCACCGATGTATATTCTACTAGACCTTGTACACTTCTGCTCCTCATCAAGCCCTGCTCATTCTCCAGATCTATTGACAGCCTAACTCAGTATCGGGCTGGGCCAAACGACGCACTACCTGAAGTCATTTCTCAAGTACCATTGGATCATGCACTGGTTACTAAGTTAGCTATTTGATATACACGTTGGATCGATTTGTTGTACAAATTCATGAATCCATTTCCTCACTCAAGTATATGACGTCATAATCAACTACGTTACGTGTAGGATGACGTCATAAGCATGACGTCATAAATTACTCGATATAGTGCGTCTTTAACGCTTCACAGTCCGACACGTTGTGCGAATTATGTCTTTACCATTTCATAAACATTCTGTTGAATATTTTGAAAGTAATTTGACGGGACGCTGTTACTGCAATACGCAGCAACCGCGCCCAGTCAAATTAGCTTCAAAATATTTAACAGTTTACCTTATAGTTTTCAGGAAATTGATAGTCAAGGAGTTCAGAAATCGATCGATCAAAATACGAGCGAGGTGTGGGTGGAGCTTAGATAAAGATGGGCTGGGCATAGCTAAAACTGGAAAGGTCCATTGTGTCCAGCCGCTGCCAAATATTAGAGCATATCATGATACGCACTGATTTGACAAATTGCCGCAGAATATCAAGCACTAGTAAACTAGTTCATTGAGGGCAACGGTGGTGGCATCTATTGGGACAATTCCAGTAGTGTTCCATGTCAGTCTGACAGTTTTCTCGCATTCATATGTGTCACCATTACCACATCGTCCATGTGCTCCATGTCTGCTTCTTCATCTTCACTGTCACTCACTGGCTCATCATTAATCTCACGAGACTGTGATGTAATAGGCACCGGTGTAGGAAATATCTTTGTAGCTAGCATCACGTTCAGAGTCCCATCCACCAGAAGGTGCCACCTGAGAGGCCCTGTCATGTTCCTTTCCAGTCAGCATGTGGAAGACTGTGTCGTCAGTACATACCAACTTTAGTAGACGTCGGCGAAATCACATCCTGATATGCTATCGCGTCTTGAATGGCTACACACGAATACCAACGTGGACACGTCAATTAAAATGAAGAGGGGGATTAGCAAAAGTGGGTAGCCATGTGTACTGTCTGCATCATGTTGGAAACATTTGGACGTGGGGAGCAAAGAGTTAGCGACATCTTCCACATGGGATCAATGTTTGCCGTTCTATCACGCTCCTTGTCTTGAAGTAGCTCGTACGTCAAGGAGTCTAATCACTACAAAATGGTTGGTACTGGATGTGGATACAACCCCCAGTGTAACAGATACACGACGTACTTTAACTATGCTTTCTCACCTGGTTGTAACAGATACAATTATGCCCATGTCATGAAAGGTGTTCAGGTCGGCAGTTGTCTTAACGTTATTGTCCACGTTATCTGCCATATACTTAGTGATTTGTCTGGTATTATACCAGGTATATCTGTTCCTTGAACTATTTCAGATTTCCAAGTGAGTTCTTCTTTCTTGAACTATTTTCAAATTTCCTCACCTTATATAACCTACGAAAGCCGTGTTTATGAAGAATGTCTATGACAGATTTGGATGCAAACTTGTGATGCATTTATATGCTCAAACCGATCTGTATGAAAGCTATTAGTACCCGTGATAGAAATGCATTGCCTAATTGCTTGGGCTAGAGATGTTATTTTCTTATCCATATTCTTTCCGATGGCGAATGTCTGGAGCGGAAACTGCAATGATCCGGTTAAGAATGGCATTGCCTCTGAGGCAGATACACATCTGTTGACTCATTCCGTAAGCTTACATCACTTTTAATCAATGTGACTGCAGTCTCAATGAGTCTAAATTTCTTTGCATCACTGTTAGTGTTGGGGGTGGGTGTGATTGTAGTAGTCTTGGATACTGTATCGTGAAATGTATCCACATTTCACTTGCCCTTGATAGCAGAGGGTGTTATCTTGTCATCATAATGTGTTTTAAGATGTGCTTTCATGTATGTAAAGTGCTATGGTTCACATCCAGTGTCATCAAGCAATTCTTGCATTGTATCTATTAGATTTTGTATAGTCGTTGGTTCACCATCGTTGGCTTCTAGATTTGTATCTGTGGACACAAGACATGGCTGTCACTGGAATCACAAATATCAGATCACTATGTTGTCTGATATTAATTAAAAGGTATTTTCAGTTAGAATCGCTTAATATCTTATAGCACCTTATTGGTTGAGTATTAATCTAGATATGCATATATCTGAAACGCCTACCGCGAAATGTTAGCTATAGTTGTTATTTGCAAGATTCCCTGGGAAAGAAAACTAAAAATGAAAATCTATTCTTCACTACATTTGGAGTAAATTAGCGCCTGCATGGATGCTATTACAATGTGTGCTGGGTATTTCACTAAATTTCCTGGCCTAAAATATAAGTAGCATAAGAAAGATCACTAGAAACACGCTAACTACCAGATTGAAATATTTGGTTAACCCTTTCATGGCGAAACCGGCCCAGACCGACCTATGCAGTCGCTTTCAGAAATGTCTATTTGCAGAGTAGATTTTTTTTTTACTTTTCCCACCGCAATGCCTGGCTTGGTAGCCAAATCATTGTTAAGATTGTTAATTAGTTTGTATTTTCACAAACAATTACAAAACAGATGATTACTGTCGGCCCCGTTCCCCTTTCGGGACGAGTCTTACCTACTTCGTCGGATTATGACGTAATCTAAAAGGTTACGTACTTTGACCATGACATCAAATTCTTGAGTGACAGATCGAATCTCTCACATGCAAACAAGCGTTGTTAATACCATTTCATCTTAGAAATACTGTAAGCATCATCGTAATTGATCATAGGCTAATCTGGCAACACTGCAAGCCAGTACAGGAATTGATCATAGATGGGAAATCCAGCAGGCGTTTTGCATGCAGTGACTGCTTGGTTACTGTTGGTGGACGGACTGTGAACAAAGGTCCCATTTTAGGCGAAGATAACAACAAAGACCCGCCCACATGACCATTGACTTGGACTGTGCGGAAGACGTGTTAGAGATAATACGCAGGCAGGGATCAGCGCAAATATAGCAATATCAAAATGGCGTATTCACAACCTGTACCACAATTTGTACCTCAACCTGTACCACAATTAAGGGATCAATTTCCAGATATGCCCCACCCACTGCTAGTTAAGCTCCGCCCACATTTTACTCAATTTGGGATCGATCTGAAATCTGAATTCCCCAAATCACGAATTCAAGGTAATTATAGACCTAAGCTGTTGGATATTTTTAATCTAATTTGATTGGGAGCTGTTGCTTCCTATGGCAGTAACCGCTCGTTGAAATCTGCCCACCTGCCTTACGCAAGTTGTGAAATGCGACATCTATTGGTCCTAGTGCTCATGTCTGCAATCGATATGTTAACCCCAGTTTACATCGCAGTGTATGCAGTATACATGTAATCTGCTATGTAATTACTATTATATGTGAGGGGCCTACCGCTAGGCTTTGCCTTTGGTGGACTATCTGGTGTGAATCTAAAAACTATTTAATAAATATGGAAATAAATCATCGTGTACCTAGACGTGATACTCGTAGTATAACGTGTAATATGTAACATACCATAACCCTGTTTTGTAGGAGAACCGTATTAAAATGCGTAAGTGTGTTGTATTTTTCTTTCAGAATAGCGATCTGGCCTTGTGAGACTCTCACTGTTCTGATGATAAGACTACTAATTGTATCCACTACATTTCTTTTTCATCATCAATTAACAAATAATAATAATAATAATAATAATAATAATAATAATAATAATAATTAACAATTAGGTAGAACCAGTATCGAAATTGGGCATACTAAGTAGTTTGTATCTAAGTGTATGGAGTGAATAAGTTAAGTGCATAGCATGAAACTATAATGCTCTGAGGGTGCGGCCTTCGTAAACTCAGGATCTAGGATTCTTGTACAATCTAATATAAGTTGTATAAGTTCTTCAATTGAATAATCACTAACACTAAAGCGTCAATACTTCAGAAGGCAAGCGTCGATAGGCTGAATGGGTGCATGCCTAATGGATTCCGATGCTGGGCACCTGATTAGACAGTCTTCCAATATTTCCTGTTCAGATTTACCTAATTGGCATAATGAATTGACTATCTCCTTTTAAAATTCATAGCAGCTCTCTTGTAATACTACATTACAGTGAGACGTTTCAATTCTACCGATATACGTGCTGCATCTCTTACAGAATAGAAGTCAGCGTGTAGTACAGGAAGCAGTTTTCCTGGAATACATGTTATTTCATCCAGGTACATCAGTGACCTGTACCACGATGCTGCCCTTGATGTATCCTCTTTCCAGTACAGCTGAATAACTTTCTTAATCAGGGACTTCCATTTCTCCTTCTGTATATAATCATGTAGATATACTTCAGCATCCTCTAAGATGTACTCCTGCACACTTCTCTATTAGCTCTAAGCAGCTATGACTTTCCACCGACTTTACAGACGGTTGTCGCACAGCATTTTTTCCATTTTCAGTGATGATGCTGGCGGATTGATTATGGGATTAACGAGCATAAGTGCGTTCAGATGCACCCGTGCTTCAACTGGTAGAACGCCCATTATGCTATATCTCCCTGGATCCTTTGTGTTCTTTGGTAATGACAGAACCTGCATCAGAGGCATCTTTAGTACTTCTCCTGTTTGGCTAGTTGCACACACCCATTTACAACCCCACCTGACGTAATGTGACTTCGAAGCCGTAAGTTCAGACCTGTTCTATCTAAATCTTAAAAGGGGAATAATCGTAACCTGATCCAGACCATTGTGTCCATAAAATCCTGATGAAAAAGACTATGGGCTGTTCGTCGTGCCGTCTTAATCAAAATGGATGATAGGAGGCATGGCCGGCATCTGTCTAAGAAGAATTTTTCGGCAGAGTTATATTTAGAAGTCGGATATATTGTAATAGAAACACTTTTCATAGGCTGAATTTGATATCTCTCCATGTTAGCAAAATCTACTGTAATGTTGATAAGTTCCTGTATGACCACACTTGCATTGCTCTTCACAGAAACGTCATCCGCACAGGAAGTATTATTTAGTAGTGTGTTTCCAATATGTGCTCCTACATTGCTAGTAAGGATCCATAAAGAAATTGTAGAGTTCTGTACTAACAATTATACCTCCTTGTCTGACACAGTAGACTATCTAAATGGTGATGGGGGTGGGGGTGCGGGGGGGGGAGGGGGGCGCCGCTGAATGTGCACCTCTCCACATTATCATGGATGTGGCTCCTAGATGGATACTCTGTATTAATTTCCAGTGCTTGTCGTTTACTCCTATATGACATAACCGTCGCAAAAGATGGTTATGGCCAATGACGGCAAATGCGTCAGGGAGGCATGCCTGCTGCAAATCCTCTCTGGTTTGGACATTATCTCATCTCAATGTTGTCCTTAACTGGATGCTTCAGAAATGATTACATTATCTTCGTGACTATATGCAGAGCAATAATCCCTCGGTAATTCTTTGCCTTTATGGATGGGTGTACCGTTCTTCTCATAAACCGGTGGTAAGAATGCGACATTTAACGATCTGGGATATCTCCATTGCCAAAGTTTTGCTCGATCAGGTCTCGGAGGAAAAGGAAAAGCTCTTCACCAGCATGTATGATGTTCGCAATATTCACCCTATCGATATGTGCTGCTTTTCCTTTGCGAATAGAGAATACAGCACCCTTTACCTCCGCAGAAGTAACGGCTGGGATCACTTTATCATTTACTATCTCTTCTATAACAGACACGTCACTCACGACAAGGTTGTAATAGCTTTTGTTATACGATTTATTGTTGGTACTAGGAACGGATTGTTTTTCAAAGTGGCGTTTAAAGAGTGCACTGTCTCCAGAGTAGTGGTCTATGTGAACATAAAGATCATTGACAAGCACATTACCTTTCTTTTTCTGCTTATTTATCAACATATAACATGTTTTAGAATCGACCTGATGAACTTGCAAGTTGATGTTCTTTATTTGGGATGCTGACATGCTAGCTCTGCTCTATAAGCACTTTTTAACTCCTGCTTACATTCCCTCTTCTCCAAACACGAGATAGTCACCGATTTTGTGCCGGCTTTCTTAAATCCGTAGCTTGGCTCATGAATGCAGGTTCTGTAGGATATACGCTGATGCACAATTCCAGAGTTCCAGACCATTAGCATTGTTTTACCGCCAAACCCTTTTTATTTCATTGGCGTTGATTTCTTTGCTAAACCTGCCATTAGATCACACAGTTCTAGTGATACATTATGACTCTTTAACGGGACCTTTATCTGATGATTAATTCGAATGCTGTTTACACCCTTAGCTACAAGGGCAACGTATTTATTTGTATCAGTCTTTTCCCATGTGATTCGGGTGAAGTAATTTCTGTTGCATTGCTCTTAGTCAAAGGTCGATGGTCAAAGGTAGTACAATGGGCATATAATGAGAACTACTTTATGTGTATGAGCAATTACAGACAGTTGTATATTATAGGGAAAATATTCAATTTCTTAACATCCTTCACCCTTTTGGTTCAGGAATGTCTTTCCAGCATTAATATACTTTAAGTGGAATTCTTCGCTAGGTAAAGTCTACCATACAGGTGTCACTTGTATGTAAATCTTCATCTAAGTCGTCTCGAAAAATGTTTCAGAGAATTCCTCAGTGGCCTTTTCCACCACCGTTTGTTGGAAGATAAATAGTGTATAGAGTATTTGTTTTTCATGATATCCATTATTTCGATGCATTGAATTCTCTCATCCACGCACTCACCAGGCGTTATCCAGCTCAAGACTCCAAAGTATGGCTACACCACCATACACACGTGGTAACTGAACTGGTGATAGAGGACTGTTTATATCTTCTCCTCTTCCAAGAGTTCTTGCATTCTTAGTAACCTAGCCTAGTATTTCTATTTCTGTGACACTATTTTTCTCTTGCCCACTAAGTGTAACAGCTTCGACAAACTTGGCATCGTGTGTTCAATCTGTAGTATATAATGTTTCAAATATTGCATTGGAATTATGAAACGAATTTGTTGGAAAGTTGCCGCAGAAAAAAGTGTTATCAAAGTAATTCTCGAATTCAACGGCTTTTCTATACGACAATAAAAAATTGAAATTTATAATTTTAAGATCATAAAATTAAGATTTTATATTATTACACTCACCCCGAGACGTGTGTGTGCGTGCGTGCGTGCGTGCGTGCGTGCGTGCGTGTGTGCGTGCGTGTGTGTGTGTGTGTGCATCTACGTACGCGTGCGCGTGCGCGTGTCCGAAATCTTTTTAAAATGTTACAAAAATTGTAAAAATTGTATGGCGATCTTTGATTGCTCTTGTTACATTGTTGCTGTAGAACGGTATTATATTATGGTGCTAATATTAGATTTATCTCATTATTTTCTTGCTCTTGCGTTGTGCCTATCAGAGGTAGATCCATGAATTTTTAAGGGTGGTGCGAAAGAAGTGGTTATATAATGAGTATCGCTCTACCACTGTTCAGGGGATACATGAACGTTTAAATTTTAATGTGCAAGGACTGGTTTTGATATGGTATTAGTGGTAAACGATAGTATTTATGCGGCTTTCTTTTATTTAACATTTGAAACGCAAATTTCCTCAATCTTGCAGTGAGCAGGCCGGTAAGCTGTATTCATTATTTAAGCTAGTGGGTGTGATTTTGTCGTGTGGCCTGGGTCACCCCTTTTACTTCAAGAAACGTATGTAACATTTGAGAATTTTTACAGGATTTTGAAACAAATTTTACTAGAAGCTGTTTCTACCTATGATATTTTAAAAATATTTAATAGAATAGGTTCTAGGCCTTTAAGAAGTTATTGTATCCGGTATGTCTGATTGTAACGGTGAAAATTATCAAATGCTGTACACCTTTCTTGAAGTAAAAGAGGAGGCCAATGGCACATGAAAATCCCACGCACTCGCTTAAATAATGAATGCACCTAGCGCATAATAGAGAAATCCGGTTTTAGCTTTGACCCGGCCATTTCTAGCTAAGCTCCACTGTCGCTTTGTCAGTGTTGTGCTCGATCGATCCCTGTACTCTCTGGATCTCTATTTCCTAGCTATACATGTAAGGTGTTGAATATATTGATACTAAGTTGACTGGGTGCTGTTGCTGCCCGCCCAGTCAGATTAGTGTCAAAAGTATTTAACAACTTATATTGATTGTGATTATGATTTTGGCTAAATATTGTGTGTGGAAGTTAGAAATGAAATAGGTGTGAATGAACGCTTCGCCTGGTGCACATTCAATGAGAGAGAAAGATGTATATGCAAGAACACCTTTTTATCTTATGATTCCACTATACATCAATGGATGTATATTATAAGCTAGTAATCTATTTACTGAATGCAATATATGTACATATCCAATGGAGGGATCGATCTGTCACTCAATTATATGACATCATACTCAATTACGTTGCTTATAGGCTGATATCACAATACGTAGTCTTAGTCCGGGAGCCAATTTTCAAAAGGGGTCTAGAAGAATGGTTTCGTAGCACACCCAGTATTCAGAAGGTTTGTCTCTATATTATGCTAGACCGATGTCTTGGGTATATTCTGAGCCGTGTTGTACAAGAAAATTGTGGTATCACTAACCCGTGAGAAGCCCATTTACAATAGGTGTTGAATGTAGCTCTCAAACAATTTTCACAATAGTAAATTTTTCACAAACTTAAGCGCATGTTATGTCAATACAATCTTAACCAAAATGGAAAGGAGTGATCGTATATCGCAGATTTATACATAATCAACCTCGTTTAAGACACCCGTATGTTGCTTTGTACATATTGGGGCACTTAGGTCTTCTTGTGACTAGCAATACCTTAGCTACAACAATGCCCATGTTTTCTACATTTTTCATAATTAAACTTTTAACTGACATGCAGTGCATGTCTACACAAGCTGGCAGGACATATGTATCACGTGAGCAAATGAGAGAATGTTACTCATCCGTGTCAGAGTCATCTTCGACAATTGTATGCTGAACATTGTCACACATTTCACCTCCCATACAAAGGCATGCTTCAGTGCAGAGTAGATTGTTAGCCTTGCATTGACAGAAATCTGTTCTTTTGCAGGCAGACTTTTGACATCTACATGATGTGAGTTCAATTAATCCAAATGGAGCAGGATCCTTTGACATTAGAACAGGCTTGAGTAGACCATCCACTATACTCCAGCCATGTCCATTTGGAGATGGAAGATGATTCTGAACAGCTTGCAATGAACGTCTCCAAACAAGAGCTTGAAAATTGGCCCTTTCGGTGTGATGCTTTAGACTATTCGATGTAGGTGGAAGATTTTCATTTCTTTGTCTCTTTTGACAAAAGAGGCAATAACGGGTTTCATCAGCTATCTTTCCCACATCCCTGGTGGTATACAACTCACAGACAAATTTCTCACATAGAATTGCAGTATTCGGTGATAAGTGAACATGTTCGCCGAGTTGGGCTAAGCTAAGCTGATGACATTCAGATGACTTTAAGAGATTGAATGCTTTTCTCTTAGCGACTCCAAATAATGCACTAGTGCTATCACAACCTGTAAGAGAATGAAACCCAGGCGAAAACAGACAGATAGCTGGGCCCAGTACTTGAGCAACTGTATGTATTGGTATGTATCGCAATTTGTCCTTTGTGCCCGTACGGAACCATAGTTCAGAACAGTGAAGCGAACGATTCGTATATATACTAAGTACTGCCACGTCTGTATCAGGAGACTGTATAACAACACGCATGTGGTCTTTTGAAGCGTGTAGCGCGTGCAACATCATACGCGTATCTGCTTCCTTGTGATCTGATCGAAGTTCTTCCAAATACGACGAATTGTTCGCTGAACTGATAACAACATCCATTCCATCGTTAAAGCCACCAGCAAGAATGACGCAATTGTCGGCAGATAGCATATTTGGATCAGTATCACGCCACCGCTTGCTAAGAAATGCCACCAGGTTACTTTTGTTGCTTGGATTGCTGATGTACTTGGCCCATTGCTTTGGAACGGGAGTATTTTCTCCAGCAATCTTTACTTCCAATGCTGTTGATGACCCACGTTTTAGCCGCTCTTCCGCTTTGAGAGATTCCAGTCTATCATATCTGTCAAAAACTATATCTACTCTGTTGCAGTCTTCTTGATTCAGTGGAACTGTAAAGATGTGCCAGTATTTATCAGCCAATTCTCCAAATGTAGACGTACCTCCAGTTTTAACCATTTGCACAATTGCCATGCCATCTACTACATAAGCTGTTGCGCCTGTCTTTTCAACAGGTGGAAGCCGTCCATCAACATTTACTTCCTTTTCTAGTTCACTTAACAAAACACTTTTCACATTCTTTCTTAGAGTCCCATCCGTATGTGACAATGATAGTGGAACAGCAGACAGTTCATACGTCATCACTAGTTTTAAATCAACATCTCTGGACCTTGCGGCAATAATTAATCGACCAAATAGTTCGCGGTCAGATCTCACATTGTGAATTTTTTCATCATTTGTTTTGAGTTTTTTCTTCTGTGCTAGGCTGGCAAATGTTTTAAGTTTTAAGTGTGGCAACGTGTCCCAAAAGCTTCTCGTGTTAGTGTCCAACCGCTCCTGAACAAAATTTTCCATAAACTCCTTACCAATGTCACAGGCGGAAACAAGTCTCTTGGCGATTTCACTAGGCAATACCACGCCAGTTGCAATGTTTACAAGCGGAAGACACTCGCTGTCGTCGTTTTCCGCAATATTAAAGGGATTGGTCATTATATCTGATGAGAACATCGAAAGTATCTTCTGCACATCGGTTTCATCCCTGTTCATTCGATTAGTCCCCATTTCCGTATGTACTCCAAACATGTGACTATCTTGTAACCCACACATTTGCTTTGTGACCGTTGTTATGGCTGCCCTCTCGTGGCTAGTTATAAACCACCTCTCCAGAGCTCCTGGCTTTTGTGCTATTCCAATAATACCACCTCGCTTTTTGGAATCCAAATTAATCGATTGCTCTAAGGCCATATCTGTCCACACTTGATTGAATGGATGGTCTGAGCGACTTACGGAATGATTTCCATTCAAGAATTGTTCATGTACATGGGGATGTGTACTTGGAAGCATCTTCATGTCCGCAAGATATATTGGCAGCCATCTTGCATAATTGGTTCTGTCCATGCTGTAGAAACATGGCGCCATAGCAGCAGTAGCAGATAGGTGTGCCTGCCAATCTCCAGTTCTCTCAGCTCTTATGAATCCAAGCAGCAGCTCTACCATATGAATATATGAGTTCCAAAATGCGAACAGGTGTGATTTCGAGCTTGACTCAACTTTAAAGGATTTGAACAGCTGTTGCAATTTATTCACGTACATACACACCTCTTTGAAATTTACTTGCAGTGCGTCCAAGTCGTCAATGCTGCTTCGGCACATCTTAATTTTCTCATCCAGACTCTCCAATTCTGTTGGAGTAATGTGGTCTTCATGTTGTCCATTTTGTTGAACGCATTTGGAAAAAGACTGCCATTGTAATCGCAGCAGCGCTTCCATAGCCAATTTGTGAGCCCCCACTCCTCGAGTATATGACTTCCCTTTAAGTAGAGCAGCAGCCGTGCTGCTACCATATGTGTTGGCCTCTATGAGGAGATCTTCTAAGCCAGAATCATCAAACATCTTTCCAATAACAGCTAAGTAGTTTAGCGCAATGTGGAATCCCCCCAGTCTGATCACAGTGTCACTAAACTCTTCTTTATATCGCCACTGTATCTCCTTTGCCTTGACATATATGGCCAAGTCGAATGTAATGA
The DNA here is from genome assembly GCA_034401795.1 of Chaetoderma sp. LZ-2023a. Taxonomy (NCBI): domain Eukaryota; kingdom Metazoa; phylum Mollusca; class Caudofoveata; order Chaetodermatida; family Chaetodermatidae; genus Chaetoderma; species Chaetoderma sp. LZ-2023a. The sequence goes on along the minus strand of CM067366.1, from coordinate 12,360,768 downwards.
CCGAGTCATTCTGTCCTAGTGTTGTCATCATTCTTTGAACTTGTTTCATGACCGTATACACCGTATTGAATTCAGTTGGTGATCCTGAAATCATTGGACAGTAACCGATTTGTGTAAAAGGTGCGTTAGCACATGATACAAGTGCATTAAATCCACTCCAACTAGGGACTGTTTGTGTTTCTGTTGTCATCATGGGTACAAGATCTACCGCAAACAATTTTATTGGACACATTCGAACGATGGCCCATGCAAGATCCATGACTAATGCCTGTTCCTGGATTGAGCTATCACATTGGTACCAATCCTTCTTGACAGTGTCTATGAACGCGGTCACAACTGGTCTTCTACCAAACACCCCACAATCAAGAATTCTGTTTTCAGTACCTGGTGCTGTCAAAGCCCTTCCCCTGACTGAGTGTTCAGCATGTATTACACGCTATTACTTTGAGTTATGACACGATCATGCTTATATCTTTGTGCACTGTGGATACAGCCAAAGCTTAGACCCCCTATGCAAAGAAATCAGGATAACTAATTAGTGCTACCACAATTTGTTTGTACAACAGGGCTTAAAATGTGTGGGACATGTCCCCCAAGCCACAGCAAGTGTCAGACCTTCCGAATAATGGGTGTGCTACGTCACGATTCTGACCTAGCTTTAGCTCCTGGACTATCTGTCAAATAGACGAATTGTATGTCTTTGATAGATTTACTATTTAATAAACATTCTGTTGAATGTTTCAAACTAATATGACTGGTTACCTTGAAATTGGGATTCTGTGAATTCATGGTTCAAAGTATATAAATTGATTCGTCCGATACTCTAAAAAAAATAGGGCGAGTCATAACTAGAAATGGGCGATTCATGGCTTGAAGTGAGCGAGCATAGGCGAATGCTTCAAACTAATATGACTGGTTACCTTGAAATTGGGATTCTGTGAATTCATGGTCCAAAGTATATAAATTGATTCCTCCGATACTCTAAAAAATAGGGCGAGTCATAGCTAAAAATGCGCGAGTCAATATATGTAGCTAGAAATGAGCGAGTCATAGCTAGAAATGGACGAGTCATAGCTAGAAATAGGCGAGTCATCGCTAAAATGAGCGAGTCATGGCTCGAAATGAGCTAGTCATATCTAGAAATGGGCTAGTCATAGCTAGAATTGGGTGAGTTATGGTTAGAAGTGGGCGAGTCATGGGTAGCGATAGATGAGTCATAGCTAGAAATGGGCGAGTCATAGCTAGAAATTAGCGAGTAATAGCTAGAAATAGGAGAGTTACAGCTAGAAATGGGTGGGTTATAGCTAGAAATTGGCGAGTCATGGCTAAAAATAGGCGAGTCATAGCTAAAAATGAGCGATTCATGGTTCAAAATGGGCTAGTCGTATCTAGAAATGGGCTAGTCATAGCTAGAAATGGGTGAGTCATAATTAGCATGGCCGAGTCATGGGTAGAGATAGGCGAGTCATAGCTAGAAATGGGCGCGTCATAGCTAGAAATGAGCGAGTCATAGCTAGAAATGGACGAGTCATAGCTAGAAATGGGCGAGTCATCGCTAAAATGAGCGAGTCATGGCTCTAAATGAGCTAGTCATATCTAGAAATGGGCTCGTCATAGCTAGAAATGGGTGAGTCATAGTCAGAAATGGGCGACTCATGGGTAGATATAGGCGAGTCATAGCTAGAAATGGGCGAGTCATAGCTAGAAATGGGCGAGTCACAGCTAGAAATGGGAGAGTCATGGGTCGAAATGGGCTAGTCATATCTAGAAATGAGCTAGTCATCTCTAGAAATGGGCTAGTCATAGCTAGAAATGGGTGGGTTATGGTTAGAAGTGGGTGAGTCATGGGTAGCGATAGATGAGTCATAGCTAGAAATGGGCGATTCATAGCTAGAAATTAGCGAGTAATAGCTAGAAATGGGCGAGTCACAGCTAGAAATGGGTGGGTCATAGCTAGAAATTGGCGAGTCATGGCTAAAAATAGGCGAGTCATAGCTAGCAATGGGCGAGTTAATAGCTAAAAATTGGCGTGTCATAGCTAAAAATGGGCGAGTCAAAGCTAGAAATGGGCGGCTCCTAGCTAGAAATGGGCGGGCCATAGCTAGAAATGGGAGAGTCATAACTAGAAATGTGCGAGTCATAGCTAGAAATGGGCGAGGCATAGCTAGAAATGGGCGAGTCATAGCTAGAAATGGGAGAGTCATAGCTAGAAATGGGCGAGTCATAGCTAGAAATGGGTGAGGCATAGCTAGAAATGGGCGAGTCATAGCTAGAAATGGGAGAGTCATAGCTAGAAATGGGTGAGTCATAGCTAGAAATGGGCGGCCCCTAGCTAGAAATGGGCTGGACATAGCTAGAAATAGATCATTATATTGATCAGGTAAATCCGTGAATGCCATGTAGGGACCTACTCGTATTAACCAACTTTCTTTCATTAAATTCATTTTATCTGTAAACATAATGCTATATACTGTAAATATTCACTGGTTGAACTAAAATTAATGGCTCATGGCCGGTGCAAGGGAATATTGCGCCCTAGGCGGGAAGACCTAACACACTCTCTATTAACAATACAATAATATTTGCCTCTAATGAGTTGAAATGTGGACATTATGACGAAGTGACAACGATCAATGTACGTGAGGCAGTTTTTATCTGTAACCTGAAATGAAATGACTTTAATTTAGGCTTTAGTGTTCAATTTTTAATTAGCAGGCAAGTACTCGCAATATGTCCATAGATATAGAAGTCCATAGAACATTCGTTAATGTGCATATTCATAATAGAATGCTAGATAAATTTTAGCATATCATGATTCCATTATGTTTAAATTAATATGATTTTTTAAGATGTGAAATTGAATTAGAGGCACGAGTCCCTAATTCAACCTCGCAATTCGCAATTTAAAAAACTATAATAATTTATACGGAATGAAATCATCATATGTTAAGATTTATTTCGTTTCTTTACATTAACCTACACAAATTCAGCCTCTAAATGTATACAATTTCAAGCAAAATGGTCTAGTGCACCAAATGGTCAGTGAAGCAGTGGTTTCTATGAACGTCGTTCCGCAATAGTATGCGAATGGGCGAACGACCGTCATGGCCACCGCCGCTCCACTGACCGTTTATCTACGTCATTCATGAGGACCAGACATACTGGATATATATTTTATCTAGCATGCGCCGCCTAAAAGTCTAACACTGCTTAGCACTGTCCCTTGAAATTACAAAATAATTTTACAATTCATACTATCTTAATTTATTTGGGACGTCATCATGCAGTGAAAAAATCAGAAATGTATGATATTTTCACTCATATAGTTTAATAGTTTGAAACTAACTTGACTAAAATCTTTTGATAACATCTGATAATCAAATGAGTTTCAAAAGAAAACAAGCTTAATATTTTTAATGGCCCATCAAGTTTAACGTGCCAATTTAAATTTGTTATTACAGTCCAAGAGTATTGTGCACATTGACCTATCCAAGAGGACAGTTATGGGTTAGTCTTCAGATGCCCAGTAGAAGAAAACACCCACCTCCGCCCCACCCAACCCCACACACTGCGGTAGCTTTCCCCACCATCACCATTAATCTTCTCCGATTTAACACTAGGCATCGTCTAGATTTAATGAAGTTATTTCCAGCGTGGCCCAAAAATCTTGGATAAAACCCAGTGAATGACAGGATGGGCGCACAGATGGTGGAAAAGTAAACATATTTCTCCCCACCCACCCCTTTCATGTTCCTGTATTTAACACTTTAATGACCAAATTTGGTCAAGAAAATCAAAATAGTTCCTTATTGAATGTCAATTTACAGGACAAAATTTGTTTGAAATTTTACCACTGGAATGGGCGCCCAATTATAATCACTTCTGTGTGTACATGAAATGGCTTCAAATGAGAATATTTTGGGTTGTGCAAAGCATTCTTGGAGGGGGCATTTTGCTTTGACACACACGTGCGTGCGCTCGCTGCATGCTGCCACTGATATGCGCACCGAACACTTTACTTCTATTAAACTGTACGGAGAATGTTGGTTGATTATTTATTAATTGTATTACACTCGCACGCGATGTTACGAGTTATAAATACATTACCAGTACTGCAAGACACGTGTCTGTCACAACTCTGCTATTGACACCTCTTGTGTCAAGTTAATATTATAATGGTCAAACTAGTCAAAATAATCATTTTCTGAACAATTTTCTAAGCTTATACATAAATTTTGCAGCTCACTATACCTGCCTCCCTAGGCGATATAGTGCGCCCAGTGGTTCGGCTGGCATGGAATGACTGAATCAAACAATGGCAATGATCATATTTCAAATGGATTTGTATAATGATATTTCTTTGTTTCACAACGGCTAGATATTATAATGAGTTTTACCTCTGTTGACTTATATTTCGCACAATACACTGTGTATAAGTCCATATAAATGGTGAATGGTCAATAAAATGGTATCAAAGCAGTAACAAAACACAGTCAGCTAGTAAGAGGTGATTGCGTCACGATTGTGACGTAGGTAGACATAAGTAGAAAAGCTATGGGATGAGCGGCTGCTCTGATTGGTCGAGAGAGTTACGACGTCATCACATTTGCATATAAGGCCATACCACTTTTTCCCCGCCAAAAAAATACTCGAATCTGATTGGTTGAAAGCCATTTCTATTGTTCTCTATCGACCAAACATATTCGAGTATTTTTTGCCGGAAAAAACTGGGTGTGGCTTAATATGCAAATGAGATGATGTCATAACGCTCTCGACAAGTCAGAGCAGCCGCGCATCCCTTCGCCGCATTTTGTTGACGTAGATCTTTAGAGGATTAGATGATTGATGGGGGAAATGATGCATGAAAGGGGGCGTGGCCAAATGTAGCTCACATTACCCCTAGCGGCCAATCAGAGCAGCCACCTCTACGTCTGCTATTGTTGGAGGTGTTGAGATATTGGCCCTTGGTAATACTGATTAACGGGCCTAATGACCCATGAAGGCTTGGCAGCGTGGGCTCATTTACATAGTTGTGACCTAATAGCTCTCGCTCAATCAGCCCAGCTGCCACTAGGGTCGTCAATGTTTGCTCTGTGGAGTTAATGAACCATGTAAATAGTTAGGTGTATAGGTGTCTCTATTGAGTCATACTGTGTTCAACTAGGCTTCCAGCTACTGATAGTGCTGCTAGTACTACCGTAGATGGCTATTAGCGCAGCCAATTACAGTCGCTAATGTATAACCTGTAGCGCTATTGACATGGGTAATGAATCGTGAAATACTCAGGAGACGGGTGGGGGGGGGGGGTTGTAATTCAATCTTTGATACTATCATAACTCTAGGGTGGCCAATGCTTGCTCTGTGGAGACAATGAACCATAATATGTTGGTAACTCAGCCAGTCAAAATACTTTCAAAATATTCGCCAGCAGACGTATTAAATAGCCTATTCATAAATTATTATGACGTAATATACTTGAGTGACAGATGGGATTCATCTATTGTGTCCATATTTGTAATGGAGGAATCCGGTTTTAGCTATTCTCAAACTATCTTTGCCACCAACAACTTCCGCATGTTAGGATCGATTGATTCATGATCTCCATGACGAAACTATACAGGTTACATGTTGAATATTCTGAGACTAATTTGACAGCACCAAGTCAAACTAGTTTCAAAATATCGGGGCCACGATATCATGATACATATCTTATGCCACCATCTTTGAAGAGGTGTGTGATCTGAAAACTCCATCAAAGAACGACATAGAACACGGTAGATCGGTAGAAGGGGTGTCACAGCAGTTTAGTCGAATCGGACAAATTCATTGGCAAATGTTTTTAAAATCTTTCGGTTATATTATATATAACTTCATTTTGATCATTCTGATAAAGAGTTCCCAAAACTTCAAATTGACCAAGCCAAGGCTGGTTGTACTTGTCTATGACGATGCAATATTCTTCTGAGAGATGCTTGTCTGATGACACGGTTTCCAATCCCATATATGACAGGATTTAAGGCAGAGTTTATTATCGTAAAGACGAATCCCATTCGCCAATACGTGAAAGGGAGATAGATTGAATGCCGTCCGGCACGCTATAATATGCATTATGCTCGGCGGACATACACAACTTACAAACCAGCTTATAGTAACTGCCAGTACAATGACAGACTTCATCTCTAATCATAATTTGCTCAGTCGTGTTGACTGATGAATACTTAATAGCCTTGCCTGTGCCCTGGCGATTACAGGAATGCGGGCGTACACCACAGGCACAATTGCCACTTAAATGGCAGTAAGAGTTTCAGTGGCTGATAACTATGAACAGGCGAAGACCATGAGAATAGTTGGAGCTGCCATATTCAATGTGTTCATCAGAATTTCTCCACCCGAAGAGAGAAACCGGCTCAAAACTACTGGAATCGACACGACATGGCGATCAGAGCACCCACACGATGTCAGGTAATAAGGTTGAGGATATCTTAATGGTTGTGTGACACTAATATATCTTTCAATTCCTACAAACAGGAAATAAATTGACGAGTTCAATAGCAAACACACAACTGAAAAACAATGCAGGCACGAGAAATCCAGTTAGTAAATCAGTGCTGGCTAGCGAAAGCAAAATAATGTTCGTTTTGGTTTCCAGATATTCATGTGAAAGTATGACAACAATTACAAGAAAATTGAACAGGATGATTATTCCAGACAAGCAAACGTATATTTCCAATAGACTTGAGTCAAGCTTTGATGCGAGTGGGTGTGTTACATTAGTCAAGTTCATTGTGACCAGTTTGCTTTAAGCTTGCAGTCATAGTATACAGCAAACAGAGCAATTTCCGCAACATAATGTTAAATTACAGCTAAGCAATATGGCAAATCCACTCGTATGTCATCTTAACACCAGGCACTTTATTAGCCGTCACCACAATGTGTACCCGCCACCACTCCCACCCCCACCCCAAACGCATTGTGTCAATTCTTGTCTCATATTCCTTTAAGAATGATCAAATATTTTCTACTCCATTAAAAGGAATGAAACGGGTTTCTAAACAGGTTTATCAGAGTATTGGGAACATTCATTGTGACATATTTGAACAAATCACTGAAGGCATTGTGTCCTAATCACGTGTTAGGGGGTATTAATGGTATCACATATGCTCGTTGATAACATAGCTTATCTACTGATTGCTACTGCAGAAATAGTGCTGGCTATTTTGCAACAATTTGACTGGAAGTCGTTGCCAGCGACAGTAATGATGTTCAGCTAGCATGTCTTCCAGACAGCCAGCTGCTATTATTTTCACTTATTGTGTCTACAGTCACAAAATGATACCAACCGAATACTTTATAGCCATTTTGACTGAAATTTGTTGCTTCCACAGCCAGTGGCCTTACACATTGTTTTCAGAATAATTAGCGGTATTTTAATTTGCGGTACTTGTAGCAGGTAGACTACTTGGTCGATGTTATAACATTGATTACAGAATTGCTTATCTCCAGACTCGGTCAGTGTTTCACTATCCTCGCACATCGGTATGTTTATATTTGCCGTAACTAACTGGTTCCCACACAGGCAAATGACTACACCTTTTAGAGTCATAATTAAGGTCGTTTAGATGGGTTTCTTAAGTTATTTTGATTCAGTTTATTTTGTTTACTGGTGATAGTAGTTTAATGGATGAATCCAGTTTTAGCCATGGCCCGCCCATCTTCTGTTAACCTCCACCCACACTTCGCCCGTGTTGGGATTGATCGATCCCTGAACTCCCTGACTATCAATTTGCAGAAAACTATACAGGTAACTTGTTGACTATTTTGAAACTAATTTGACTGTGTGATGTTGCTGCCTATGGTAGCAACATCGCCCAGTCAAATTAGTTTCAAAATATTCATCAGAATGCTTAGTAAATAGTACAGACATACAATTAGCACAACAACGCTTAGTCCGTCATCACTTAAAGACGATCTTATCCACGTCGTCCTTGCCATAATTGATTATGACGTCATCATACACTCGCGCAGGTGATTATGACGTCATATGCTTGACTGAGAAACTGGATTCCTCCATTACTGTACACTGTTAGGTATCAACGTCAGTTGGCAGTTCTCGTGTCTGTGTGTCTTTGCCTCTCACAATTGACATGCATAAATTCATAACATGTTTTAGTAGCAATCCCTTCGTGTTCTCTATGGTAAACATTTAAAACTGAGTAATGAATTAGTTTATCAGTTTAAAACGGGTTTAACTGTAATCTGTACTAAATCAATCGCCTGCATTACCTACAGATCTTCAGCTAGACGATCTTAACGCGCAATAACGCGTCCATACTGTTGATCTAATTAAACAATTATTCGCCATACTTCAATTTGTTCATGATGGTCACCGTATCGACGAAATGGTATTAATCTTCAACACATTACTTTCCTATTATGATTACTGCTACACATTTTAGACAACCATCTCGTATATGATACTAAAGAGAGTTGATTAATGAATAGAAAATGAATGTTCGAGTCTCACAAACAGAGTAAAGACAATTTCATATCATTTTCGATCAATAGGTTCTTTATTTACTATGCCAATGAATATATGACTACGCTAGCAATACCCCATGTGACAAGCTGTGCACTCAACCTGATAATCAGTAATCTCAAGTATGTGTAAATCAATCGGCCAACTTTATCATCATGCTAAATAATAGTAATCTACCTAGCTGGGTAGATTGTCCTAATGGATTTCCTAAATAAAGAAGATAAGCCATTCGTTTGGTGATGACATCGTTTGGACTGTTTAGCTGAAGGAGAAGACACGGGTAATTCGTGAATAGATCATTTCCCCTCCATACACAGCTCACATCTTTCTGTGAGTTTACATCAACATTGCAAACAATCCTTGGTGAGTGAAATTATGGGGGAATCCCGTTTTAGTTATGCTCCCCACCCCCACCCCGATGTCTAGCTCCGCGCAAGAACAGCATCCAGTTAAATTAGTTTCAAAATATTCAACATAATGTTTAATAAATAGGTAAGGCATGCAATTGGTACAACAGCGCTTAGTCAGTAATCAATTAACGGTTCGTGACGAACCTAGCTACGTCATTCCTACACGTCACGTAGTTGGTTAAAACGTCATATAATTGATGAATAAACTGGAGTCCTCCATTAAGCTTTCAACAATATCGCAGTTATCCAAAATAATTATTAATTATTAAAATAAAGATTACTAAGAGTCGCGCAAACCCTAGGCAGATGATAACGGTAGCGGAGATCGTATCGCTCAGGCACTGATGATGATAATGATATGGGGATCAATTTCTAGCTGTGCCCCGCCCATTTGTAGCTAAACTCTGGCCATACTTTGCGCAATTTTGAGATGGATTTATATAGTTTGAACCACGAATTTCTAGAATCACAATTTCAAGGTATTTCTATAGCTACGTTGTTGGATATTTTGAAACGAATTTGACTGGGTAATATTGCTGCCTATGGTAGCAACAGCACCTAGTCAGATTTGTTCCAAAATATTCTATATAATTTTGGTTAAATGTTAAATCCATCAATGATACTTGACGGATTTTTTCAGCTTCATTGCGGAATATTATCTGTCAATGATTGTGACGTCAGCCTACACGTGCATGAATTGATTATGACGTCATATATTCGATCGACAAATCGGATCCTTTGTGCAGCATTTGTGCTAAATTGTCTAAATGTTTACAATTTTCGAAGCATCGTAGTGGGAATACTGGCCTTTACCAGGACTTCTTAATACATCAATGTCTTTACAAAATAAACAGATAAGTTCCTCTTAGCAAAAACGAACATGTTAACCCGTTAATGACTAAATTTCTTCGAAAAATTAAATTATTTACTTGTTGAATGTTTACCGAGCCAGCCATTTCAGTGGTAAAATTTCAAAAATAGTCTTCTCTTGGCCTGTAAATGGGCATTACTCAAAACCACTACAGAGGCCGGTTTTGACCGGTTTCGTCACGAAAGGGTTGAATTGGCTTTTCATGACCCAGCCAACGAGAATGTAAAATGCTGTTCGAGTTGACTTTAGAAAAATAACTAGTCGTTATAAACACCTGCTATACTGTCAGAAACTAGGAAATAAACTCTGGTTGTATCTCTAACCAACGAGAGGAAAGTGGATTACATCCTGGTCAGAGAAAAGTTGGGAAACAGCGTAAAGGATGCACACATATACAGTAGCTTTGCAAGTATTAAATCCGATCACTGGATAGTCTCAGCTACAGTCAGGTTACGCCTAAGCTCTAACAAATAGGTGATTCCCAAGAAGATAAGTTATATCGGGAAAGCTTTCGAATCTAACAGCGAGCTACAGGATCAGTATGACATAGCGGTCAAAAATAGGATTAAAAAATGCCAACTACGATACATATGAACGATTTACCAAGGCTAACTACTGCCCATGGTAGAAAGAATGACAAGATGGCAATTAGCAGACGTCAGAATTGATAAAGCTAGATACAAAGTACAACAAATATATTTTGTATATCAAATGGACACGACTAAGAGCAACAGGGCTCAATTCAACGAATCTACATCGTACTTTGAAGACAGCTAGAGCGTGGTCATATCTGAACAAATAATTGCCAAAATAAATGTGCAACTAGCTCAGGCAGACTACATATATCGTCCAGTAAGGTGTTTTCGAGGGTCATATGATTTCGAAGGCACCTACTTTTGACATCCTCACGTGCGCGTTGCTTAGGTGATGTCAACAAATCATGTGTCTTTACATAGATACAGTATTTTAACACAACATCTGCAAATTTATAAAATATGTTAGTAGAGCAGGTGATAATGTTATGCATTTTGACGTTGGTGTACTGAAAAACATATATTTCCACTATCACTTAGAGCCATGATAAAATTGCACATAACTCATAAGGAAATGATACAATCCAAACGAGTTTTCGCGTCACACAACATCTGCCAATTGCTGTCCTGAGTAACGTAGCAGATATGTTGCCATAGCAATAATTTATTTCTCCCGAAGCATGAAAACGGCATGGGTGCTTATGTAGTTTTCAGATCTAGATTGATTTTTCTTTACCCACAATGCCGTTTCAAACTGATCCAAGTTATCACATATGAAAGAATTTCCAATATTTTTTTTGGCTTTTCTGTAGGAAAAGCTATTATCTTTATTTTCAATAACGCATTTATCAATTTAGAAAAGGACCTGAAAGATTTAATTTCTTTAAGAATTTTGGCTGAAATTTGGTGCTACCCGGTTTTACTTATAAAAGGCAAAGTTTGCGGAGAAGATGTCATAACAGCAAAGATCATTAAGCATTGCAACATCCGCGAGGAAAATACTGTAATTCTGCAATACAGCCTCATTTGATAGAAACATTCCAGAGCAATCATCATTATTGAGTATCATACCTATTCCTCAATTCCTAAATCGAGTGATCTGAGTGACACAAATAACTTTAGAGCTAACACTCTGGGCTCCATTGTAGCCAAGCATTCAATATGTTCATCCTCAAAGGAATAGTGAAAGCAGCTGACTCACACCTCAGAATTAATCAGAATGGTTTTAGAACTGGAAGACCAAGTGTACGTCAGGTCCTAGCACTGTGTAGACTCCTTGAAGGAGTAAGAGCAAAGCAAATACCAGCAGTATTAAGATTAATTGACTTCAATAAGTCCTTTGACTTCATCCACAGAGGGGAGATGATCAAACACCTAACGGCAGATGATATCCCACCCACCTCACACATTGTCAACGAAGCCATTTATTCCAAGACTAAGGCGAAAGTACTTACGGCAGACAGTGAGAAAGATTACTTCACGATTCTAAGGGCCTTGTATGACACCTGCTAATCTGTCTCACATAGCCCCTGTTATTCCTTGCCTCTTCGTCATTGTCTTAGATTATGTAATCAGAAATGTCATGAAAGGTGGTGAAGAACTTGGCTTCCAACCTGAATTAAGGCGGTCTAATCGTGTCAGCGTCATCACAATCTCTGACCTTGCCTTTGCTGATGACATAGCACTGCTCTGCAATGAGGTCGGAATGCGTTGAACAAGCAGCTTTGAAAGTATGACTAATAGCAAATGGGAGGAAGAACAAAGCTTTAGCCTATAATCATGCACCCGATGATGTGAGCATCAACAGCATCGTTGAACGTTGTTACAGACTTCAGGTACCTAGGGTTATGGGCAAGCAGTGCTGAAAAAAGAAGAAAGACGTTAAAATCAGAAAAGCATTGGACTGGAAGGTTTGCAACAGAATGGTAAATATCTGGAGGTCACTTCCCCATTGCAAACTGAAGATTCGATTCTTTGAAGTAACTGTCGAATCAGTACTACTTTATGGACGCGAAGCATGGACAATAACAACCAAAGTCCAGAAGGATATAGACGGATATTACGCCAGGCTTTTGCAAAAAGCAATTTTCATGCACTGGCATGAGCATAGAACAAACCAACAATCGCATGCGGTCTTACAACTTCTCTCCTAAAAATCTAACAAAGAAGATTAAATCGAGTACGGCAATGTCCACGCCATATCTACGAGGCAGCCTCAAAGCTGATGATTTGGACACCACAGTATGGGAAGCGTAAGCCAGGCAGACCACCGTTAACATAAGTCGATGTGCTGATGTAAGATTTCAGCCTTACCAGTATTAATGAACTAAAGGAATGCGTGTTGGCCCGCGATCAATGGAAACCCGTCACTGATCGCGACATGCTCCCGACCTAAGCAAGTAAGTAATAAAGAACGTAATTTATCAGAGGCTTCTGGGATGATACGTGAGATGCATATAATCCAATGTAATTGACCGTTCCAGTTTTAGATTGATCTCTGAACTCCCTGAATATCAATTTCCAGAAAACTATGAAGCAACAGCGCCCAGTCAAATTAGTTTCAAAATATTCAACAACATGTTTATTAAATAGCAAAGACATACAATTCGTACAACGTGTTGGGCTATTAAGCATTAAAGACGGACTATTTCGAATCATGCATGGCGTATTGATTATTGATTATGACGTCATATGATGGATGGATAAACTTGGAAAGGTCCATTGTTTGATTTTAATAATATTGTCATGCTATTATTCTTCCCATAATCATAATTTCAAGATAGCACTGCAGGCATGCAGTTCATTATATTAAACGTAATTTGACACAGAACTATTGCTGCCTATGTCCTTGTCAAATTAGTTTTAGAATATTTAGCATAATATTTATCAAATTCTAGTATGCCACTTATAATGTGTTTAATGTACAGTTACTCCAATGTTTACCGCACCCCATTCACACATCACACTCAGCCACAAATCTATTATATGTCATCTGGCCAGCAGTTTCGACATTCATGACCTCAACATGATAACACTAACAACAAAGGACATAAAATGACCCACAAACTAAAACAGCCCTATTTATTGTGTGCTCCTATCTATTTCTATCTAAAGGTTCTTTTCTATTTCATTTTGCTTTCATTACTATTTTCTTCACCAGAGAGATATTCATAAATGTATGTATACAGTACAATATAATGAGTTGGCAAACATATAGACATATATGTTTGACTAAGATTTTGATAAGGCTATCATTTCCCAAATTGACTGAAGCACGGATGCGTTTTAGTTTGTACATAGATAATGGGTAACACAATTATACAACATCGGGTTTCAGTCGCTTTGTTTAATGCTTCTATATCATGCCCGAATATTGATGGCACCGTCAAACGTCACAACTATTTAATAATTTGGAAATACCTAAAATCTTTCATTTTAACAATCTTTGCTTCTACTCTTATTATTTGTCTTATACTAGGTGGAATTCTAAAGATCACGCTACTACAATGTGGTGATGTTGAAAGCAATCCCGGTCCTTTAAATGACTCAAATGAGTCGTCTACTCTAGGTGTATTCCATCTGAATATCAACGGTCTTAGAAACAAATTATCTAAAATTGACGATTTGACTATAGACTACGATATTATTTGCATTAGTGAAACTAAGTTAGATAATGCAATGCCGGACGAAACTCTACAATTGGACAACTACAATGGCCCTATTAGAAAGGATCGAGTACATGAAAACCTTGGTGGAGAAGTAGCCATATATGTCTCCAATATTCTGAAGTATAAGAGGCATTTAGATCTGGAGACTGAAGACCTAGAGCATATTTTCCTTGAAATCTCGTATGGACATATTACCCTAATTTTAGTGTCTTTTATAGACCGCCAAATGCACCTCGGTTAGCATGGGATAACCTATCAATGCTCTTGAAAGGGCTATCGATACGTCACTTCCATTAGTCGTAGTTGGAGACCTAAACTATGATTTACTCGATCCTAACCTCTGCAGCTTAAAAGATATAATAATTTTGTACAACATGAATTCTGTAATAAATGAGCCAACCCGAGTTACACGCCGAACCACGAAACTCCTCGAGCCAATCCTTTTATCTGGAAATATCGAGGCAGTAGAGTCTGGTGTGTTACATGAATACATGGAATACAGTGACCATTCAGCGACATATGCTGCAATAAAAATACCTTTAAAAATTAATCGTACATTCAAGAGAAAGGTTTGGCTATAAACGAGCAGATTTCAACAAGCTAAATCGAGCGCTATCAAATACTCCTTGGGCAGCATTATTCTCAGTCTGCGGAGACGCTGATGCAATGTGTAACTCTTTAACACAATATTTATAGATCTGGTAAATGAATGTATTCCAAACAGAGAAGTAGCAATTAGGCCAAATGATAAACCCTGGTTTAGTTCTGCACTCAGACGAGAAATTAAACTCAGAAATAAAATTAGGAAAAAGGCTATCAAAGCTCAAACAGAATATGACTGGAGTAAGTTTAAAAAGCAGAGAAACAAGGGCAACAATATGAAAAAGAAAACAAAACGTGACTTTCTAGAATCTGCAGATATTTTGCTAGAAAACCTGTCTGTTCACAATCCTCGCCCCTATTGGAAACTTGTCAAACAATTGATAAATGGAAATTCTATGGACATCCTTCCACCTCTAGTTTATGATGACAACGGTGAGGTGAAATTTGCAAATTCAGATTTTGAAAAGGCAACTTTTTAAAATGATTATTTTATTTCTATCTCAAATGTAGATGAAAAAGGCAGTTCCCTCCCAAGATTTCATTTAAAGACACAAGCTATATTATCTGATATATTAATTCACGAAAACGAAATAACAGATATAATAAAAACACTTAAACTAAATAAGGCATCTGGAGATGACTCGATTAGTCATAAAATGCTTAAAGAGACGATGCATTCTATAGCCTTTCCACTTCATTTGATTTTCAACAAATCACTTGAAGGCGGTATATTTCCCAATGCTTGGAAAAGGGGGATAGAAATTTGCCTGAAAACTATCGCCCTATCTCGCTTCTGAGTACTGTAGGAAAAGTGATGGAAAGGATAATTTTTAATCACGTTCATAGTTTCCTTATTGAACACAATCTTTTGTTTAAGTATCAGTCTGGCTTTCGTCCTGGCTATTCTACTGTCTTTCAACTGATTTAACTGTTCCATATTCTGTCAAAAGGCCTCGATGAGCATAAATCTGCATGTGTCGTTTTTTGTGATATCTCGAGAGCTTTTGATAAAGTATGGCACAAAGGTTTAATTTTCAAACTTCAGGAGTATGGGATAGGTGGAAATCTACTTTCTTGGTTTACAAACTATCTTACGATGAGAAAACAACGTGTCGTCGTAAATCAGGACAGATCGTTATTTAAACAAATTGAAGCTGGAGTTCCTCAAGGGTCTGTACTTGGTCCTCTCTTGTTCATGCTATATATAAATGATATTTCGGAATACATAGAAGGCACTCTTAGATCATACGCCGACGACACTGCGTTATGCTGCATAGGTTGCTCAAACAATGAAATTGAAATAAACTTAAATAATGATTTAAGACAATCTCTGATTTGGCAAACCAGTGGTTAGATCTTTTTAATGCATCTAAGACAGTGAGCTTACCTATGTCAAACTCCAATACATTTCAACCGCCAGATCTCTATTTAAACGATAATTTGTTAGAAAATATACAACACTGTAAGTATCTAGGTATAATAATTTCCGCGGATCTAAAATGGTCCACTCATATTGATTTAATAGTAAAAAGGGCTTCTAAAATTGTAGCTACTATGCGACGAATGAAGTACACGTTGAGTAGATATACCTTATTCAAGATTTATGCTGCGTATTTGAGGCCCATACTTGAATATGCCAGCTCTGATCTGGGAGATCTGAGATGGGTGTTCGAACTGGGATGCTGAAAAACTCGAAACCATTCAAAATGAGGCAATGCGAATTTTAACTGGATAACCGTGGTACACTCCACTCATAAATCTGTATAGCGAGATCGGACTGTTGTTTTTGCGCATTCGTCGCAAGCACAAAAAGCGTATTATGTTTTATAAATTTGCAAATGGCGAGTATCCTGACTTCATAACTGATATTCTCCCCGACAAAGTCAGAGACAATGCCTGTTATGAGCTCAGGCAACCGGAAAACTTTTTAATTCCAAGGTGTTATCTCGAAACCTTTAAGAAATCGTTTCTACCCGGTGTGCTTAAACTATCGAATGAATTAGATTTAAGCATTAGAAGACCTTCGTGGATTTTAATTTTCAAGGAAAAAATTTTTTCGAACGAACAGGACACTCCTGAAACGGTTCCCTTTTATTACTCAAAAGGCAAGAGAAAGGAAAATATTATCCATTGCAAATTGCGAAATAAATGTTGTCAACTAAACAGTGATTTGCACCAATTCCACTTATTGTGAGCTGTGTCTGGTTCCAGAAATTGCTTATCACTACTTTTTTGACTGTCCAAAATGGACAGCCGAACGTCGTAATTTGTTGAGCTTTGTGAGTGAAGTAATGCCGGTTGCTCGACCTCATTTTGAATGGTAGCAAAGAACTATCTGATGTGATAAATACAACACTGTTCATACGAATATGCAATCTTATAAAACAAACAAATAGATTCTAATGAACATTATTATTATTATTATTATTATTATTATTATTATTATTATTATTATTATTATTATTATTGTTTATTACTATTATTATTATTATTATTTTTATTATTATTATTATTATTATTATTATTATTATTAGCTCTCCTGGTCCGACGGACCATGTGAGCCTAAGTAAGGGCGATCGTCCGTTGCCCATCTTTCGTTCGTCCGTCCGTCAGTTGTCGCGCATCAAATTTTGCTTTAACCCTTTAGTGACGAAATTTGTTCCTGAAAATTAGCATATTTGCTTTTTGAATGCCCATTATCGGGTCAGTCATTTCAGTTGTAGATTTTCAGGATTAGTCTTCTCCTGGTCTACAACTGGGCACTCCTTTTTAGACCACTAAGAGGGCCGGACTTGGCCGGTGTCGACTCTAAAGGGTCAAAATTCTACTCCTCCTAAACGCCTTGGCGGATTTCAACCAATTTGTGGTGGAAAGGCCCAATGGTGGATAGCCCATAAACAAATACCAATCGCAGTTTTGTTCGGACAATTGTCTGAATGAAAATCTTAGAAAATTTTAGAAAATCTTAGTTTTTTCTATAAAAATCGTCCGGAGATTGCCAAAATGATACTCCTCTTAAACGACCTGACAGCTTTCAACCCAAATTTCCATATTTTCCTGTGCAAATGATCCAGGTGAGCAACACTGGCCCTTGGGCGTTTTGTTATGGTGGTCATCATGAAAATATTCTTGTTGGGCAAAGTTATTGGTCTCACTATCCTCTCTGGATCTCTCTTCACTATACTTCTCTCTCTCTCTCTCTCTCTCTCTCTCTCTCTCTCTCTCTCTCTCTCTCTCTTTCTCTCATATAAATACTCAATATGATGTACATGTATTATAATATTTAATCTGTTTATACGTTTACTTTGTTATTTTGTGTATATGTTTATGTTTGCGGCCTATAAATCTTTTCTCTAGGGGGAGGGCGTTTCTAAGTTTCGAACAACTTGTGCCCAATCCCATTGTAATATATGCAATAAGACATGTAAAAAAATAATAATAATAATTTTAATCTATTATATAGTGTGTTATCATTGTAACCCCTAGCAACGTAACCATTGTAACCATTCTAACACAAATTCCAGTGAATTAATTTAACCGACTCACTATCTAGTGATGGGCAAGTTTATCAGGAAGCTCCAGACCTGTATCCAGAACGAATTCGTATATCCATTTCCTTAGTCAGGCATATGACGTCATAATCTACTAAGTGAAGCGTAGGGTGACGTTATAATTATTACGTCATGAATGATTCGATAAGGTCCGTCAGTTTGTATGAATTGTATGGCTTTACCATTTAATAAACATTCTGTTGGCAGCAACAGCATCTAGTCAAATTGGTTTCAAAATATTCCTCAGTTTACCTGTATAGTTTTCTGGAAATTGATAGTCAGGGAGTTCAGGGATCGATCGATTCCAACCCGATCGAGGCGAAGGTGGAGCTTAGCTAGAGATGGGCGAGGCATAGCTAAAATGTTAAGGTACATGACGTCAATGTAATCTATAACTATTGTACCATAAAATTAAAAATGCCAGGATAAATAAATGTCTAATGCATGATATTGCTAAATACATGACGAACGATTATTACCACGGTGCTAGGGGAATTATCGAGTCCCGTAAGGGGCATGCAAAAACAACATATTTCATTTTCGTAATTGGTGCGCACGACTTAATAACGCATGCACACGACCTAGTGTGTGCACGAGTTACTATAGTGAGATAAAACTTTCCCCCATATTTCATTTTCGTAACTCGTGCACACGACTTAGTAACTCGTGCGCACCAGTAACGAAAATGAAATATGTGGGGGAAATTTTTCTCATTATAGTAACTCGTGCATACGAGATGCCAGGTCGTGTGTACGCGTTATTAAGTCGTGCGCACCAGTTACGAAAATGAAATATGGGGGAAAATTTTATCCCATTATAGTAATTCGTGCACACGCGATACTAGGTAGTGTGCACGCATTAAGTCGTTCGCACGAGTTACGAACACGAAATATTTTGTTTTTGCATACGCCTTATGGGGGTCCGTAGGGCGATAACCGTGAACGACCGCACAGAGGTTGCCGGGACATTTTGCATAGGAATCGTCCAAAGGGTACTTTTCTCAGTTGAAAATGGTCTTGATCTTTCAGACACAAACATGTCCATTGCCACCATATCATGTGATGATATCGTATTGACCGGTAATGCATTGGTTATGGTAGCAGCTTTTACAAACAAACGTATCTATGCATGGTCTAATCTCTGTTTAATATATACGGCAAGATTGGTTGTACTTGTCTAGGACGTTGACATATTTTTCTGAGAAATGATTGTCTGATGAAACGATTCCCAATTCCATATATCACCGGGTTTATTGCAGAGTTAAAAAAAGCCAGGAAATTTCCAACTCGCCAATAAGCATGCGATAAGTTAGCCACTCTGTGGCATCGTACCAAACCCATGATGCCAAGTGGGCATAAACAAGCTACAAACCAACCAACAGTAGCTATCAATACAAGCACAAGTTTCATCTCAGATCTGATCCTGTTCAGTCGTGTTGTCTGCTGGATACTTAAGCGTTTTGCCTGCGATAAGGCTATAATAAGATTGTGGACATAAATCGCGATCACCAGTACCACTACGATAGCAATAGCACTTCCAGAGATTTTCACGTACAAACATGTAAATGTCGATGACATATCATGAATCGTCATATTTAATAGTTCTTCATCAGGCTTCCTCCATCCAAACAGAGGACATGAACACCACAGTACTGGAACTATCCAAGATGTGGTGATTAGTGCACCCACGTGATACCGAGTCACGAGTGTATGATATTGAAGTGGCATTGTGATTCTAATGTATCTTTCAATTCCAATTGATAGCAAATGGAGTATAGGGACCTGTGTCGAGGTCAGAAGCAAACAGTTCATGAAAGTGATTAACATTGGTCCACTCTTAGTCAAAATAAGTGCACGTCTTAGGAATATTAGAGGCAATCCGAGCAATCCAAGGAGTAAGTCACTGATGGCTAATGAAAGCAAAATAATATTAGTTTTTGTTTTAAGCTGTTCATGCGTGACTATGATAAAAATCAACAGACTATTGAACAGGATGTTTATTCCAGATATGCAAACTGCGATTGTCAACTGGGCAGGGTAAAACTGTATTGTCAATGAGGCTGTTACATTCATTGAATTCATCTCAATCATCATGCGTTAGTGTCAGAAATGTATTATTATTACTTTACACACAAAAAACATATCCATCATTCAGGTATATGATCGGAGCTTGAGTTCAATAAACCGTAGAAGACTAGGCAGCAATGGACCATTCCAGTTTTAGCTATTCCCTCATCTAAGCTCCACCCACTCTTTGCCGTGTTGGGATCGATCGCGCGCTGAACTGATTGACTATCGATTTCCAGAAGACCATACAGGTAAGCTGTTGAATATAGTGAAACTAATTTGGCTGGGGCTATTGCTGCCTATGGCAGCACCAGCGCCCAGTCAAATTAGTTTCAAAATATTCAACCGCATCTTTATTAAATATTAAAGCCATACAATTCGTACAACAACGCTTAGTCCGTTATCAATTAAACGTTTGTGACAAACTTGTCTACGTCATTCATGACGTTATTGATTATGACGTCATCTTACACGTCACGTTGTTTATTATGACGTCATAAGATTCATGGATAAACTGGAAAAGTCCACTCATTCTATCAAAACATGCTGGAATAGCTTGTAGCTGGTTAATCGGACTACACAAGCAGTTGTAAAAACAGTAAAATCAAACTTGCTCACAATCGAGCTTAGCTTTGAGAGCAGCTATGGTATTTCCTTTAGTCGGATGGTCGAAGCATCACGTGACCCAATGAACGACGGCAGGGTTATACGATACATAATTCACTATTAAGACTTTTATATATTATCCCTTAACACTCTGATGTCAATATTCTATCTTCTACACTGCCAATAGCAAAGAAACTGGTGAACAGTTTTCAACAATTTTGGGGCGCGATGCTGCTGTCTCCGAGATCTCTTAGAAAAATGAACACCTGGGCCCGGTTTCACGAAACTTCTTAAGTCTAGTAATTTGCTTAACTCGTAGTTATTTTGTTAAAGCACTACAAATGCGTTTCTCGAAAAATCTTAAGCTCAAAACTACACAATTTTAAAGAAAAAACGTAATTTTCTTAAGACTGGTATAGAGCAGTCTTAAGTTCAAAACTAGTCAGATAAATATGGCCGCCGTGAGAAACAAGATTTGATAGAAGGCATGATTCGCCCTGAAAGAATATTCAGGGATCAGCGGAATCCACTTGACATATATTATGCACATAAAATACCGTCCCAACATCGTTCATGCCTTTAACTATCCTTTTCAGCCGGTTTAGAAAGACCAACAAAGCGATCTAATAAGACATTTTTAACATCGTAATCAATGCTATTTTAACATTAATGAACATCCAATTATGGCGTCATAATAGGAAAACGTCACAGGTATAGTCAGTCATAGTTCGAGCAAGTTCTTGTTGCATTTCCCCCGAAGTTAAAGAGGATCGTTAACTATGCTATAAATCCATTAACTCATGTCTTTCAGTGGTATAATCACATATGAAATAAACACATAATACTATAGGCTCTAATAATAATTTTAATGCGTAGCCGATGCGACTGTTACTAGTATAGTCCCCCTGGTTATCAGGGTAATGCTAACCGTGTTAGCCACACGTCCGAATAGGTAATCATTTCATGAATTAATCGATTAAATTGTAACATTTTGATTCGTTAAAAGCAAATAAATTCTAAAAAACATCGAACTGTTATATAATATCGTCCCAGTCGGATTATTTGTCTGGCTTATCCACCACTTTCCCACATCTGTTAGATTTAATTACCCAATCACACATCCCCATCACTTTCATCAGTTTTGACATTTTTTGCCCCGCACTGCCAAGTACAGGGTTATAACAATTTGTTTGGAGTTCAACAAATGACTTCAGAGGAGAACGGGTGATGGAAGGAATGCTTATACCCCACCCGCACCCCCTCTCTCCACCCCCCCCCCCACCCCCCACCACCACCCCCACCACCACCCACCCCAACCCATCATGGGATGCAGAGCTCAATAAATACATGTATCATCTCACAATCTGCAATCATATGTGACCGAGATAATCCCGTATTATTCCCCGCAATCATTAGACACACGTGTACCAATCGAATCGGCCGTAATACATGTAGGTTTAGGGAATACTTTTCTTACCCGGTAGTCCGTCCGTAGAATTTCCATAGGCCAGAGTCAGAAAACTCGATCGACTACTTACACAGGTAAAATTTTCCAAAAAGAACAACAGAGCAGAGCCAAGTAAAACTGTCGCCTCGCAATTGTTAATGATATGGGTAACGCATAAAAAAATGTGTTGAATTCCTGCAAATCGTTTTCGAGGAGATAATCAGATGGGCAGACTGACATATGGACAGCCAGACGGGTGGAGGAGATTTTAATATCCCTGGAGGGATTTTCTTCAAACCATTTTTTTTTTCAAAACGAGTGGAGATAATAATGCAGACGCCACACACATAGTACACCTATATGGACATATACCTACGCTGTTGATGTCCGTCTGTTTTAGCTCAATATGCTGAAAGGCCAAATGAGCTTATGCCATGGCGGCCGTCCGTCGTCCGTCTGTCGTCCGAGATGGTCTCTGAGAGCCTATTTTTTTAGAACTGGAGTGGGGGGAGGAGCCCCCAACTCATCACACCCCGCCGTATAACCCACCACCCCACACCACCTAACTCCGCGACTGGTACCACGCCACATTCCTGATTCACCACACTCACCGCAAAAAATGTATCTATAAAGCAGTTGCTATCTAAATAGATTGCTGACCACAAGCTAAACTAGATTGTTAGGTCGATGATGCGTCATCGCAAACCCACACGTCAACCGCTTTGAGATTCAGCGCCCCCCCCCCCCTACCACTCCCACACACACACATCCCCCCCACCCCCCACCCCCACCACCCCACACACACCCCCCCCCCCCCACATCCACCTCCACACACCCCACACACCCCACATCCACCTCCCCACCCCCACCCCAACCCACCCCAACCCCACCCCACACACACGCACGCACGCACGCACGCACACACAGCACACCGTCATCCCCACCCCCTCAGGGAGCGGAGCCAAATGTAAATGTCCACTTGCACTACACACTTATATTGGTAACACACATACCAAATTTGGTTGAGTTCCGTCCAACGGTTTCAGAAGACATATGCGTTACAATCGATTTTTGAGCGCAAACACACGCCCGCCCGCCCACCGCTCGCGCGCACGCACGCACGCACGTTTACACGCAAGCAAGCACGCACGCTTGCACGCTCGCTCGCACGCACGCACGCACGCACGCACGCACGCACACGTGTTGCATGTCATAATCCCCACCTTTCTTCGAAAAGCGTGGTAATAAGAAATAATAATGATATATTTTCATTAGCTGAGGTGAAAGTTGGCGCTTATATTGCAATACCGGTCGAAACGAAAACAAGCTCATCTCTCACAGCGGTATGCCGAAAATGCTTCTATAGACAACACATGTTTGTATGTCAATGATATTTCTCCAATTCTTGTTTTTTGCCTTCTGAAAACATGACAATGGAATAAGACTTTTCGAACACATTATTTTATAGTCGTCAAACGGACAGTTTAAATGACTTGATCCGGAACTACCCAAAGTGACCGGAATAGGCGTGTTCTGTCGACTCACGCCGCTGTGAAATTCTTTGAAGGGTAAAACTCAAACTAAATCATAAAGCACACATTTGATTAAAAATATTCTATAAATATATAATTCACAGGAACTATTTTCTAGGTAGTGATCCAAAACTGCGTGAAAATATTATAATATATTTTTAATAAATAGATTGCTGAAACTCCGAGAAGAATTAGATTGTTTATTTGCAATTGTGTGTTATACCAGCATTGATTGGTGTGACGTCCTAATGTTCAGAATGGTGCAATGATAATAAACAGCGCATACGTCATCCGATAGCTGTCAGCGGTGTGAGACTATGATGTCATATTTATGACGGCACAATGACCTCTGGGATTTTACTGCAAAATGCGAAAAATACGCTGTAATGAAAACTAGGTAATGACGGGTCATGACCAATATAAATCACATAGAAAAAGCTTTCCCTGACTGAAAGCCGTGATAAAACTCGGGTTTGCGTCATAGTATAGACTTGTACCCGACTCCCCGTCCTTTCTCTTGCGATTCCTTGCTTAAAAGTGTGCTAAGCTAAGCAATCACGTTTTGAGCTTAGAGCCTTTCGAGAAACACCTTAAGATTGTTTGCTCAGCTCAGCTCAGCAAATTTGTTTTGCTTAGGTTATAAAACTTAAGAAATTTCGTGAAACCGGGCCCAGGTTCATCATTTAAATTGAATTTGATTTTTTATTAAATTTTGACTTCAGAGTGCCAAGGGTTAAGAGTGTCTACTTTATAACCTATAACTAAGTTGACGTGTTTCCTAAACACAGCAATTTCGAACATGATGTAGGAAATGTTCTGTTGAATAATTTAACATAATTGTATTTGATGACATTATTGCATTATGCAGTAATGAATTCCAATAAAACTATGCTTAAAATATTCAACAACACGTTTTTATTTTGTTTTAGAAACATTTTATCTTATTTCTGAGCTGTTCTGTATGTTTAGTGAGAACCATCATATCCTCTCTATGTTGACCATATAAGACTAATTATACAATAGTGTGACTGCTATCATATGATGTAGAATCGACGAACAGTGACCCGTCCATTAAAAACTGTATTACCACACTTCCAATATGCATATCCAATGTCACAACTGGTATGCTTACCACAAGACATACAGAGGCCTTCACCTCGCAATGGATGATATCGTGGCTTGGTCACCGAATAGAAATTCAAACCATGTTAATATCAGGATTGTTTATCAGTCAGTAAATACGTCAATTAGTATTCTAATGGCATGATATTAATTTCCAGAACAGATATATGAAGTATTTGCAAGCAATACACCGTGTTTCAATAAGCTGTGTATACAATCTCCCACTTACAAATACCGACTATTCCCGCAATACATAATCCACCGCAATGTGTAATGTGTTTGTTATCTTATTACTTATGAGCCAGCAGATATCAAATAACGCTAGTTATCTCTTATGCGCGGTAGTCCAGCAGCTATTCAAACCCATTAAGGTATTGTTTGCTACTTTTATAGATAAGATTATATCGTCTTGGTAACGTGATTAAGTTTTATTTTATATTTGAATAAAAACTTATCTGAAATCAGC
Organism: Chaetoderma sp. LZ-2023a; assembly: GCA_034401795.1. Lineage (NCBI taxonomy): Eukaryota > Metazoa > Mollusca > Caudofoveata > Chaetodermatida > Chaetodermatidae > Chaetoderma > Chaetoderma sp. LZ-2023a. Next base: position 12,335,357 of record CM067366.1, on the reverse strand, counting down.
AAATATTATATGTTGACTATGGGAGCATAGTACGTCTGTATCAGAATAAGAATATACCACATGTTAAAAATAATATGACAGCCATTATTGTTATATTAAGCTACGAATCGTATTGCATGTAGGCAGATGGTCGTAAGACCTGGCTTTTAGGATAATGGTTTTAAAGGTGCATGATGCAATAATGGGAACAGGTCGTGTGGTCAGCCATTATGTGTGTAACTTTTGGAGCCCCTTTTTGGTCGCTAGTCTGGGGCTTTTCCAGGCACCACCTATATGACTGCGGGTTTGGTCTCCGGTGCGTTTGCACCAGATTCATAAGTTACGTACTGATTCCCTAAGAAAAAAAGTCATTCCAGTGGTAAATTTTAACAAATTGTGCTCTTTTCTTCTGCAAATGGGAATTTCCCATGACCACTGCAGACGCGGTTTTGGCCGCGTTGAGTGTTAATTGTTAAATCCTGACTGAGTGACCGCACTACTGGGAACAACAAGCGTTCTTCAAGTATGCCAGTTGCTATAGGAAAACATCTTTCTGTTTAAGATGTTGTCGTTAGAATATATAAACCACGTGATTGGCAGAATGGTGTGAATGCGCTCACAACATTGCAGTAAAAATCATGTAAGTTTATCTTATGTTATCTTATGTCCCTTCCTCGAGATAATGGACGTTTCCAGTTTATCCATCTATCATATGACGTCAAAATCAACTACGTGACGTGTAGGCTGACGTCATAATCAATGACGTCATGAATGACGTAGATAAGTACGACACGAACGCATAATTGGTGACGGACTAAGCGTTGTTGTACGAATTGTATGTCTTTACTATTTAATAGACATGCTGTTGAATATTTTGAAATTAATTTGACTGAGCGTTGTTGCTGCCACAGCAACACCGCCCAGTCAAAGTAGTTTCAAATATATTCAAGAGCTTATCCGTATAGTTTTCTGGAAATTGATAGTCAAGGAGTTTAGTGATCGATCGATCCCAACACGAGCGAGGTGTGGGTGGAGCTTAGCTAGAGATTGTCGGGGTATAGTTAAAACTGGAACGGTTCATTATGATCAATTTGACACGACTTGTGTGTTATTCTGCTAAGCATCCTTAAATGCCACGCATGCGATGTGTACTAATGATTGATATGCTCGGCTAGACTGCGCCCATCCAGTCACACGGAGCAGTTGAAATCTACACCTTTTTTTTTTTAATACAGTTATACATAAAATGCGATCATATTTGAAAGAAAAACAGATTTTAAACATCTCGTGCTGCCCTTTAATCAAATTAATTCCAGAATAATTTGCAAAATAGTTCTAGCAAGATAAACATTTTGTTTGGTTTGGTTCAGAGGGTGGATGAACGTAGTGTGTGATACTGATTGTAAATTGGCAAATTGACTATTCTCAATTTCTGTTTCGTTTTGTTTCGTGTAAGAAACGAAAAGAGAAGACCTGGTGAAAGCATGGTGGGAGTTGAGAGGAAGGGTTGGGGTGGGTAAATGGGGGTAAATGACGACGGTATGGAATAACCATGAATATGGTCTGTTAATTCAATTATTCGTATTGTTTAATCTATTATATTAATGGCTAACTGCTATCCGACAATGAAAGTGTTTGAAGGAGCTGTTCTTTTCCTTCCTATTCTTTTTTAATCTGTTTGCATCGTTTTTCTCCCCTACATATCTCTCTCTCTCTCTCCCTCCCTCCCTCCCTCTCTCTCTCTCCTCTCTCTCTCTCTCTCCATCTCTCTCTCTCTCTCTCTCTCTCTCTCTCTCTCTCTCTCTCACCTCTTAATTTATTGTTTCTCTCTCACCTCGTTTTAGTGTTCTCAATCATTGGCAGCGTATAATAATTCTGTAGGGAGAGGGCAAATCTAAGTTGTAAGAACTTGTGCCCGATCCCATTGTGCAATTGTTACAATAAAATATGTTTAAATCAAAAAACTATTCTCAAAGTCACTAGAAACAATAAGACAATTAACCCTTTGAACGCGAAAGGTCTTTACACCAAAATCGGTTATGATTGAATAATTATTCAATTTAACCCCTCCTGTGTCAATCTGTGGTTTATAATGGTAAGACCTGCAGTTATCTTGAGGACCGTCTATGCGTAGGCTACCGGTTACCGAGCCAGTCATTCCGGTGGTAAATTTTCAAAAATAGTCTTCTCTTGGCCTGCAAATGGACACTGACTAAACAAAAATGTAGATTTTCTTGACCATTAACCCTTTAATCGTCAATCCGGTCAAAAAACACCTTAAAAACGATTTTCCTAAATTCCAGTCATAAACCAGTCTTTTCTTGACCAGCAAATGGTCAATCACGGAGAAAAAATTCCAATTTACTTGAAAAAGCGTGACAAATAAAAGGCTTAATTGATAAAAGTCGCTTTTTGAGCGCTTTGAGGCGCGGTTGGCATACGAGCGGTTAATAATTATTCCGTCGAGTATTTTGAAACTAGTTTGGCTGGGAGTTGTTGCTGCCTATGGCAGTAACTGGCTCCTGCCAAATTAGTTTGACAATATTCACCAGCTTACCTGTAGGGTTACCCTGAAAATTAGGATTCTGGGAATTCGGTGTTCAAACGGTTAAATGTATTAAGTAATTTGTCCGTTTATAATTACCCCCCTCCGCCCCCCCCCCCACCCCCACTGATCTGACTGGTGCGGATGACAGCAACCATGTCTACGGTATGATTGGCAGAATTCGTATGTTACTATGGCACGTTTTCCTGAGGAACGATTGTCTAATGCGGGGGGGGGGGGGTGTGTGTGGGTGTGGTGTTAATTCAATTCAATTCACTTTATTTACACCCAGACTTAGTACAAGTATAATAGGGAAAGCTATATACATAAATTTTACAATGTGAGTGGCCAGTGTCATATATAGTAATATATAGTTATTATTATTATTATTATTATTATTATTATTATTATTATTATTATTATTATTATTATTATTATTATTATCATCATAGGCCTAACATTATTATTATTATTATTATTATTATTATTATTATTATTATTATTATTATTATTATTATTATTATTATTAATGTCTTCATTATCACAATCATCATTATCCTTTCCAGCATCATCATTATTATTATTATTATTATTATTATTATTATTATTATTATTATTATTATTATTATTATAATAATAATAATAATAATAATAATAATAATTATTATTATATTTTTCTTTTCTTTTTGTTGTTGTTGTTGTTGTTGTTGTTGTTGATGCTGGTGGTGGTGGTGGCGGTAGGTAGGTAGGTAGTAATAGTAGTATAGTAGTAGTAGCACTACCATATATAACATGATTTTATGTAGCGTTCAGGAGAGTAAGCGCGTTGCTGTATGACACGGCACTGCCGGGATGATGCAAAATGTAGCAACACAGATGAAAAACCAAACAACAATAGCTGTCAATATAATGCAAACTTTATCACAGCTCTGATCTTGTTTAGTCGTGTTGTCTGATGGATGCTTAACCGCTTTGCCTGTGACCGGGCAAATCATCTTCCCAAAGTATCCATCTATCAATCTGACGTCATATGTCGTCATAATCAGCTATATGTCGTGTAGGATGACGTCATAATCATATTACGATATAAATGATATCGCCCGTCTTTAACTCTTAATAGTCCGACACGTTGTACGAATTGTATGTCTCTACTATTTAATAAACATGCTTGTTGAATATTTTGGAACTAATTTTACTGGACGCTGTTGCTGCCATAGGCAACAACAGCGCGCCGTCAGATTAGTTCCAAAATATTCAAAAGCTTACCTGCATAGTTTTCCGGAAATTGATAGTCAGAGAGTTCAGAGATCGATCGATCCCAACACAAGCGATGTATGGGTGGAGCTTAACTAACGATGGGCGGGGCATAGCTAAACTGGAACGGTCCATTACATGAATGTGTGCATACTTATAACACTAGATACAGAACTCTGCATGCGGGAATGAAACGAGAGTTAATGCCAGATGTTTATCATTATCTACGCAGCACATCCTGAAAGTCTAGCTCTGTTTCACGATATCTGTCTCTATAATGCAAATGTCCACGAATATCAGTCATATAATTAGTACCCCTGCAGCATTGCGTCAATGCATGGATCCGACACGTGTGTGAAACCTGCCATGTTTCATACATTGCACATCTTAACCAAGGCATATCTTAGACAAAACTGACCCAGTAACACGTTGAACCCGAAACACCAAAATCATTTACACTTCAATATTTTGAATCTAATTTGATTGGGATCTGTTGCTACAAATAGCAACAACACGGTCCTGTCTAATTAGTTTCAATATTGCTAACGGCTTACCTGTATAGTTACCTTGAAATTGAGAGTCTGGTAAAACATGTGGGACCGTCCAACAGACATACATACAGACAGGCAGACAGACAAGCAGGCAGGCAGGCGGGTGGGCGGGCAGGTGACCGGGCGGATGGAGAGACAGACAGACAGACAGACAGACAGACAACATGGCAGACAGACAGACATCATGACAGACAGACAGACAGACAGACAGACAGACAGACAGACAGACAGACAGACAGACAGACAGACAGACAGACAGACAGACAGACAGACAGACAGACAGACAGACAGACAGACAGACAGACAGACAGACAGTTATTGTTGTTGTTGTTTTTGTTGTTGTTGTTATTGTTGTTGTTGTTGTTGTTGTTGTTTTTGTTGTTGTTGTTGTTGTTGTTGTTGTTGTTTGGCGTTGTCGTTGTCGTCGTCGTCGTCGTCGTTGTCGTTGTCGTTGTCGTTGTTGTTGTTTCCATGGTCTTCTCTCATTTGAATAATACACAAGACTGCTTCGTGTGGTATACTATTAGTTACACCAGGATTTTTCGGAGTTACAGGCTGTTACCACATGCGCAAATGTTGAGCGGAGCGCGGGAAATACATTTTATATTTCCCCCGATCGTAGCGAGTTAAATATAATTGTTTAAGCGTGTGGTAACAGCATGTACCCCGCGCCCCCCCCCCCCCCCCACCCACCCACCCACCCCCATCCACCCCACCCCACCAATGCCCAGTCCCCGCCACTCCTCGCCCCCCCCCCCCAGCACCACCCACCCTAACCACCTCGCCAAACCACTGTTGTAACGAATTTATTAACCCCCTCAGACGTCAGCGAGAGAGTGAGAAAGAGAGAGCGAGAACTTATAATTAATACGTCAACACTTATGACGTTATTTTCAGAATACGCCGACACTTATGACGTCATAACCTTCATCATTGACTATTGTTGCGTCATAATTAATCTGCAAATTAAAACTATAAAAAAAATCGCGAGGGTGTGTGTGTGGCATTGATATAGATACTAACTGGATCGTCCAACAGCTATCCAACAGCACCTTTGCCATGTCATATGACATCATTGACCTAATGACGCCATCGTTTAAGTCACAATATGCCATCTCGCATTATTTTAGGCATTCCCCATAGTTCTTTGTGCTATTTTCCCGTATGACTGGTGTCGAATGACGTCGCACTTGTTAAAGGGGCGGTATAGCTGACAGACACTTTCCTGGTGTAAATCTATAGATGCTGATTTCGCCAGTGTCCCTGCGCCGATTTTAATGACTCAGGTATCAAATAGCTGCTGATTATCTGCATCGCTTGGTACTATGGACGTTATGATTCCTCAAATAGTTTTTACAAAAATGTGAGAATACAGCTTATAGATAAGGATTTTTCAATTATATGTCACAAGGAAGATAATCGTCGACAGGCTCCCCACGTAAACAGAGTCAACTCCCGTTAGCAGTGAAACGCTATCTTGAACAATCGGCAGAGAATGAGCGTACATGTCGCCAAAACATTTAATGCTCTATTATTTGCTCCCAATTTCGCAAACCATTTTCATCCGGATATATAGCTTAAATAAAGCTAAGGGTGATATTACATCATAGGATTCAGGGTCGTGGGTTTGCACATCTTAACCCTTTAATTATCAAGCAAGTAAAATATTAACTCGCCTGTCATCTTGGAGTGTCCATTTGCAGGCTAAGATACTATTTTTTACAAATTTACCACATGAACAACCGGCTGGATAAAAGAGCCAGTCATTCCAATGGTAAATTTTCAATAAGTAGTCGTCTATTAGGCTGCAAATGGACACTAATTTGGAAAAATTTAGATTAATGGTCAAAACAGATGAAAACTGCATCTGCAGTGGTCACAAGATGTATCTAACCTCTGTTTTAAATGGCGTGTAGCAAATTATTACATTATGCCCTGGCAGGGATTATCTATAGCTTTGTGATCTTGAAAACTTGATCCATTGTCAAATAATTGCTGTTAAGCATTCCAGAGCAAAGATCGGACACCAATGATGAATTTCATATCACTTTTCCAGGTAAGAAAGTCTTACATAGAAAAGACATCCGGGCACCAGATCATAGTAAGTAGTCAGATTCCAAATACAATTTAGACTTTTTTTCCCATTAAGCACAGATGTATTAGCTCAACAAGGTTTTATGAAGTCAATCTCAAAATTGTACTCTGTCAATGACTGCCATAGCAGAATAAAAACACAAGTGGCCACTTACTTAACTATTTTATCTTTGCACATCAGTTACAAGTTATTCACAGCTTAAAGATGCATCTTCACACAAAAATGCTTGAAAATAAAATGGTTGAAATCAACTAATTTTAGAGGCTTAAATTGTATACCTCAAAGTAATGAAACGAAATAAAGCATATGATGATTTCATTCCATATTAGTTAATAAATTTGGCTGTGAAGATGAATCAGGGGCTCATGTCGCTAATTCAATTTCACAACTTAAAATATTAATTTATTCGCAATGAAATCATTGAAAGCATTCGAATCCAGTCTAGACAAATATTGGCAAGAGCAACCTATAAATTTTAACCATAACAAGGAAATTATAACTCAATCATGCGCACACACCAAGTTTAATAACACGGAGCTGACCGAAGAGGATAATTAACCCTACAGCCAGAAGAGGACCTGTGAGTATATCAGAGTAAGATTTATTTTGTTTCATTACATCTAGTCACACAATTTAAGCCTTTAAAAGTATTAAGATTATTAAATCTGAACACTTATTTTAAAGCATTTTAGTGAGAATATGCACCTTTAAGGAATATTCCTTGAATATTTGTAAATAATTTGAATGGAGATATGCAGCTTCAAAATATTAACCATAATAGGTGGATAGATAATAGGGGTGCATATACCAATTCACCTTTCCAGCTTATCCATCAATCATATGATGTCATAATCAACTATGTGACGTGGATAATGATTCAATATAGTCCTCTTTAACGCTTGATAGTTCGATACGTTGTACGAATTGTATATCTTTGTTATTTAATAAACATGCTTTTGAATATTTTGAAACTAATTTGACTGGGTGCTATACAAAATATTCAACGGCGTACCTGCATAGTTTTCTGGAAATTAATAGTCAGGGAATTCAGCGATCCATCGATCCCAACACACGCGTAGTGTGGGTGGAGCTTAGCTAGAGATGGGCAGGGCATGGCTAAAACTGGAACGTTCCATTGAAATTTGAACTAAATGTGTCGAGATATTTTCTGGTGATACGCTGCAAACCATACTTTCAATGAATTTAAGGTTTTTAGGGGGAGATAACTATGGGCAATAGAAAGATGACCCACTGCACCTGGATAAACATCAGTTTCTATTTAATAAACATTCTGTTGAATAATTTCTAACTTATTTGACTAGGAGCTGTTACTGCCAAAAGAGGCACCAGGATTCAGTTGAACTTGTCTCAAAATATTCCACAATTTCAGCATTCAAAGGTTCGATATTACAAGGCTTAGGGTGCCATGGCATGTGATGTGCACCACGAGATGATAAAATATAAACCCCGCTTAATAGTTTCAAAACTATTTTTTAATTTTATTTGCTTAGTGCAAGACAGCAATTAATAAAAAGTGCATAAGAATGTTTCAAGTATGTTGTATGTCGGTAGGTGTAATTAGTTTAAATATCCATTCACAGAGATCTAAAGCACTCCCCTCTAAGCATGCTAAGTATGACAAAGCGATCATCTGCTCAATTCATGACTGGTAAGTTTGTAAATGAAATGCAGCAGGGCAAGTGTCCAGTTGAAATGCATCCTGGTACCATTCATGTCCTTGATTGATCTGAATATCTGATTCTGAAATATAAACATACGGATGCGTGATATTAGTGATGAAATATTTACACCAAAAGTGTCGTTGAGAGCAAAATCCTCATGTACTGCAAGACAACATTTTTATTATGCTCCGCCTCCAGAGGTGGGGGTGGGTGGGTGGGGAGGGATGGGCTGGGGTGGGGGAGGGGAAAATGTTATATCAGTTACCCATATGATTGCAGACAGTGAGACAATGTTTACATTAGGCCCACGCCTCAGATAAGAGGAGGGGATTGGGTTTGACGTGGGGGTGGGGATGAAATAGGATGGCAAAGTTGGTGGAATTCTGAAACCAAATTTGCTTTGTGGGTTACTCATATGATTTTAGGTTGCGAGGGGATGTTTGCATTAGGTTCTGCATTAGGTCTGGTGCAGAACATGTGGGATCGCACATTCTAGTGTATGGATCGTAATGGTGTACTGTATATTACATTATTTGATCAATCGCTCATGCCTGTGCAACTATAATTGCCTCTTCATAAAATTTGAATATTTCTTGGCCCACTCAATAGTCCAGTTTTCAACCCAGAAAGCAGCAATGTAAATTTCAAGGCAGCTAGGTGGTGTGTATGAAGGTCCTCAACCACACAACTTGGAATAATTAACATTTTAATGTTCAAGAAAAGCTAAGAATTTCCTGTGAAAATGTCCATTTGCAGACCAAGAGCTTTTTTTTTTCTTTTTTTTACCGCTGAAATGACAGCCACAGTTATCAAGCTAGTCACCCAATTTTTAAAAACATAGGTTTTTGACTTTCAAAAGAACTTTCGTCGAGATCACTGAAAATGTCAGTTTGATCATTAAAGGAGTAATCTATTTCATGCATTGTTTGGTGCTTATCAGGTAAGTCCAAACATGTACTGAGAATGAGATAGCGTTATATTCCTCTCATTTATAGAAGATTGCAATACTTTCTCAGCACATGCTTGGATTAGCCTAGTGCATTGTTGTAAATTGTATTTCTGGACATGCAGCTTTTATTTTTAACAGGCATACCCATATTTTGTGCTTAAGATAACCATATTACTTTGACCACATGAATAACATATTAACATATAGAAATAGGGCATTTTGATTGATGTGACAAGAAATTTAAGAAAAGTTGTATTTCTTTGCCTGGGCCGTTACAGAGAAAATTGGTATAGGTTAACATCACAGATGCTACATTAAGTAAGTGATGGTTTATACTCTAAGCTAAATGGGATGAAATGCATAACTTCTCAACCTCAAGGCTTGTTAGAGGGCAATTTGTGTCAATTCAGTCTATCGCGGAAACACATTACGCGTCTCTATTAGGCGCTGTCGATTTTTTCATGTACCTGGAATTTCTTAACTTTAACTATTTTCCGACTAATTCACATCTCCTCTGCTGTTGTGATAAACAAACGGCTAATCGTTTAGATGTGCATAGTATGAATTATGACCTCTTGAAGATGCTCGGTTGGATTTTAGCGAAAACGAAATTATCCAACAGGAGGATTCTCACACAACTCTCGCGTTTCCAACAGCGGCTGGCATGCGCGTTGTCAATTCTATGGATGTATATAGTGTGTGTGGTGGGATGGGGTGGGGGCGGTGGCGTACCACTGATACGTATACTAACTGGATTGGCCAAACCCGGTCAAATCGTGTGATAGAAGTGGGTAGGCATACTGACCCAAAAGACTCCAATAGAGAAAAGAGTGTGCTTACTTTGCTCTGCTGGAATTGTTGAGGGCGAGAAACATGTCATTGCTCACTGCGCATTCTATAAAATCGAAGGATGACTCTATTTAATTCCCTCAACTCCTTTGTAGATATCTCCAATTTTAGTGTAGATGAAATTGTTTTATTCTTAATGCCATATAACAAGGGCGACACTGAGGTTTGTAAAGCGTATTGAACTATGTTTCAAAATGCACCATTAAAAGGCAAAATGTCTTAACAAATACGCTAAGCATGGGTCCACCAGCAACAAATGTGATAGCATAATATCCCATCTGGCTAGTGGCGAATGACGTTGTGGTTGTTAGAGGGGCGGTATTCATAGTTTCGCACATCCGGGCATTTTGTGATCCGCCGCCATTAAAGCTGGGGCAAATTTACTACTATTGTTAAAGAGCACTGTCAAGTTTCAAGTTCAAGTTCAAAGTTGATTTATTGCATGGCTCATTTAATACATATAAATACTCTAAACAGGCAGTCCATCAAAGGCATGGCCTATTGAGCGATGGACTCTTTACACACATTACAAAACATGTGTACATTGACCTATATATGACACAAAACAGTGGCACAGTGACAGAATGCTAACAAGCTACCTAGATATGGATACTTATGCAGGGACCTGACTACCCTTCCATTAAGCGGTGAAAGGTTGGGCTGTCCATGCTTTGATGTTTACATGGATATATGCTACTATGTGCACGAACATAAAACACACCACATTCAAAAGACATATTTATGGCATTCATATTTACATACACACATACATAGTTACTGACTTAATTAAACATATATTATACATATACGCCCCAATTACATCATTATCTCATTTTATTTGAATTTAGTTTGGAGTGGTTTATTATTATATAGGACTTTTGTATGCTACTGAGGGTGGGGTGGGGGGGTGCAGGGAAGAGCTCATCTTTGTAATATGAAGTTGAGATAGTTGGAATTGTTAAGAATCGACATATGCATTGATCGTATGTGGCCTATTTAAGTGTAGTAGTAGTGAAATTAAACTGTGATGTATGTTTGTATCTAGACTTATTACTTCAATTATTAGGTTATATCTATAGTGGTGGTGGTCTTGGTGGTGGTGGTGGTGGTGGTGATGGTGGGATGTCTTAGGTTTGTATTATTTAATTAGCAGAGAATCTGTGACCATCAGGTATTAATATATTAATTTAGTATTTGTCGATCATAGATTCCCTGGCAATCTTCTTAAAGGATTTCTGATTTAATATGCTATCGCGTATTTTTGTACTGGTGCTGTTCCATAGTTTTATGGCTGCTATTGTAATTCGTCTTTTTTCATATTTATGTTCGTGTAAATTGAGTGTGTAGATTGTGTTTTATCCTAGTGTTGTGTTTGTGGATGTCGGTGCTTAGTGTGAAATTGGAGGCTATGGATTGTGGTAATGTATTGTGGTGAAACTCCTTTACAATGGTGTACATCTGTAGTTTGCCTATGTCCTTTAGTTTTAACAGTTTTTCTGACTTGAATATATTCTGGCCCTTTGCTGGTTTAGGCTTTGTAGTTTTGTTAGTTTGCTTTGTGTGTATTCGTCCAGATAGGTTACATTAGGTGAGATGCGTTGTTGAATGTTTTCTCACGAAATCCGTATTGCGATTTGTATAAAATTGACTTTTTGTCCAGGTAATTTGTCAGTCGATTGTACATTAGGCGCTCTAGTAACTTGGAGAAAAGTGGAAGCATGGAGACTGGCCTGTAGTTTGAGAAGTTAGTAGAATCCTTGGCATTATAAATTGGTGTAACACGTGCTATTTTTAGTTTTGATGGGAAAATGTATTGTGCTAGGGATAAGTTGCAAATGTGACTGAGCGGGTTAAGGATATCCATAACACAGGTTTTATAAATGCGCCACATAAAACCATCGATTCCGCCACTTTTGGCTGTGTTGGGTGTGTTTAGAACTTTTAAAGATCTCTTCAGTGTTAGTAGGGTTGACGAAGAATGATGATTGATAGCTGCCTGTAAGGTAATCAGAGAAATTTTTCTTGGATGTTGATTGGATTTTGTTCGAAAGTTCTGGTCCTATATTTACGAAATAATCATTGAATCCATTGGCAATTTCGAATTTATCTGTAATGACCTTATTCTTGTGAAGAAATTGTGTCTGTTGTGCTGTATTGGTCTTGTTTAAAAGTGATTTAATGGTTTTCCATGTCTCTTTTATGTCATTTTTAGACTGTTCGAATTTCTTGTGATAATATGTTTTCTTAGCTGGTTTTATTATTTGGTCTAATTTATTTCTATAGTTTCTAAACTGAATTCATTGTATTAAGTTTGACACTTGATAAATGTTAAGTAAAGCTGATGTTTTGTATGACAGGCAGCTATTAATCCATTTGTAAGCCAAGGTTTAGTTTGGTTGTGCTTATATTTTTTACTTTCTTTCAATGGAAAGCTTTGTTCAAAAATAGTCGTGCAGATGTCATGAACTTTGTTGTAGGCATGCTCACAAGACTGAATGTCTGTTACTATGCTCCAATCGACCGCTGACATAGACCTTTTGAATGTTTGAATGTTGACCTGACAGTAATCTCTGATTTAAATTTTTCCTGCACGAATTGTTTCCGATATGTTTGCTGTTTTTCTAGGAGAAATATAGATCTGAGATATCAGTTACAAAAATTCTGACATGAGTTTTACTGATATTGCGATTAACATTATTGCAGAATATGTTGTCAATGACGGTCGCCGTAGATTCTGTTATTCTAGTTGGTTTAGTTATTGTTGGATAGTAGAAGTAGGTATTTAATAAGTTAATGAAGTCTTTGGTATGACAACATTTCTGTTGCTGCAGATCAATATTGAAATCAC
>CM067366.1:12241533-12322105 GCA_034401795.1 Chaetoderma sp. LZ-2023a | reverse complement strand
ACGACACGACGATGTTACCTTGTTTCTCTGCTTTTTAAACTTATTCCAGTCATATTCTGTTTGAGCTTTGATAGCCTTTTTCCTAATTTTATCTCTGAGTTTAATTTCTCGTCTGAGTGCAGAACTAAACCAGGGTTTATCATTTGGCCTAATTGTTACTTCTCTGTTTGGAATACATTCATTTACCAGATCTATAAATATTGTGTTAAAGAGGTTACACATTTCATCAGCGTCTCCGCAGACTGAGACTAATGCTGCCCAAGGAGTATTTGATAGCTCTCGATTTAGCTTGTTGAAATCTGTTCGTTTATAGCCAAACCTTTCTCTTGAATGCACGATTAATTTCTAAAGGTATTTTTATTGCAGCATATGTCGCTGAATGGTCACTGTATTCCATGTATTCATGTAACACACCAGACTCTACTGCCTCGATATTTCCAGATAAAAGAATTGGCTCGAGGAGTTTCGTGGTTCGCGTGTAACTCGGGTTGGCTCATTTATTACAGAATTCATGTTGTACAAAATTATTATATCTTTTAAGTTGCGGAGGTTAGGATCGAGTAAATCGTCGTTTATGTCTCCAACTACGACTAATGGAAGTGACGTATCGAAAGCCCTTTCAAGAGCATTTGATAGGTTATCACATGCTAACCGAGGTGCATTTGGCGGTCTATAAAAGACACTAAAATTAGGGTAATATGTCCATACGAGATTTCAAGGAAAATATGCTCTAGGTCGTCAGGCTCCAGATCTAAACGCCTCTTATAATTCAGAATATTGGAGACATATATGGCTACTCCGCCACCAAGGTTTTAATGTACTCGATCCTTTCTAATAGGGCCATTTGTAGAGTTTCGTCCGGCATTGCATTATGCAACTTAGTTTCCCTAATGCAAATAATATCGTAGTCTATAGTCAAAACGTAAATTTTAGATAATCTGTTTCTAAGACCGTTGATATTCAGATGGAATACACCTAGAGTAGACGACTCATTTGAGTCATTTAAAGGACCGGGATTGCTTTCAACATCACCACATTGTACTAGTGTGATCTTTAGAATTGCACCTAGTATAAGACAAATAATAAGAGTAGAAGCAAAGATTGTTAGAATGAAAGATTTTAGGTATTTCCAAATTATTAAATAGTTGTGACGTTTGACGGTGCCATCAATATTCGGGCATGATATAGAAGCATTAAACAAAGCGATGAAACCCGATGTTGTATAATTGTATTACCCATTATCTATGTACAAACTAAAATGCATCCGTGCTTCAGTCAATTTGGGAAATGATAGCCTTATCAAAATCTTAGTCAAACATATATGTCTATATGTTTGCCAACTCATTATATTGTACTGTATACATACATTTATGAATATCTCTCTGGTGAAGAAAATAGTCATGAAAGCAAATAGGTAGTAGGTAAAGAAATAGAAAAGAACCTTTAGATAGAAATAGATAGGAGCACACAATAAATAGGACTGTTTTAGTTTGTGGGTCATTTTATGTCCTCTGTTGTTAGTGTTATCATGTTGAGGTCATGAATGTCGAGACTGCTGGCCAGATGACATATAATAGATTTGTGGCTGAGTGTGATGTGTGAAGGGGGTGCGGTAAACATTGGAGTAACTGTACACTAAACACATTATAAGTGGCATACTGTATAAGGCCCTAATGTCAAGATTCCCCAGGGACATCCGCTTCTATTTACATAAGCGTGTTTGCTGATGATTAAAGTAATTAGCAGTATTAAATATGCATATTCACACCAAATGCCCGAAAACAAAATTAACCAGACTGTACACTTCCAGAGGGCCAAAAAAAGCCTCTAAAAGTATACAACCCTAACAACTCTAATCCGAAACATTCTGGTGCGAAACCTGCACCTTCAATTAAAACAGGCTGGACTATGTTTAAACCGGAATTATAATTTCGATTTCCTCACTGCCGAAATCCGAAAGTGGATAGAGGAATTGCGAAACTGTTCGATAAATAACAATTATACGGATAAAATTATTGACTCTTCAACGATCGGAATCATATTTTGAGAACTTCACGAGCTAATATCTGCCAATTCGGTTGAAGGTCGTTGCGTTTTAATGCTGATTAACGTGCAATATGATTGCACCAGTGACTGAGTATGACTTGTGTGACAGATCGGATTCATCAATTCAAGCAGTCTGTTGCAAATATTAGTGAACGAGGCATATGGAAATAATAGTTAAAAACACTTTCCCCACCACATCATCTCTCTCTTCTCTCTCTCTCTCTCTCTCTCTCTCTCTCTCTCTCTCTTCTCTCTCTCTTCTCTCTCTCTCTCTCTCTCTCTCTCTCTCTCTCTCTCTCTCTCTCTCTCTCTCTCTCTCTCTCTCTCTCTCATATTTCATTAGTTACGGGTAGATAACTCGTCTTAGCAAAGCGATAGGTAATGCAACGGAAACAGAGTGACTACCCATGTGGTCAGCTGGTTGTTATAAAAGCAGCTGGACAGAGGAGACTCTGGGAGAATGTTGACCGCATTTACAGCCACACGTGAATGAACAGATCAATCTTATATATTTGTTAAAAATTAGTTTATTTATTTATTTATTAATTATTTATTCTGCAAGACTCTCGTAGAGCTAAGCTAGCCATCCACCCCCACCCCCACCCCACCCCCACCCCCACCCTGCCCCACCCCGACCCGACAAGTCATCATCATAATCATCGGACCGTATTGGGAATATTTCACAACTTTAAGTCACACTTTGACAATCGCCCTAACCTTGAGAACCCGAAAGGCCAAATTTCGAAATTTTCGTTTAGAATTTGATAAATATTATGCTGGATATTCTAAAACTAATTTGACAAGGACATAGGCAGCAATAGTTCTGTGTCAAATTACGTTTAATATAATGAACTGCATGCCTGCAGTGCTATCTTGAAATTATGATTATGGGAAGAATAATAGCATGACAATATTATTGAAATCAAGCAATGGACCTTTCCAAGTTTATCCATCCATCATATGACGTCATAATCAATAATCAATACGCCATGCATGATTCGAAATAGTCCGTCTTTAATGCTTAATAGCCTGACACGTTGTACGAATTGTATGTTTTTGCTATTTAATAAACATGTTGTTGAATATTTTGAAACTAATTTGACTGGGCACTGTTGCTTCATAGTTTTCTGGAAATTGATATTCAGGTAGTTCAGAGATCAATTGATCACAACACGAGCGTAGTGTGGGTGGAAATTAGATAGAGATGGGCGGGTCATAGCTAAAACTGGAACGGTCAATTATATTGGATTATAAGCATCTCACGTATCATCCCAGATGCCTCTGATAAATTACGTTCTTTATTACTTACTTGCTTAGGTCGGGAGGACGTCGCGATCAGTGACGGGTTTCCATTGATCGCGGGCCAACACGCATTCCTTTAGTTCATTAGTACTGGTAAAGCTGAAATCTTACATCAGCACATCGACTTATGTTAATGGTGGTCTGCCTCGCTTACAGCTTCCCATGCTGTGGTGTCCAAATCATCAGCTTTGAGGCTGCCTCGTAGATATGGCGTGGACATTGCCCTACTAGATTTAATCTTCTTTGTTAGATTTTTAGGAGAGAAGTTGTAAGACCGTATGCAATTGTTTGTTTGTTCTATGCTCATGCCAGTGCATGAAAATTGCTTTTTTCAAAAGCCTGGCGTAATATCCGTTTAGCTCTTTCTCGACTTTGGTTGTTATTGTCCATGCTTCGCGTCCATAAAGTAGTACTGATTCGACAGTTACTTCAAAGAATCGAATCTTCAGTTTGCAATGGGGAGGTGACACCCATATATTTACCATTCTGTTGCAAACCTTCCAGGCCAATGCATTTCTGATTTTAACGTCTTTCTTCTTTTTTCAGCACTGCTTGCCCATAACCCTAGGTACCTGAAGTCTGTAACAACGTTCAACGATGCTGTTGATTCTCACATCATCGGGTGCATGATTAAAGGCTAAAACTTTGATCTTCCTCCCATTTGCTATTAGTCATACTTTCAAAGCTGCTTGTTCAACGCATTCCGACCTCATTGCAGAGCAGTGCTATGTCATCAGCAAAGGCAAGGTCAGTGATTGTGATGACGCTGACTCGATTAGACCGCCTTAATTCAGGTTGGAAGCCAAGTTCTTCACCACCTTTCATGACATTTCTGATTACATAATCTAAGACAATGACGAAGAGGCAAGGAATAACAGGGGCTATGTGAGACAGATTAGAGGGTGTCATACAAGGCCCTTAGAATCGTGAAGTAATCTTTCTCACTGTCTGCCGTAAGTACTTTCGCCTTAGTCTTGGAATAAATGGCTTCGTTGACAATGTGTGGGGTGGGTGGGATATCATCTGCCCTTAGGTGTTTGATCATCTCCCCTCTGTGGATGAAGTCAAAGGACTTATTGAAGTCAATTAATCTTAATACTGCTGGTAGTTGCTTTGCTCTTACTCCTTCAAGGAGTCTACAAAGTGCTAGGACCTGACGTACACTTTGTCTTCCCGTTCTAAAACCAATCTGATTAATGCTAAGATGTGAGTCAGCTGCTTTCACTATTCCTTTGAGGATGAACATATTGAATGCTTGGCCACAATGGATCCCAGACTGTTAGCTCTAAAGTTATTTGTGTCACTCAGATCACTCGATTTAGGAATTGAGGAATAGGTATGATACTCAATAATGATGATTGCTCTTGAATGTTTCCATCAAATGAGGCCGCATTGCAGAATTACAGTATTTCCTCGTCGATGTTTCAAAGCTTAATGATTCTTTGCTGTAATGGCATCTTCTCCGCAAACTTTGATTTTATAATTGATTTTTTAGCATCCAGATATTCATTCATTGTGAATTCAACATCATCGATTGTCAAGTCTTTCAACAGTTTTGAGATATCCTCATTGTCAGTTGCTACCACCACTGAAGCATCTATGCCAGTTGCTCAGTCTTTCCCTCTTGTATTCACGTTTGACATGCCCCCGGGTTTTCGTCTCTGATCTCATTTACTTGCTTCCACCAGAGGCTGTATCATCGGATAATAGGGTTTCGAGGGTGTAAGCATATTTTCGCAGATTGTGTATAAGAGTAGGAATTTTATTTTAAAATGCTGTCGATTTTGTAACTAGCAAACATTCCCTGAAATAAAACATGCATTAAAATGAAAGTAAATCATAAAATAGATGTACCACTTATAAATATCCACTACTTCGTCTACAGATGTAGTCTGAATACTGTGTCATGTGTTTTCAGGGGTGACGTCATCTCGTAGTTTCAATACAAGTGAGGTGGTGAGTTGATGTCAATGTTTATCATTTGAGCAAAGGAGAGTCTGTCACCAACGGTAATGCCATAAACGTGTCTGATACAAACACAGAACTTAATTTATAGTTGTAAATCAAGTTCAGGTCAAATTCCGTTTTTCGTGATAACCGGGTAGCAACAAATTTCAGCCAAAATTCTTTAAAATCTTACAAATGGACACTGGCTAAGCAAAAATTAGATTTTCTCGATCATTAACCCTTTACTCGTCAGCGAAACTCTTAGAAACGATTTTCATAAATTCCAGTGGTAAATTTACAAACTGTCCTCTTGACCAGCAAATGATCATTCAATGAGCAATTATTTTAATTTTCTTGAGAAATCTTAACAAATTAAACGGTTAATTTTGTCAACAGCGCCGCAAGGTGCTCTTGCCACAAGATGGGTTAATGCTATCTTGTAGCACATAAAATGTGACCCATGTTCGTTAATCTCCCTTTCCTGAGGTCAGCTCGTTACTGTCGAATTATTCCGTCCGTTAGAGCTGCGTTAATGGACCTTTCCTAGTTTATCCATCAATCGTATGACGTCATATGACGTCATAATCAACTACGTGAAGTGTAAGATGACGTCATAATCATGACGCCATGAATGACTCGATATAGTCCGTTTTAGCGCTTAATAGTCCGACACGCTCTACGAATTGTATGTCTTTAACATTTAATAAACATTCCGTTGAATGTTTTGAAACTAATTTGACTGGACGCTGTTGCTGCCACAGGTTAGGCTAGGTTAGACCTCTCCAGTTATTGCAATCGAGGAGTTCAGTTTATCCATCAATCATATGATGTTATAATCAACTAAGTATCGTGTACGATGACGTTATAATCAAATAATAAAAAATTGATAGTCAGGGAGTTCAGGTATCGATCGATCCCAACACGGGCAAAGTGTAGTGGAGTTTAACTAAAGATGGGCGGAGCATAGCTAAAATTGGATTCCTCCATTGTAAGTACACATGTTGTTATGATTTCAATGGTGGATCTAGAATTCTAATTAGGAATGAGTCCAATACGAGGGAGGGTATGTGAGGGAGAGTGTTTCTTTTCCCGGCAAAAGTTTGAAAATAAATGCTCTGAGAAGACATTTCATGCATGTTGACAGATAAATGTAATCCTTATTTTACGTCCAAATTCTGCATATAACGGCTGAATAGACATATAGCTATGCTCCGCATATTTCTAGCTAAGCTCCGCCCACGTTTTGCGCGTGTTTGGATTGATGGAACTTATGAATTCCCAGAATCCCAAATATCAAGGTAACTTTACAGGTAAGCTGGTGAATATTTCGAAACTAATTTGACTGGGTGCTGTTCCTGCTTATGGCGGCAATAACTCCCAGTAAATTTAGTCTAACACAGTCTATTGTCACTGAACAGAGAGAGGTTGAATTTGTGGACTCCGTGATAATGCGGATTATCGGGCTGGTGACATGCGGGCCAAGATGGCGAGGTGTTGGCACCGTACCGGTGCAATAACCTGTGTTATAGGTGCCAGTGCAAATACCTCAGGTCGTAGAGGACGCCAATTAGTCCAGTTAGTCTAAGAAAAATTGTTGGTGCACCTCGGCAAAATTGCGACAGAATTTATGTCAGTAGATTCATGGCGAAGAAGCAATGACATACTACCCAAAAAAATCTATCCAATTCTGACGGTGGGAAATATATAATTTTATTTGCTATAACCCGCACTCTTTGGTCCCACACTCTTTTGTCCCGCACTTATTACTGATTTGATGCGCACGTACATTTCTCTTACTTTCTCACTTCAGAATTTAAATTGGTTATTCTCCCTTTATTCTTCTCTCTATCCTATTTTTAAACTGGCACGGTTATTTAGTGTTATGTTAGGTGTACATCTATGCTTTATGAACTTTCATTTGTACAGCAGTTACTAAAATATTGCCGTGCAACAGGATTTCAAATTTTATTTGTGGTATAGACCCCAGTTATCTGCTCTAGGGAATCACAAGCATATACTTTAAAATGATATACTGAGCTAAGATTACTGTCATCTCCTCATGTCGTTTTCCCCTTCTGATATTCCACCGTTAACTTAGTATGAGTATCGTGATCAAGTTATTGAATTATGTTACAATATGGCATGGCATATACTTAGCTTGATGTGGTAGGTCCACACAATTTTGGTATATTATTCATTAATACATACAACCCTCATTTTTGCCTGAATGCAATCTATTTACATATAGGCCCCTGCCAAGACATACATTTTTTTCAAATAAATGTAGGCATCTTGGTGTGTCCATGTGGGTGCTGGAATTAAATCATGTTTCATTTATGACATCTTAAAGGTGCATATCCACAAGAGAATGGTTCAATATAAAATTGTTAAAATTATATACTTTTAGAGGCTTAAATTGTGTGCCTAGATGTAATGAAACGAAATAAATCTTAGCATATGATGATATCATTATGTATAAATTAATAAAAAAAATTATGTTGTCAAATTGAATTAGAGGCACGAGGCCCTAGTTCAAATTCACAACTAAACCTACTAAATTTATATATATATATGGATTGTTAAGATTTATTTCATGACATTGAGGTACACCATTTAAGCCTCTAAAAGTAGATAATTTCAACAGTTTTATTTTCAAGCATTTTGGTGTGAATATGCACCTTTAAGCAAGAAAATTTCATATCTAGCTTACATGTCCTTCAGTGCGTAGAATTGACAACAGCTCAACTTTCCTCACCAACAATTCGTAAATATAATCTTTCGAGGGTTAGGTTTGGCGAAATGCCATCTTTTATGGCATGAAGTTGCCATATTGCAATGCTCATGATTAGCAACATATCATCCTTCAGTGTAAAGAAGTGGTAACAAATCATGTTTCATGGTAGAAATATCATTTTCCAACACTAGGAATTGGTAAATTATTGTCTTTCAGAGCTTAGAATGGACAACAGATCAATGTTCCCCACTCACAATTGGTAAATGTCATCTTTCATGTGTTAGGTTTGGCAAAAGGTCATCTCTCACGGTATGACATTTGTGAAATTCCATGCTTTCAATGATCGGGATTGGCAACATATCATCCTTCAATGTTCACAAGTGGTAAAAATCGTATTTCTGGGTAGAAATATTATTTTTCAGCACTAAGAATTGGCAAATTATTGTCTTTCAGAGCTTAGAATGGACAACAGATCAATTTTCCCCACTCACAATTGGTAAGTGTCATCTTTCAAGTGTTAGGTTTGGCAAAAGGTCATATCTCACGGTATGACATTTGTGAAATTCCATGCTTTCAATGATCGGGATTGGCAACATATCATCCTTCAATGTTCACAAGTGGTAAAAATCGTATTTCTGGGTAGAAATATTATTTTTCAGCACTAAGAATTGGCAAATTATTGTCTTTCAATGCTTAGAATGGACACCAGATCAACTTTCCTCACTCAGAATTGATAAATGTCATCTTTCAGGGGTTTCGTTTGATAAAAAGGTCATTTCTCATGGTATGAAATTTGTAAAATACCATGTTATAATGACCAGAATTGGCAACATATCATCCTTCAATGTTCAGAACTGGTAACAAATTATATTTCAGGGTAGAAATATCATTTTTAAACACTAAGAATTGGTAAATTATTGTCTTTCAGTGCTTAGAATGGACAGCAGGTCAACTTTCTTCTCTCACAATTGGTACATGCTATCTATCAGGGGTTAGGTTTAGCATAAGGTCATCCCTCATGGTATGAAATTTATAAAATGCCATGTTGCAATGATCAGGAAGTGGTAACAACTCATGTCTCAGGGTAGAAATTTCATTTTATAGTATTAAGAATTGGTAACTTATTGTCTTTCAGTGCTTAGAATTGACAACAGATACCACTCCTGGTACATTACATTTAATCGAAATTGTATCGGGATATGTAAAGGCACATTACGGTTCAAATTTGATTTGATTGTTATGCCATCTAACGTTTGATTATGTTGTTCTGTGTGGTCGTAGACGTGCTGCACTCGGTCATGAAAAGGGCCCATCGGCGGTTAATCAAATAAAAACCATGAACATTAGTATACAGTGTGCTGCACTGAGACAGTGGTGGTGATGGTGTGTGTTTATGTAGCGTTCACATCAGCTAAAAACCGGGTAAGCTAGATATAAAATGTATTGCTTAAGATGTCATAATTGAAAAATAGATGTAATTCAGGCACACACATGTGCGCTCCAAGTTGCTTACATTTATTTGAAAAAATGTTTTCTTGGTATATGTAAATACAGTGCATTCATGGGAAAATTAGGGTTGTATGTATTAATGAATAATATAGAAAAAGTGTGTGGATTATCACCTACCACACCAAGCTAGGTTTAGGGCATCATAGATTGCTATATTATAACATAATTTAATAACTTGATCACGATACTCATACTAAGGGCGGAATATCAGAAGGGGAGAACGACATGAGGAAATTACAGAAAGCTTAGCTCAGTATATCATTTTAAAGTATCCGCTTGTGAATCTCCTGGATCTCCTACACTAGAAATAACACGTAAGAAGAAAATTCGAAATCCGTTTGCACGGCAGATATTTTAGCAACTGCTGTACAAATGAAAGGCCATAAAGCATAGATTCACACCTAACATAAGACTAAATAAGCGTGCCCGTTTAAAAAAAGGGATATAGGGAAGAATAAATGAAAAACAAGCGATTTAAATTCGAGGTGATGAGCGTAAGGGCGATGTACGCTGTCATCAAATCAGTAATAAGCGCGCCGCAAAAGAGTGCGGGTTATAACAAATACAATGATATATTTCCCACCGTCAGAATTTGGTAGATTTTTTTTTGGTCATATGCCATTTCTTCTTCGACATAAATCTACTGACAGAAATTCTGTTGCAAATTTGCCGAGGGCATTTTTTAGATTGACTTAACTAAATACGTAATCAAGATACATATGCTGGTCATCGATCTACAGAACTTGCGATGGTCGGGTACATTACTAACAAAGCAGCTTAGGGAGATATGCTCTCTATTTGATGACAGAAAGAGTGGCCAAAGAAGATGGACTGAACATAGTTACATGCTGTTATCACTACAGCAGATGCAGAATGTAGTATATCATCAAAAAAGACAGATTGTAACTTTACATAACCCTTGAAACCCGAAATGCAAAACGCCAAAATTGTTGACGATTTGATAAATATTCTGTTGAGCAATTTGAAACTAATTTGACTGGGAGCTGTTGCTGCCTTAGGTAGCAACATGTTCCTGTCAAATTAGATTCAAAATATTCAACAGCTTAACTGTATGTTCGATTTAAAATTACGATTCTGTGAATTGAGGGTTCAAAGGGTTAATCATACGATAAATAACTTTTGGAATCAAAAGATTGCGATTCCTTAAGACAGGTGGTCAGGTGACCACTAGTCGTAAATAACCACCGTCATTTGGTCCCAGAATTAAGTATCCATTATTAACAGCTTTAACTATGAATGTAAATAAAATTATTAAAATTGTATACATTTTTAGCCTTTATAGGGTGCCTATATTTCATTATGGATAAATTAATATAATTTTTTTTATGGAATGGAATTAGAGACAAGGGTCCCTATTTCAACTCTACAACTAAAAGAATAATATTAATTTATACGGAAGAAAATCATCATATGCTAAGATTTATTTCGTTTCGTTGCATTGATGTACAGAATTAAGGCTCTGAAAGTATACGATATTAAGAAGTATTTTGGTGTGAATGTTCCCCTTTAATGATGCACTTTTCTGACTCACCATTTGCTGGACAGATTGTGCCGAAACTGACTTTAGCCTGTTCAAATGGAGCACGTACGTTCTCTGGACAGCCTGCCAATATTGGCTCCACACAGGCCATTAAGTTACGGAGGTCCCTGTATGGGCACAACAGAAAAGAAATGTACCATCCAATGGTGATAACTTTTCGGTTGTATAACGATATTTAGCACTTAGCACTTATGATGTCTATTTAGAACCCAGCAAACATACATTGAATTCACCTTTCCAGAGTATCCACCCATCATATGACGTCATAATGAACCACGTGATGTGTAGAATGACATCATAATGAATGACGTCATGAATGACGTCGATAAGTACGTCACGAACGCATATTTGAAGACGGTCTATGCGTTGTTGTACAAATTGTATGTCTTTAATATTTAATAAATATTCTGTTGAATATCTTGAAACTAATTTGACTGGTCGCTGTTGCTGCCATAGGAAAATTAGTTACAAAATATTCAACAGCTTACCTGTATAGTTTTCAGGAAATTGATAGTCAGGGCATTCGTGGATCGATCAATCCCAACACGGCGAGGTGTGGGTGGAGCTTAGCTAGTGATGGGCGGGGCATAGCTAAAAATGGAAAGGTCCATTATACATGCATTGAAATAAAAACTAGAATGCACTCGCGTGGTGATGCTGAGTCAGGCCTTTGCACTTGAATTTGGCAATCCACTAAGTGGCCCGCGACCTCGACATTTGAACTTTTGAACTGAAGCTAAATTTTGGATCTAGTCACCTAGAAATGTGAGTGCATGGTGCAGATTTTGTGATTCTCCTTCTTGTATTGCAAAGTTATCTCCATAAATGTGAATTCCGATATGCACTAAGTGACCCCGTGACCTCGATGTTTGATATCTTGACCTCAAAGTAAGATTTTTCCTATTGAAATGAAAAAGGAATGGTTTGCATACTTCAAATCAAAATATTTGGAATTCATATCATACGTTGAAACTAGGATATGGATTAGATCGATAGTGTGGATAACGGAAAATGAATCTAGTTATGATAACTACGTAAGGACTCGCCTTAATTCAACGCTTTATTGCTATGGTAGCGCATTTGCTGTGCTACTCAGAACAGCATCTGACGGGTGTCGTCTGACGTGAAAAGTTGGTTGATAACACCTCCCCACAACACCCGCACCCACCCACCCACCCCTAGCACCCTTGAGACCCTCATAGATGTATCATTTCTTTATCGACATTTGCATCTTGGCTAAAAGAAACGTGTTTATACATACATGTTTATTCACTAGACGGCAATCAATATGGATAACATAGTCACTTGTCCCAGCCGCATATTTTTAGATTTTGCAGAGGTAAATGTACCATATCTATCAAAAACACGTGATCTTTTGATGTCACATCAACGTCGCTCGCGTGATAACGTTAGAATTATTCTATTACAGTTACGACGTAAGCAGGACCGGATTACCCATTAGGCTACATAGGCTACAGCCTAGGGCCTCGCTCTTAAGGGGGCCTCGCACTTTAAATAAAAACCAAACAAACAAACAAAATTAAGGATTTTTTAAACAGGCTACGTAGCGCCCGTGTTCGGATCAATCGATCTATCTGCCCTATGAATGCCAATTTCCAGAAAACTATGCAGGTAAGCTGTTGAATATTAGTTTCAAAATATTCAACAGCATATTTATTAAATAGTAAAGGCATTCAATTCGTACAACAATCAACACTTAGTCCGTCATCAATTATGACGTCAGGATACGCGTCACGTAATTGATTATGACGTCATATGATTGATGAATAAACCAGAATCCTTCATTAAAACTGACTACAGGCTACAGGCGAT
Source organism: Chaetoderma sp. LZ-2023a (assembly GCA_034401795.1). Lineage (NCBI taxonomy): Eukaryota > Metazoa > Mollusca > Caudofoveata > Chaetodermatida > Chaetodermatidae > Chaetoderma > Chaetoderma sp. LZ-2023a. The sequence continues at coordinate 12,309,173 of CM067366.1, read as the reverse complement.
CTATAGTGCTGACAGGCCATATAGTCTGCACTGTATGCGCATTTGAGTGTACCGGTATACGATGTTGTATGTGTTTGATGCTTTGTCTAAAGAGTGATCAATTTATACTTATCTCCCCCTCCCATTTCGAGCAAAGCTCGCGTTATGATCGATCGAACGCTGAATTCCCGGAATCCCAATATCAAGGTAGGTATACAGGCAAACTGTTGAATATATGAAACTAATTTCACTGAACATTCAACAGAATGTTTATTAAATAGGAAATCCGTCAAAGACACACAATTCGTACAAGCAGTGGAATGGCTATTCGATTTGAGCTTCATGATGGATTATTCTCTCTCAAGTATGATTGTGACGTCAGCTTACAAAAGACATAATTGACTACTATGTCATATGAGCGAGTGACAGATCGGATTCATCCATTATAGTTAAATCTCACCTGCACATCGCGGCCTTTTGATTGGTATTCCCTTGCGCGAAGTTTCTATAGCTGGTTATCAGTTGCTGTTTCTCCGCGTTACAATTGACAGTCGCCAGCATCCCAGCATTGTCTTCACAGCTCCAACATACGCCAGCCACTGAATACCAATAAAACATACAGTAGCCACTGCATACCAGTAAAACATACACCAGCCACTGCATAACAGAAAAACATCCTCTTCAGCTACTGCATAACAGTAAAACATACACTCTGGTTGTTGCATAACAGTAAAACATGGACTCCGGTTATTGCATAAGAGTGAAACATACACCAGCCACTGCATAACAGGAAAACATACAACAACCACCGCATAAGAGTACAACACACACTAGTCACTGCACAACAGTAAAACATACCCTTCAGTCATTACATAATAGTAAAGCATACACCAGACACAACGTAATAGTGAAACATACACTTGAGTCATTATATAGCAGTAAAATATACGCTCCGGTGATTGCATAAGACATACAGTAAAACATACACTAGCCACTGCATAACAGTGAAACATACACTAACCACTGCATAGCAGTAAGACATACACTATCCACTGCATAACAGTACAATATACACTAGCCACTGCATAACAGTAAAACATACACCAGCCACTACATAGCGGCCAAACATACATCAGCCACTGCATAGCAGTAAAACATCCCCTCCAGCCACCGTATAACAGTAAAACATGCATTGGCTACCGCATAACGGTAAAGCATACACTACACTATATTGCATAACAGTAAAACATACACTCCGGTTATTGCATAACAGTAACACATACACCAGCCACTGAATAACAGTAAAAGATACACTGACCACAGCATAACAGTACAACATACACTAGCCACTGCATGACAGTAAAACATACACCGGACATTGCATAATAGTAAAATATACAATCCGATTATTGCATAAGAGTAAAACATACACCAGGCACTGAATAACAGTAAAAATACAGCAGCCACTGTATAACAGTAAAACACACACTAGCCACTGCACAACAGTAAAACATACACTTCAGTCATTACATAACAGTAAAACATACACTACGGTAGTGCATAACAGTAAAACATACACCAGACACAACATAAAAGTGAAACATACACTTCAGTCAATACATAGCAGTAAAATATACACTCCGGTGATTGCATAAGACATACAGTAAAACATACACTCGCTACTGCATAACAGTAAAACATACACTAACCACTGCATAGCAGTAAAACATTCCCTTCAGTCACTGTATAACAGTAAAAGATACACTAGCCACCGCATAACAGTAAAACATGCACTAGCCACTGCATAACAGTAAAACATACACCAGACACTGCATAACAGTAAAACATACACTCCGATTATTGCATAACAGTAAAACATACATCAGGCACTGAATAACAGTAAAACATACACCAGACACTGCATGACAGAAAAACATACACTCCGATTATTGCATAACAGTAAAACATCAGCGACTGAAATACAGTAAAAGATACATTAACCACCGCATAGCAGTAAAACATACATTAGCCACCGCATAACAGTAAAACATACACTTCAGTCATTACATAGCAGTAAAACGTACACTTCAGTCATTATATAACAGGAAACCACAGACTTTAGTCAATACATAACAGTAAAACATTCACTCCAGTTATTGCATAACAGCAAAACATACACCAGCCACTGTACAACAGTAAAACATACACTAGCTACTGCATATCCGTAAAACATACACTTCAGTCATTACCTAACAGTCAAACATACACTGCAGTTATTGTATAACAGTAAAACATGCATCAGTCACAACATAACAGTTTGACATACACCAGCCGCTGCATAATAGTAAAAATACACTTCAGTCAATAAATAACAGTAAAACATACACTCCGGTTAGTGCCTAACAGTGAAATATACAGCAGACACTGCATAACAGTAAAACATACACCAGACACTGCATAACAGTAAAACATACACTCCGGTTATTGCCTAACAGTGAAATATACAGCAGACCCTGCATAACAGTAAAACACACACTAGCCACTGCACAACAGTAAAACATACACTTCAGTCATTACATAACAGTAAAGCATACACTACGGTAGTGCATAACAGTAAAACATACACCAGACACTGCATAACAGTAAAACATACACTAGCCACTGCATAGCAGTAAAGCATACACTAGCACCTGCATAACACTAAAACGTACACTAACCACTGTATGACAGTAAAGCATACACTAGGCACTGCATAACAGTAAAACAAACATTAGCCACAGCATAGCATTAAAACATACAATAGCCACTGCATAACAGTAAAACATACACTAGCCACTGCATAAGAGTGAAACATACACTTCAGTCATTACATTACAGTAAAACATTAACTCTGGTTACTGCATAAGATATACACACCAGCCACCATATAACATCAAAACATACACTTCAGTCATTAGATAACAGTAAATACATACACTAGCCACTGCATAGCAGTAAGACATACACTTCAGCCATTACATAACAGTAAAACATACACTTCAATCATTACATAACAGTAAAAACATACACTAGCCACTGCATAGCGGTAAAGCATACACTAGCACCTGAATAACACTAAAACGTACACTAACCACTGTATGACAGTAAAACATACACTTCAGTCATTACATAACAGTAAAACGTACACTTCAGTCATTATATAACAGTAAAACACAGACTTTAGTCATTACATAACAGTAACACATTCATTCCAGTTATTGCATAACAGCAAAACATACACCAGCCACTGCATAACAGTAAAACATACACTAGCTACTGCATATTCGTCAAACATACACTTCAGTCATTACCTAACAGTCAAACATACACTGCACTTATTGTATAACAGTAAAACATGTATCAGTCACAACATAACAGTTTGACATACACCAGCCGCTGCATAATAGTAAAAATACACTTCAGTCAAAAAATAACAGTAAAACATACACTCCGGTTAGTGCCTAACAGTGAAATATACAGCAGACACTGCATAACAGTAACACATACACCAGACACTGCATACCAGTAAAACATACACTCCGGTTAGTGCCTAACAGTGAAATATACAGCAGACACTGCATAACAGTAAAACACACACTAGCCACTGCACACCAGTAAAACAGACACTTCAGTCATTACATAACAGTAAAACATACACTACGGTAGTGCATAACAGTAAAACATACACCAGACACTGCATAACAGTAAAACATACACCAGCCCCAGCATAACAGTAAAACATACACTAGCCACTGCATAGCAGTAAAGCATACACTAGCACCTGCATAACACTAAAAAGTACACTAACCACTGTATGACAGTAAAACATACACTAGCCACTGCATAAGAGTGAAACATACACATCAGTCATTACATTACAGTAAAACATTAACTCTGGTTACTGCATAAGACATACACACCAGCCACCACATAACACCAAAACATACACCTCAGTCATTACATAACAGTAAATACATACACTAGCCACTGCGTAGCAGTAAGACATACACTTAAGCCACTGCATAGCAGTCAAACATACACTGCAGTTGTTGTATAACAGTAAAACATACATCAGCCACAACATAACAGTTAGACATACACCAGCTGCTGCAAAATATTAAAAAATACACTTCAGTCATTAAATAACAGTAAAACATACATTCCGGTTAGTTCCTAACAGTGAAATATACAGCAGACACTGCATAACAGTAAAACATACACCAGACAATGCATAACAGTAAAACATACAGCAGGTACTGAATAACAGTAAATACATACACTAGCCACTGCATAGCAGTAAGACATACACTTCAGCCATTACATAACAGTAAAACATACACTTCAGTCATTACATAACAATAAAATATACACTAGCCACTGCATGGCAGTAAAGCATACACTAGCACCTGCATAACACTAAAACGTTCACTAACCACTGTAGTAAAACACTACACGTACACTTCAGTCATTATATAACAGTAAAACACAGACTTTAGTCATTACATAACAGTAAAACATTCACTCCAGTTATTGCATAACAGCAAAATATACACCAGCCACTGCATAACAGTAAAACATACACTAGCTACTGCATATTCGTAAAACATACACTTCAGTCATTACCTAACAGTCAAACATACACTGCAGTTATTGTATAACAGTAAAACATGCATCAGTCAGAACATAACAGTTTGACATACACCAGCCGCTGCATAATTGTAAAAAATACACCTCAGTCAATAAATAACAGTAAAACATACACTCCGGTTAGTGCCTAACAGTGAAATATACAGCAGACACTGCATAACAGTAAAACATACACCAGATACTGCATAACAGTAAAACATACACCAGGTACTGAATAACAGTCAAAATACAGCAGCCACTGCATAACAGTAAAACACACACTAGCCACTGCACAACAGTAAAACATACACTTCAGTCATTACATAACAGTAAAACATACACTACGGTAGTGCATAACAGAAAAACATACACCAGACACTGCATAACAGTAAAACATACACCAGCCCCAGCATAACAGTAAAACATACACTAGCCACTGCATAGCAGTAAAGCATACACTAGCACCTGCATACCACTAAAAAGTACACTAACCACTGTATGACAGTAAAACATACACTAGCCACTGCATAACAGTAAAACAAACAGTAACCACTGCATAGCATTAAAACATACAATAGCCACTGCATAACAGTAAAACATACACTAGCCACTCCATAAGAGTGAAACATACACTTCAGTCATTACATTACAGTAAAACATACACTTCAGTCATTACATAACAATAAAACATACACTAGCCACTGCATGGCAGTAAAGCATACACTAGCACCTGCATAACACTAAACGTTCACTAACCACTGTATGACAGTAAAACATACACTAGCCACTGCATAACAGTAAAACAAACACTAGCCACTGCATAGCATTAAAACATACAATAGCCACTACATAAGAGTGAAACATACACTTTAGTCATTACATTACAGTAAAACATTAACTCTGGTTACTGCATAAGACATACACACCAGCCACGGCATAACATCAAAACATACACTTCAGTCATTACATAACAGTAAATACATACACTAGCCACTGCGTAGCAGTAAGACATACACTTAAGCCACTGCATAACAGTAAAACATACACTAGCTACTGCATATCCGTAAAACATAGACTTCAGTCATTACCTAACAGTCAAACATACACTGCAGTTGTTGTATAACAGTAAAACATACATCAGCCACAACATAACAGTTAGACATACACCAGCCGCTGCAAAATAGTAAAAAATACACTTCAGTCATTAAATAACAGTAAAACATACATTCCGGTTAGTGCCTGACAGTGAAATATACACCAGATACTGCATAACATTAAAACATACACCAGCCCAAGCATAACAGTAAAACATACACTAGCCACCGCATAATGGTAAAAATTATACCAGTCACTGCATGGCAGTAAAACATACACTCCGTTTGTTACATAACAGTAAAACGTACACTCCGGTTATTGCATAACAGTAAATCATACACCAGCCACTGAATAACAGTAACTAGTACACTAGCCACCGCATAACAATAAAACATACACTAGTCACTGCATAACAGTAAAACATACACGGGCGATAGTATAACAGTAAAACATACACTTCACTCATTACATAACAATAAAGCATACACTAGCCACTGTATAGCAGTAAAACATACACTAGTCACTGCATAACAGTAAAACATACACTTCAGTCATTACATAACAATAACACATACACTAGCCACTGCATAGCAGTAAAGTGTACACTAGCAACTGCACAACAGTAAAATGTACACTAACCACTGTATGACAGTAAGACATAGACTAGCCACTGCATAACAGTAAAACAAACACTAGCCACTGCATAGCATTAAATCATACAATAGCCGCCGCATAACAGTAAAACATACACTAGCCACTGCATAAACTTGTGAAACATACACTTCATTCCTTACATAACAGTAAAACAATAACTCCAGTTACTGCATAAGAGTAAGACATTCACTCCGGTTAATGCACATCAGTAAAACATACACTCCGGTTATTGCATAACAGTAAAAACATACACCAACCACAACATAACTGCAAAACATACACTAGCCACTGCATAACAGTAAAACATACACTTCAGTCATTACATAACAATAAAACATACACTAGCCACTGCATGGCAGTAAAGCATACACTAGCACCTGCATAACACTAAAAAGTACACTAACCACTGTATGACAGTAAAACATACACTAGCCACTGCATAACAGTAAAACATACACTAGCCACTGCGTAGCATTAAAACATACAATAGCCAATGCATAACAGTAAAATATACACTAGCCACTGCATAAGAGTAAAACATACACTAGCCACTGCATAAGAGTGAAACATACACTTCAGTCATTACATTACAGTAAAACATTAACTCTGGTTACTGCATAAGAGTAAGACATTCACTTCAGTCATTACATAACAATAAAACATACACTAGCCACTTCATGGAAGTAAAGCATACACTAGCACCTGCATAACACTAAAACGTTCACTAACCACTGTATGACAGTAAAACATACACTAGCCACTGCATAACAGTAAAACATACACTAGCCACTGCGTAGCATTAAAACATACAATAGCCAATGCATAACAGTAAAATATACACTAGCCACTGCATAAGAGTGAAACATACACTTCAATCATTACATAACAGTAAAACATTAACTCTGGTTACTGCATAAGAGTAAGACATTCACTCCGGTTATTGCATAACAGTAAAACATACACTCCGGTTATTGCATGACAGATCAAATACACACCAGCCACCGCATAACAGTAAAAACATACACTTCAGTCATTACATAACAGTAAATACACACACTGGCCGCTGCACAGCAGTAAGATGTACACTTCAGCCATTACACAACAGTAAAACATACACTTCAGTCATTACGTAAAAGTAAAAACATACACTAGCCACTGCATAGCGGTAAAGCATACACTAGCACCTGAATAACACTAAAACGTACACTAACCACTGTATGACAGTAAAATATACACTAGCCACTGCATAACAGTAAAACAAACACTATCCACTGCATATCATTAAAACATGCAATAGCCACTGCATAAGAGTGAAACATACACTTCAGTCATTACATTACAGTAAAACATTAACTCTGGTTACTGCATAACAGTAAAACAAACAATATCCACTGCATAGCATTAAAACATGCAATAGCCACTGCATAACAGTAAAACATACACTAGCCACTGCATAAGAGTGAAACATGCACTTCAGTCATTACATAACAGTAAAACATTCACTTCAGTCATTACATAACAGTAAATACATACACTTCAGTCATTACATAACAGTAAATACATACACTTCAGTCACTACATAACAGTAAATACACAGACTAGCTACTGCATAGCAGTAAGCCATACACTTCAGGCATTACATAACAGTAAAAACATACACTAGACACTGCATAGTAGTAAGACATACACTTCAGCCATTACATAACAGTAAAACATACACTCCAGTTATTGCATAGCAGTAAAACATACACCAGCCACAACCTAACAATTAGACATACACCAGTCAATGCATAACAGTGAAACATACACTAGCCACTGCATAACAGTAAACCATCCACGAGCGATTATATAACAGTAAAACGTACACTTCATTCATTACATAGCAATCAAACATACACTAGCCACTGCTTAGCAGGACATCATACAATAGCCACTGTATAACAGTAAAACATACACTTCAGTCATTACCTAACAATAAAACATACACTAGCCACTGCATAGTAGTAGAGCATACACTAGCTACTACATAACAGCAAAAACGTACATTAGCCACTGCGTAACAGTAAAACATACACTAGCCACTGCATAACAGTAAAACATACACTAATCACTGCATAAATTAAAACATACACTAGCCACTGTATAACAGTAAAACATACACTTCAGTCATTACATAACAGTAAAGTATACACTAGCCACTGCATAACACTAAAACATACACCAGCCACACAAACAGTACACCACGCACTTCAGTCATTACACAGCAGTAACATGCACTCTGGTCATTACATAGCAGTAAGCACACACTCTGGTAATTACATAGCAGTACACAGGCACTCTGGCAGTTAAATAACAGTAAACACGCACCCTGGCCATTGCAAAGCAGTACAGAGGCACTCTAGCCATTACATAGCAGTACACAGATACTCTGGCTATTGCAAAGCAGTAAACAGGCATTCTGCTCATTACATAGCAGTAAACAGGCACTCTGGCCATTGCATAGTAGTGAACAGGCACTCTGGCCATTGCATAAAAGTAAACTTCACGAAAAAATAATGCCTTTAACAATTTAAATCTTACAGGCAAGAAACGGCGAATTCGTTTTGATGTAAGAGATATTCTATTAAATATTTAGAGACAAATTTGAATGGGATCGCAGCAACATGTTCCATTTAAATTAATTTCAAAATAATCAACATCTGTCCTGTATAATTTATCTTGCATTTGAGATATTGGCATTTGAATCGATTTAAATATTAAAATCTTAAGTTAAAACTGGCCACCCTAGTCCGGTAAGAGATGTTAGAGCATGTAGGTTTGTGCGTGCATGTTCAGCCGTATCTCTGGAAGTATCAATCCGATTTAGCTCAAAATTTAACACATCGATGCGTGTTACCGTATATTAAGGTTTCCAAATGTTGGACAGGACAGGGATTTAAACAGCTGGATCGGGATTCGGATTATAGTCGAGATTACTGAAATCCAGAAAGTCGTAGGCGCTGCAGGGGCAGCCTTCATAGCTGTTGCGGTTACGGTTAGCGATACGGTAACTGTAGCGTTATACGTAGTGGTAATAGTAACACTACCAGGAGCAGGAACGTTAGCGGTATTGCTAGCGGTAGTGGTAGTAGTAGCAGCAGTAACAGTAACACTACCGGGAGCAGGAACGTTAGTGGTATCGCTAGCGGTAGTGGTAGTAGTAGCAGCAGTAACAGTAAAAGTAAAAGTAGCAATAGCAGTCGCAGTCGCAGTCGCAGTAGCAGTAGCAGGGGATGTAGCGGTAATAGTAGAAGCAGTAGCAGGAGCAGTAGCAGTAGCAGTAACAGTAAAACTAACATGAGCAGGAGCTGGAACAGTAGCAGTAACAGTAACCATAACAGAAACAGGAGACGTAGCAGTGGCGGGAGCAGGAGCAGTAGCAGTAACCATAAAAGTAGCAGGACCAAGAGCAGGAGAAGTAGAAGTAGCAGAAGCAGAAGCAGGAGCAGTAGCAGTAACCGGAACAGTAGCAGGACCAAGAGCAGGAGAAGTAGCAGTAGCAGAAGCAGGAGCAGCAACAATAACAGTAACAGTGGCAGGAGCAGGATCAGAAGAAGTAGCAGTAAAGGTAACAGGAGCAGGAGCAGTAGCAGTAACCGGAACAGTAGCAGGACCAAGAGCAGGAGAAGTAGCAGTAGCAGAAGCAGGAGCAGCAACAGTAACAGTAACAGTGGCAGGAGCAGGATCAGAAGAAGTAGCAGTAAAGGTAACAGGAGCAGGAGCAGTAGCAGTAGCAGTAACCGGAACAGTAGCAGGACCAAGAGCAGGAGAAGTAGCAGTAGCAGAAGCAGGAGCAGCAACAGTAACAGTAACAGTGGCAGGAGCAGGATCAGAAGAAGTAGCAGTAAAGGTAACAGGAGCAGTAGCAGTAGCAGTAGCAGGAGCAGGAGAAGGAGTAGTAGCAGTAGCAGGAGCAGAAGCAGTAAGAGTAACAGGAGCAGGAGCAGGATAATGAACTGTAGCATTAGCAGTAACTGGAGCAGGAGCAGGAGCAATAGCAGTAACAGGAGCAGGAGCAGGAGTAGTAGTAGCAGTAACAGTAACAGTAACAGTAAAAGTAACATGAGTATGAGCAGGGACAGGAGCAGTAGGAGTAGCAGGAACAGGAGCAGGAGCAGGAGTAGGAACAGTTAAAGTAACAGCAACAGTAGCAGTAGCATTAACAAAAACATGAGCATGACCAGGAGCAGTAGCATGACCTGTAGCAGTAGCAGTGAATGTAACATGAGCAGGAGCAGGCGCCGGACCAGTAGCAGTAGCAGTAACAGTATAAGTAGCAGCAGCAGGAACAGGACCAGTAGCAGTAACAGTAACATGAGCATGAGCAGGAGCAGGAGCGGTAGCAGTAACGGTACAAGTAACAGGAGCAAGAGCAGGAACAGGAGCAGTAACAGTAACAGTAAAATAGCAGGAGCAGGAGGTGGAGCAGGAGTAGTAGCAGTAGCAGTAACAGTAAAAGTAACAGGAGCAGTAACAGTGACAGTAAACGTAACAGGAGTAGGAGCAGTAGCAGTATCAGTAACAGGAGCAGTAACATGAACAGTAACAATATCAGTAGCAGTAGCAGGAGCAATAGTAGTAACAGTAGCAAGAGTAGGAGCAGTAGCAGTAACAGTAAAAGTAACAGGAGCATTGGGAGTAAGAGTAACGGTAACAGGAGCAGTAGTAGGGGTAGTAGCCGTAGCAGTAGCAGAATCAGTAGTAGTAGTAGCAGGAGCATAGGTAGGAGCAGCAGGAGCAGTAGCAGTAACAGTAAAAGTAACATGAGCAGGAGCAGTACCAGTAGCAGTAGCAGTAGGAGGAGATAGAGCAGTAGCAGTAACTGTAAAGGTAACATGAGCAGGAGCAGTACCAGCAGGATTAACAGTAAAAGAAACATGTGCAGGATCAGAAGAAGAAGCAGGAGCAGTAGAAATAACAGGAACATGAGCAGTATGAGTAGGAGGAGCATGAGCAGGAGCAGTAGCAGGAGAGGAGCAGGAGCAGTAAAAGTAACAGAAGCAGTAGCAGTAACATTAACATGGGTATGGTCAGGAGCAGTAGGAGGAGCTGCAGCAGTAGCAGTAAATGTAACAGGAGCAGAAGCAGTAGCAGTAGCAGTAGCAGTAGGAGGAGCTGGAGCAGTAGCAGTAACCGTAAAAGTAACATGAGCAGGAGCAGTACCAGTAGCATTAACAGTAAAAGAAACATGAGCAGGATCAGGAGCAGAAGCAGGAGCAGTAGAAATAATAGGAACATGAGCAGTATGAGTAGGAGGAGCATGAGCAGGAGCAGTATCAGGAGAGGAGCAGGAGCAGTAAAAGTAACAGGAGCAGTAGGCGGAGCTGGAGCAGTAGCAGTAACGGTAAAAGTAACATGAGCAGGAGCAGTACCAGTAGCATTAACAGTAAAAGAAACATGAGCAGGATCAGGAGCAGAAGCAGGAGCAGTAGAAATAATAGGAACATGAGCAGTATGAGTAGGAGGAGCATGAGCAGGAGCAGTAGCAGGAGAGGAGCAGGAGCAGTAAAAGTAACAGAAGCAGTAGCAGTAACATTAACATGGGTATGGCCAGGAGCAGTAGGAGGAGCTGCAGCAGTAGCAGTAAATGTAACAGGCGCATGAGCATGAACAGGAGCAGGAGCAGTAGCAGTAGCAGTAAAAGTAACAGGAGCAGGAGCAGGAACATGACCAGTAGCAGTAACAGCAACATGAGCAGTAGCAGTAGCAGTAGCAGTAGCAGTAACAGCAACATGAGCAGTAGCAGTAGCAGTAGCAGTAGCAGTAACAGGAGCAGGAGCAGGAACATGACTAGTAGCAGTAACAGCAACATGAGCAGTAGCAGTAGCAGTAGCAGTAGCAGTAACAGGAGCAGGGGCAGGAACGGGATCAGTAGCAGTACCAGTAAAAGTAACAGGAGCAGATGCAGTAGCAGTCGCAGCAAGAGTAAAAGTAACAGGAGCAGGAGCAGATGCAGTAGCAGTAACAGTAACAGGAGCAAGAGAAGGAGCAGGAGCAGTAACACTAACAGTAACAGGAGCAAGAGAAGGAGCATTATCAGGAGCAGGAGAAGTAACAGTAACAGGAGCAAGAGAAGGAGTAGGGGCAGTAGCAGTAACAGTAACAGGAGCAAGAGATGGAGCATGAGCAGGAGCAGTAAAATTAACAGTAACATGAGCAAGAGAAGGAGCAAGAGCAATAGCAGTAACAGTAACAGGAGCAAAAAAGGAGCATGAGCAGGAGCAGTAACAGTAACAGTAACAGTAACAGCAACAGCAACAGTAAAAGTAACAGGGCATGAGCAGAACCAGTAGCCGTAACAGTAAAGGTAAGAGGAGCAGGAACAGGAGCAGTAGTGATAGCAGTAGCAGTAACAGGAGCTGGCGCAGGGGTGATTGCGGCAGTAGCCGTAGCAGTAGCAATAACAGTAACCGGAGCATGAGCTGTTGAGGCAGTAGCGGTAGCAGCAGATACCAGCATGTAATGCCATCTACATTCTCGTAAGTAGGCCTATGCCATTTGAGAACAACAGAGCGTAAGTGATAGAGCTGGGGATGAGGGTTTTTATCATTCACCCACATTTTGTTCGGGGAGGGGGAGATAGTATCTCAATAGACCCAACCCACAGTTTCGTTATATTTTTTAAGGCTAGGCATATACGTATTTTTGTACATAGTATAACTACTATTTGTTCATTCAGATTTCACGAGACTGCTTTTCGTATTAAGTTTAGCAATTCTCCTCGGAAAGACATTGTCACGTGATTTCGAGTACGACCCCCTAACGAACCACTACCACAATCACTCGAACTCTTTATGTTTAGTCAGAATTCTTCGTGCAACATTATAATCATATATTCTGTTGCATTTCGCTGACGGATACATTGCTCGATTGGTAAAATTGTTAAATCTTGAATCACTACATAGTTGGGAAGATTAACATGTTATGTTACTCCCGCAACAATGTAAAAAAAAGAAATAGTGATATGATTATTACAAATGGCCGCCAGTTTTCTAAATGAATATTGTCTGGTTCTAGAACCACTACGTGTAGGTTTTAAAATATGTAACATTTTGTGTGTGGTTACCTCAGAGTGCATATCTTGCTTTATCATATAAACAAGCCTTCTAGCCCGTTCCATATTTTTCTACATGAGGACACGTGCCATATTCAACAGAGTATTTTCATTGGCTGTTGGGTGCACAACCCATTTAAATCGACCAATTAAAACATCGATTGATGTGAGCGTGACGCGTAGGGATTACTACGCGGTACTGTTTTACTACGATTTGTTTACTACGATTTGTTATTCATGAAACGTCATCGCAAAATGTCATCGTTAGTCAGTTTATCAGTCGGCAGCGAATTAACGATTGATGGCCGTGGCTATAATTTTCAATGACTAGTTAAAATACTATTTAACGGCTGACATCGCCAGATTTTGTGTTTGTCACTATATTTTGCTGCGCATTCAGTATCCGTTATCAAGTAGTGGTGCGTCACAGCGGCGGTATCGATTTCACGAAAATCAACAATGAGAAATCAGATAAAAGTCACATTAGTAACTATCGGCAAATATTTCAAAATTACAGTTTATATTATAAATAAAATCTCAAACTCGGTCACTTTTGATATCAATATTATGAACCTCGTTGAAAATCATCAATTTTCAAAATTGATAATTTTCAACTCGGTCCATAATAGTGATATCAAAAGTGACCTCGTTCCAGATTCTCTATATATGTCCCTCAAATTTCAATTTAACCCCCCTTGTGCCAACCTAACCCTTCAATAGTCAAGTTTGTAAAAAAACGACCTCTGCAGTGATCCTGAGAAATGTCCATTTGCGGGCTAAGAGAAGAATATTTTTGAAAATTTACCACTGGAATGACTGGCTCTGTAACCGAGTCAGTCATTCCAGTGGTAAATTGTACACAAAAATACCCCTCTTGGTCTGCAATTGGACACTGGATAGACAGAAATTTAAATTTTCTTGACCATTACACTTTTGATGAATGTCCATTTGAAGGATAACAGAAATCTATTTCTTTGTAAATTTTCGTTATAAATTTACAAAATACTCTTTTTGACTGCAAAGATCAAAATCTCTTTGAAAACTATTGGTTTTAAATGGTTAAAATTGAAAATTAAATGGTTAATTGAAATAAATAGTATGTTTGAGACAAAAGGGGTTAGGCTCCGCCCATTTTTACGGTCTCGAAATCAGTTTGAAACATTTAGACCTGAATTCCCATAAGCTAAATATCAAGGTAACTGTACATGTAAGCTGTTGCAATATTCAACAGCATGTCTATTAGATTGTAAATTTCAACAAAAACATACAAAACTTACACTTTCCTGACGGGTTTTTTAATTTTGACAGTGTCATCAGCTAACAAGTGACGTATTTTGATTATGACGTCAGATACTTGAGTTTCTGACGCCCTCCCCTCACACCAACCGCCCAGGCAGTGCTAAATGGGATAAATACTGTTAGGTAATTATTTTTGAAAACATTACAAGCTGTGAATAATATGAGAAAGAGAGAGTGCTTGTGAGTACATTATAACTTGTCCTATAAAGGACACCAACTAAAACTGCCCTTTATAAACAGGTGACTGACTTTTAGAGCATGTTTGAATGTAGTTATCTGGCCTGTGTGTGCTGAGTGAATGGACAGCAGTGAGGCAGGATCTCACTGCAGTGCCAGGAGTGATCGAGCCAGCCGGCCAACCAGATGACCAGCCAGCCATGCATACAATTCACTGCTGATGCTCTTTCAGGACAATTTGTTAGGAATGGTCATATTACAGAGGTCACCACTCTGAGTTTCAGAGTTCTACACAGAGTTTGAGCTCACAGAGTTTGAGCTTAGAGAGTTCGGGTGCACACTCAAAACTAATTAAACTCAACAACTGGAGTTTGAGCTCAAAACTAATTAAACTCGAGCTCGAGCTCGCGTTCGAGTTCCACAATCAAAACTCATAAAACTCTGAGGGTGCCTTCAACCCTCACAAAACACAGGCATATATAAGGCCCAAGAAATGATTTGAGATCTGGTTTTTATCTTGAAGAGAGTTGGGATGATTTTATTTTGAATGGAGATGTGAGATGTCAACTGTCTGACTTACATTGTATTCATGTAGATAGCTGTATAAAGTAAACACTGCCAAATTTAGTTTAGCAAAAAAAATAGAATTAGTGAATTCTGTGTTTTTGTTCTGCGTTGGGTAATCTTGAGAGAGACAGAGAAACAACGAGAAAGAAAGCCCAAAACTGGTGGCAGTCGGCAGAATAAGGACTTACACACGTGCCTAGTATAGAATTAGAAGTTAGCATAAAAGATTCTGAAGTAGGAATATAGTAAATATAGTTGAGAATCCAGTTTTTGCGCTGAAGTACTTTTTCTAGACGTTATAAAATAAATAATAAGTACGGTAAGAGTCAGAAAACTGATAGGACAAGAGACGATACTGAACCAGCAGAATTGGTAGAACTTGAGGGTTCAATCGGTGGTGCTCCTCAGAGAGCTTCTCATGAACAAGAAGTAGCAGAGCTCCGTCGGCAAATGGAAGTTGCTTTGAAATTGCTGCAAGTGCAGATGAAAGAGCAACAAGGGCTGAAAGAGAGCTTCAGAAGCTACTGGATATACCAGTGGTGTTATGTCACAGAATCATGATTGCAGGAATTTGGGGAAGAACTTAAGTAACTGATTGACTTGAATTTTAACAAAATAAAACAATTTCTGGATGTGCAGAAAAGCAGGATGTAAAAATTAACAATGATGAACAAAATAACAAGTAGAGAAATCATATGTCATTCAATCGGTCAGAAAGATTGCGCACAAACAGACCAACAATTTCGAAGGAATTTGTAGAGTGCTATTTGTGTCATGAAATGGGGCACCATTCTCGTAAGTGTCCAAATCGCAGTGGTGCTATGGTCGGAAAACAATATCTTTCTGCTGATCAGAGGGGACATTCGGAAAACTAAAGTGGACTGGTTCCATCAGCCCAGGATCGGTCACAGTGGGGAGTTATTAGTGTATCACAGGCATCAAGAACAAATGTGAACATAAAGATATTTCCTTTCCATTGCCTGTGGAATTAAATGGTGTGAAGGCAAACTTTCTTGTTGACACGGACAGAAGTGACAATAATATCACAGTCTGTGTTTGATCGTTTGCCAGCCAATTTCAAGCCTGTTCTAAGTAATCTATCTATGGCAGCCATGCATCTAAAAACCGCTGACAATGGTACAATTAATGTCACAGGACAAATTGATACAATCCTGAATATAATTAGCCATTGTTTTAAGTGGCATATCTTTGTTGCACCAATTCATGAAGATGGTCTTCTAGGGACAGATTTATTATGTAAGAATAATTTCATATTGGATGCTGACAGATGCTTGCAATTGAATGGAATACATGTTCAGTGTAAAGTAACTAACTTACCAGGCAAGGTGTCACGAGTAACTCTTAAAACATACACCATGGTAGGAGCCAACAGTGAATCCATTGTTGAAGAAATCACTGACAGAAATAATTTTAAGCATGAATGTGTCTTGGTCGACCCGGTGTCTATGGATTTGACTTCACAAAGCCTCTTGCTTAGTAGTTCATTAGTCAATCCACACCGTTCAGATATAGGAATACCTATGCGAATCACCAATCTCTCTTCAGAGGATGCGGTCTTACATAATGGTTTGATAATAGGTCATATTCAAGAAGTAGAGAGTATCAATGTCCTTGTAGAAAATGAAGGGAGAGAAGATAATAATCACAGTTCCTTAACTGCATCTATAAATAGTGTCAGTAATTGCAATGACTGTAGCAATGGCAGTGAATCAATGGGGCTGGTCACCACCTCTTCAGGAGTTATTTAACCGTAGCATTAATAATTTGAATGAGACCAATCAAAGCAAGCTAGCCACATAGCTAACTAAGCATGCAGATATATTTTCTAAATCTCCTAATGACCTTGAGCGTACATCAGTGGTAACTCATTCAATCAATACTGGAAATGCTCCTGCAGTTAGACAGAGGCCTAGGCGCCCACCTCGAGCATTTGTGGAAGAACAAGATAAGGTCATTGCAGAGCAACTGAAGGCTGGCGTTATTCGTGAATCTAGTTCAGAATGGGCATCACCTTTATTATTTGTTCGAAAGTAAGATGGGTCAGTTAGGACATGTGTGGATTATGGAAAATTAAATGATTTATCGTTGAAGGATTCTTACCCTTTGCCACTTATAGACTCTTGCTTGGATTGTTTTGCTGAAGCATAGTTTTTCTCCATGCTCGATTTACAGTCTGGATATTGGCGAATTGAGGTAAAAGAGGAACATGGGCACAAGACAGCATTCGTAACTAGAATCGCCTGTTTGACTGTAATGCTTTGCCATTTGGCCTTTGCAATGGACCTAGTACATTTCAACGGTGCATGGAGTTGGCGATGCATGGACTTCAGTGGAAAACATTATTAAGTTATCTGGACGATATAATAATTTTCAGTTCTACTATTGAGGAGCACTTAAGTAGATTGAATGAAGTATTTGGGACGCCTTGGTAAAGCTATTTTTAAAGATGAAGCCATCTAAATGTGAACTTTTTCAGCAGCAAGTAATTTTCTTGGGTCATGTTGTAACACCAGATGGAATGAAGAAGGCCCCAATGAAAGTTCAAACAATAAAGGATTGGCCTATTCCCAGGAATACAACATAACTAAGGAGTCTGTTAGGATTTTGTTTGTACTACAGAAAGTTCATCAAGGGATTCTCGACATTAGCTAGGCCATTGAATCGTCTGTTGGAGGCTGGCCAGTGATTCATATGGGCAGAAGATTGTACAAAAGCCCTCACTGACTTGAAAACAGCTCTTATAGAAGATGTAATGATGGCACACCCAAACACTCATGGACTTTTCATATTAGATACAGATGCATCTGATTCTGGTATTGGCGCTACCATCTCCCAGAGACAGTGGTGCATGAAAGCGGGGAAAGAAATCAAACGTCCAGTAGCATTTGCAAGTAGATCACTGAAAAAGACACAGCGAAGATACTGTGTTACAAGACGTGAGCTCCTGGCGGTTGTAACATTTGTGCATTATTTTTTACATTATCTACTAGGAATGGAGTTATTGATCAGAACCGGTCATAGTGCACTTGGATGGGTAATGTCCTCCCGTGAACCGGCTGACCAAATGGCTAGATGAATTGAACTTTTGTCACAGATCAATTTCAAGATCATTCATCGCACATGCCTGAAGCATAGTAATGCTGATGGACTGTCTCGAATTGCTTGTGGAGAAAATGACTATACTTGTTATGATGGAGAACACATTTTAAGTGAACTTCCATGTGGAGGATGTGATGCTTGTGTAAAGAAACATGAACAGTGGCCTTCATACTTCGAGCTGGATGATACTGTACCAATGTCAGCAAAATGACTTACGTCAATGAATAGTGATGCTGATATACCAGGAGTTCATACAGATAGATATCTGCAAGTGAACCCATCTCGGAAAATGGATCTACGTTCAGTGTTTTTACTTATCTGTATGCTTCTGTCAATGATTAAGTGTGTGTATACCTGGACAAGGTGCAATTTATGGCAGTGTGCAAAATATTATTTGGATGACCAAAATGGTTTTTGTCAGATGATTAAATGTGTCAGAGCTCTTCGCAGACCACGGAATTCACAATTAGGTGGGGGATTATTTGGGATACCTGGTGATCAGGAGGAAGACAAGCGTGTGCTAAGATGGAAAAAGCAGCACCTGGCTTTCGATGATGTATCAGGAGGAGATAATCATCAAATGTGTAATTTCAGTACAGAGGAATGGCTTAATGGCTATTCTACATCAGTGATCGGTGGCTACTCCTGCGAAGAGATTGCTACTAGACAAAGTCTTGATCTAGAGTTCCATTGGGATTTACTATCCCTGAGCAATGGGCTGCTGCATAAAGGTTGGTTTTGTTCCAATAAAGTCTAGTCTCATCTGCAGGTGTCTTCAAGCCACGGTAATGGAACAGATGCATGACAACATTTTATCTGGTCATGTTGGTTTCAAGAAAACGGTTAGTAAAATGAAGTGATACTTGTACTGGCATAGGATGAAAGAATCTATACGTGTCTGGATACAGAAATGTGCCAAATGTGATGCTAGAAAGCATTCACAAAGGAAGCCTCGACAGGCCTATTTTGATAATAGAAGGATTGTCGTGTAAGAGCTCCTATGGATATGATCGCTACAGATATTCTGGGACCGTTTCCAGTTACTGAAGCAGGAAATCGCTATGTGGTAATCATCTATGATTATTTCACCCGATGGGCTGAAGCATGTGGTATTCCAGATTTTACTGCAACAACTGTTGCTAACAAATTAGTTTATGATTTTATCAGTAAATGTGGATGTCCACTAGAAATTATGTCTGATCAAGGCAGAAATTATGAATCAGAACTATTCAAAGAAGTTTGCAAAATGCTGACTATTCATAAAACACACTCTTCTCCATATCATCCCTCTGCAAATGGATTAGTGGAAAGATTTAATAGAACATTGGCACACATGGTTGCAATTTATGTTGATGACAATCAGCGCAATTGGGACATTCTCCTACCTTCTTGCATATAGATGCTGTCAACGTGAAAGTACTGGCTACTCGCCTAATCTTCTTATAGCACAATTAATCAACAGAACTATGATGATTACTGTGATTATCATGCAACATTACAAGATAGAATGATGAAAATACATGATTTTGTCAGGAAGCATCTAAAGAAAACGTCTCAGCATCAGAAACAGGAGTATGATACACGAATATCTGTTAATAATTATAAAGCTGGTAATCTTGTGTATTATCGTGACACTACAAAGGTTGTAGGACTAAGTCCTAAATTGAAGGGGGAAATGTGGAAGGGTTCCTGCATCATAACTAGGAAGATTTCTGACCTACTTTTTGAAATTAAATCCCACGCATAGGCCAAGACTAACGTATTACATCATGACAGACTTAAGCCATATTTAAGTGACTCTGTTCCAGAATGGATTGTAAAAATTCAGACTGCCATACTCAATGAATCAGTTTCTGGACAAATTTCTAATGGAAATCTGAAAAACTGTCATAACCGTGTTACTACTAAAATTACTTTAAGTTAACTGCAACAAATTCAAGGACTCAAGCAAATATTAGGGAAAGGAAACAACATTTTCCTAGTGGTTTTGTTTCCAGGTATATATCAGATTTGCAACTTACTCGAAATCTTAATGTAAATACAACATGAATAGTTTTTAACTGCTACCTGTTCCAGCACGAAGTGTATAGGGGCCCTATGAGAACAAATGCATGTGTTAATTTTTATGCCTCACAGGTGCATGGCTGGTGGTTGTCACTGTACATGCAGGGTAATTATCTACCCATTCATGCCGGGTGAATATCCCCAGCTCTACCAGCATCTGACTCATGAATCTAAGATTAAGATCATATTCAATTGTGCCTAGTTTGTGTTACAATCAGTTTACTGCTATCTGCTGCAATTACTGCAAGGGTAGTACATTATTTTTGTAGCGTCTCCTCAAGTACTACTGGTCAGACACACACTGGCTGCAGACCTGTTTGCCTACCAGCAGACAAGCATATATAAGGATGAATTTGCAGCTTCTTTTAGTAATATGGAAAATCATGGCAAGCCAACATGTAAAATCTGTAATAAAGTTTTATATTCTCAGTCAGCTCCAAGAAGACACAATTTGTTAAGACATTTGCCTTGGTATTTTTCAGCATATCACTGTGAATTGTGCCGTGTCGGTTTTCAAACTAGAATTAGATTAGAGCAACATTTCTTAGGAAAATTACCTAATCATAAGTTGACAAATAATTCAAATATCAGTGTTTTTCAAGGAAGTGATTTTGTGTTAAGAAACACCTTTATTGAACAAGAAGGAAATTATAGCAACCATTCTCTAGATAGACACTGGAATGGGGAGGGGTGCGGGGGTGGTGGGGCGGGGCGGGGCGGGGTTGGGGTGGGGTGCCATGGGTGTATATGCAGACCCCCATCAACTAATAAATCTATGATTTTTTCTGTGTGTGTTTGAATGTGATTTTACTCATTTGTGCAAGACATCGCTTCTCCAAGAGTCAATTTTTTCCAAATTCTCTCGGAGAAGGGCACACATACAATAACAGATGTCGCGAGGAACTTACAGACTCGGTTAGACAAATAGCATCTAGATGTACAGTGTCTTACCTGATTGAATGAGACAGCGTTGATATAGATGCTGCAAGATGGAGAAGTGTCTGGAGGTGGGGGTGGTGGGGGACGTGAAAACCCCAGACACGTGACCATAGGGATGCCTATGCCTATGCAATGGACCTTTCCAGCTTATCTATCTATCATATGACGTCATAAATAACTACTTGACGCGTAGGATTACGTCATAATCGATTGAAGCATGAATGACTCGATTTAGTCCGTCTTAAGCGAATAATAGTCCGACACGTTGCACGAATGTATTTGATATTTATAAACCATTCCGTCAAATATTTTGAAACTCATTTGACTGGGCGCTGTTGCTTCCTGCCATGGGCAGCAACAGCACCCAGTCAAATTTGTTTCAAAATATTCAACAGCTTAACTGTATAATTTTCTGGAAATTGATTGTCGAGGTCAGGGATCGATCGGTTCCAACGCAGGAGTATTATCGGTGGCGCTTAGCTAGAGAGGGGTGGGTGGGTGGGTGGGGTGGGGTGGTGGTGGGTATAGCTAAAACTGGACAGGCCTATTTTGATAATAGAAGGGAAGTCGGGTATGAGTGGAAGGAATTCCGAGTGCTGTGTATTTACATGCGTGCACAGTTTCAGTACAGTACATGTCCATTTTGTTTTTAACGGCATTCTGAGGGGACACCTACCTGTGTACTAAACTCCAAAGCATTTTGGTACAACTACTTATTAAATATACCTATATATGTATGTGTGCGCGCGTGCGTGCGTGCGTGCGTGTGTGCGTGTGTTAGTTCTGTTTTAATATACTATGGATATAGTCATTAAACTGGAAAAGTCGACACCTGTGTCGATTGATCAGTGTACCATTTGTCAAGAAGCTACACCCTCTTTAATTGCTTGGTAGACCGCTGGTATATGGTAACCCTTGGCTCGGTTCATGTTTGGGTGATGTTTGTAAATTTCGATGGCCCCTTTGAATTTTCGCTTGAATAAGTTGGTCTCGATGTTAATGACCGAGACACTGGCGGGGATGGTACGTTCAGTGGTTTCTGTGTGCTCTGTCACGGCTGAGTTGGCCTTTTTGTTTCGCCTATATTATGCGCCCTCGCTTTGGTCACACTCAATCTTGTAAATGATTCCAGAGCGTTCATCTGTGCTGAGCTTATTTGACTAATTGCTATCATATGGTGTTGTGGTAAGTTTTGACATTGTGTTTTCTGAAGAGTATGCCTAGGTATTCGGATATGCCTTGGATGTACGGAAGTCCGACCAATGGAAGTTTTTTTGCCATCTGTATGATTCCTGTATGATGAGGTGTGGGAGGTAGTTTTCACATCCATGAAGTGTAAACGTCCGGTTTCCCATCACACAATAAAAGAAGAACAGCTTCACATCCAAAATTCACTCTTAGCCAATGGTAACATTTCCTAGATGAGGAAACCAGGGCCCCCCATCCACCCCACCCTAACCACGTAGGAAACAAACAGGTGACAAAAAACTTCCGCTGGACGAACATCTAAAAACCAATGCCAACTCAACTCAGTTACTGAAGCGAAAATTTATTGATAGCACCATATTAGTGAAAGGATTAAGCATTGGTTATTTTAGCATGACCATTCCGCTTTAAGCAACCTCTTATCGTTTCTGGCCATATGTGATGGCCCACGCAGTAGCCGTCCAAGCATGTTCGACTGTGGTTCGAGCAATCATCAAATACATGCTTACATCATTGTTATTATTTATTCGTTTTCAGACTTCTTAGGTGATACATTTCCGGACAATTTTATTTGGGGTGCAGCAACAATTGCGTATGCAAGTGAAAGTGCTTGGATTGAAGATGATAAGTGAATGTCTCGAGCAATCAAGGCTTAAAAACTGAAACCCATCATCTATATAATATTATATAAAAGCGAAGCTTATATACTTGGGACATAGACAGCATTGTCAGACATTTTAAAACAATTAACCCACACACAGATAACACTAAAGAGAGACAGGCAAACAAAACGACTAGTACTACTTGAGAATCGCAACAAAATATAACACTCAAATAGATTTAGTTATAACCGAATATCCCTTTGTTGAATACTATTTGGGACCTCGTGCTTCTCGTTTTCCTCTTCCAACTAGACTCCTCCTCCTCCTCTCTCCCCCCCCCCCCCACCTCCTCCTCCTCTTCCGCAGCAACACATTGTTCATCACAGGCTTTGTCTTTTAAATAAATTCACATTTTCACACTGCTATTCCTTTGTCCGTTGCGCTAAAGTGTGTGGATTCCAAATCTTACATCACCGCTCGTAGTTGCGATAAACGATAGACAGGCAAAGAGACGTACAAACTCGAATCCCATGACTGTATTCGCTACTGGGGCGACGGCAATGATGGTGCATTGCTATGCACAGTCAAATCTGTCTGCCACAGGCAAAGGATTTGGCGAACCCTGCCTCTGATTTAGGGGCACCGTGTATTTGATTTGGGGCCACGTTTTATCTGATTTGAGGCCCAGCAGGCACATGACGTTGTTTCAATGTTAAATCCACGTTGAAATCACGTCATGGCGTGATTTCAACGTGGATTCAACGTTGAAACAACATCATATACCTGCTGTTGTGGGGCGGCACCGTAATCCGATTTGTGAGATCGTGCATGTAATTCTGGGACTCCGTAAAATGATTTGAGGGCACTATAATCTGATTAAGGCGCGCCGTAATCTGATTTTAGGGCATCGTGAATCTGATTTGGGATCAAAGTGCATCTGATTTGGGATCACTGTGCATCTGATTTGGGAAGCATCATGCATCTGATTTGGGAAGCACCAAAATCGTGCATCTGATTTGGGTTGGTGGACGGGGTGGGGGTGGGGTGAAAGGGGTAGGGGGGGGGGCACAGTGCATTTGATTTGGGAGCACTGTGCATATGATTTTGGGCCACTGTGTCTTTGAATTGGGGCACATTGCATTTGATGTGCATGCACTGTGCATCTGATTTGGCGGCATCCTGCATTTGATTTGGGGGTAAGGTGCCCAAAATCAAATGCCATGTGCACACAAATCATTTGCACATGACCCAAAATAAGATGCCTTTTGCCCTCATATCAGATGAACTGTTCCCCCCCCCCATCCCCCCACCCAACCCCACCCCACCCCCAAGTCATATGTCAGTTATAGACGGGTGTTAGTGTAGCCTTCACGAGATAGCCATCACGTTTTAAATAGACTAGTTTGTCTTATTAGTCAGAATAAAAATTGGAACACTCTTGTGTACCTTCAATTTCATGAAACCGTTTGAATATTGGCCACCACGCTTAGAAGATGTGTTTCCTGTTGATCTGGGCACACACATATCTGTCATTTCGTGTAGGCTATATTTATTTAATTTATTCGCGCAAATATATATTGTCCGCTTACCAGTGTCATCTTTCATATGATTGTTTGCTGTGTCTATGCCGTGTTCACACTAGAGAGTTAATTCGGACCGAGTAACACCATGCTAAGGTATGGTATTACTTAGCATGGCGTTACTCCGGACACTCTACTTTGAACACGGTACTAAGGGCTCTCAAATGTTCACATTACTATATTTAATTTATTCGCGTACCGCAAGACACAGCAAACAATCATATGAAAGATGACACTGTTAAGCGGACAATATATATATTTGCGCGAATAAATTAAATATAGCCTACATGAAATGGCAGATATATGTGTGCCCAGATCAACAGGAAACACATCTTCTAAGCGTGGTGATGAACGTACACTTCAGCGCAGTAATGTGAACATTTGAGAGCTCTTAGTACCGTGTTCAAAGTAGAGTGTCCGGAGTAACGCCATGCTAAGTAATACCATACCGAATTAACTCTCTAGTGTGAACACGGCATAGGTTTGCTAGAAATTGTCCATTTGCACGCACACAACTCGACATGAATTCGTAGATTTGTGATAAATCTCAGTCTGGCATCTCCGCGTCAAGCAGACTAAAAGCATGTATTTATTATTAATATAATATAGTAAGTGTTATCAAAATGACAAGATCCCCCGAATTACAAAAAATATCCTTTATTTCTTGGAGCAGGGTGTGTGAGCGAACCAAAAAAAATGTTCAACATACGTCAAAAGAAGAGAAAATGAAAAATATGCCAATGTTTACATGGTAAAACGAGACGATGCATTTCTTAAAAAGTGTAATAAAATCCCTTTTAACTTTAAAAGCTATTTGGATGATATTTGAATTCCGCACAATAGCGATTTCATCGAATGGGTGGGTCCAATCGGTCAATCAAGCATAGGCCTATGTTATAATCGATTATCTCCTTTGTTATCAGCTGGAAGGCTGTATAGATATTGCAGAGGGGATATCGCAGACTTAACATCAGTGATTTAGTTGTCGCAAATTTATTTTAAAGAGTTGACTGAGAAACCGTACAACGCAATGTAATGTAGATTACCGATGGTGTAAGAGAAGCGGTACACAGTCTTCAAAGGCTCATGAAGAACCCACGCTGTTCATGGGACATTTTGGCATCATTATGCTAGTGGCCATTTTCGATGCAATACGTTCCCTACATGTTCAATTCGCATGTGTCCGAACAAGCATTTCTTAATCCCGATTATTTGGCTGCTGTTGAAATTGCACCCATCACACTTATCCGCACCAGCACGCTTAAAGGTAGAACTAACGCCGTGTGAAGACAATTACACTAGCCTAAGAAAATCATAATTAATATGGGAGTTAATGACAAGGATCTGAAAGCAGTTGGTGCTATGATCAACTTCGAACTTTGGACAATGGTTTCATAGAAATTACTGATTTTAACCAACAAATCAAATTAGCGGATTTCTTTAAAAATTCAACCAGTGAACTGAAAGGTTCATTGAATGGTCAGGATGGGAATACGAGGAATCAGCAATAGATCCAGTCATTAGAGAAACATTTAAGATCATTTTGGAATGCAAAGAAACAATTACAGCAACAGACGCACCAAAATTTGTCATCAAATAAACGCTAAGTCTTAGACAAACTACTTGATATAATAATAATAATAATAATAATAATAATAATAATAATAATAATAATAATAATAATATCTTCATGAGGCCAACTTACATACAAGAGTAATCATGTTGAAAGAAAATTACATAAAGAAGCGCAGAAACAGAATAGGCTAGATGAACGGCTTTTGAAGAAATTCTGGAAACGTTATGGGGAAAATGAGAATAGTAGTGAAAACAGTTTGATTAACTTCACACGAAAGACAGCTCTAAGACACATACGTTCTACTTATTGGTGAAAATTCATAAGCCGCTTGATTCTTGGACGTTAATACTACTGGGCAGACCAATTATCTCAGATTGTTACTCAGAATCATACAGAATAACTGAATTCATTCATTATTACCTACAAACAATTGCTAACAGGCATCCAAATTTTCGTACAAAGAATTGAAGACATACTTTCGAAGTTATAGCACAGATCAAAGTTCCCTCAAATTCATTTCTAGTAATACTAGACGTTGACTTGATGTATGAAAACAGTGTTATAGAAAAGTGTATGTATTTCGCAGGACCTTAAGGAAATATGATGACACACATCGACCGACAGCGAAATACGTAAGTTGCTAAAAATTAGTTACAGGGTACTGATTTGAGTTTAATTGCGAGGTTTATTAACAAATTGGTGGTTGTCCTTAGGGAAAACCTTTCAGTCCTAGCATTGCCAACATTTACATGGCTGAGTGGGAAGAAGTCTTCACAATTTCAATATATACCTTGAAGATATCTTTTTAATCTGCTCAGATACAACAGATTGAAGATTTTCGGTTTTATCTCCTTACTCGAAACGTCACTAACTAACTATCACCGCTAACCGGAGAAGACTTATGATGCCAGGTTGCTGCGACAACCTATCTCCTCCGAGTACCGGCGATGCGATTACTAGGCTCGCCTCTTCTGATGGTGGTGAAGATATTTTTGATTAGTAACCGGGGCCTATCTGACTATCGAAGATGCTCAGGTATGGCAAGGAGTGTGTTCCTTGCTTCTGGAGTATATCACACGAACTCAACTCGGGTCTATGCTTGATTAAATACGATATGATTTATTCGCTACACTACTACTGATTATAACAAAGACGACTTTTACTGTCGTAATATAAAATGAGACTTTCTACAATTTATGAAAATGATTTACTTTAATTACTTATCTAATGCTACTCTATCAAATCCTATTTCTAACTGAGACGAATTACTCCCAACCTAAATTGATGTGCTATTCGACTATTTAGCTTATTCACGAAGCAAGACTGCTACGGAATCACTGATGGTGAAGATTAAAGATTTAGTAGACAAACTGCCTACTTTATACTATTTTTCGATTCCCAACTTCTATACATATTACGATATATAGATCTATACATATCGTAATACATAGTTTTTATTCCTTTCATCCTTCTAAGCCCGCAGCTTTCCTGCCTCCAATCAACATCTGCTTATCTCTTCCTAGAAGATTGTACCTATTCTCTCTTGGTCGTTCTGACCAATCTCTGTTAACCTATCTCTCGACTTACTTTGAAACTTCGTTTCTTTGGTTTCTCTGCCACAGAGTTTGACTCGATGCTCATTGATCTGACTGATCAAACTCTGGGCTTCGCTTCTCGGGAGATACTATACAACAGGGTCAAAGTGGTGTTGGCTGGTTCTGCTTTGATGCGATCTGTCAGCTAACTAACAACATTACGGTATGTGTTGTTGTAGCATGCCTTTCTTTGATTGACATATAGTTGATATACAAATTTTGATTATGTTATTAATTCCTACATGACGCTACATGCCGCTGTCCTGTCCCTTGCCTATCATGGATAAGCCTGTAGGAAACGAACGTTAATAAGCACATGAGCTGTATGATCTCATTGCCAGCTGGTGTTGTTGTACTTGCTTAAGGGAGTCGGAAATGCCGACCATCACCACTACCTGTCCGTCTGTTTCCTATAATTTCTCTCGATTCCCATCGATTCGTATCTATTCTTATCACTATTATTTACTAAACTAACGGCCTAAATGACTGCTGAATATTATAAAAGTGTATGCCGATCCCACAGCAACAACTTTTATCTTCAACTATTGACAGATATCATCAACCCCGAACCGTTGGTGTTATTCCAATCTATTCTAACTTCTAACTTATTGTGATGAATATACTACTACAGTTTCAATCTGGTTCCTATTCTATTTCTGCGAAACCTATTCTATTTCCGCGTAACTGTATCCTATCATCAGCACTGGCTGAAGTCATCCAGTGCATCTTCCTTTCGCGAAACTGTATCCTATCATCAGCACTGGCTGAAGTCATCCAGTGCATCTTCCTATCTATACCTAACTACTACGATGCTTATTCAGTCCTTAGCTCACCTGGCATTTTCAAACATAGGTCTTACTCGCAAATATAAGACGTCTACCGGGGTCATGACTTCCCATAAGACGATCCGATATCTACACATGCCCCTCAACCGAAGTTAATTAACCATCTCTTAAGGCCTTAAGAGAACATTAATTAACTCGTTGTACTCTATCAACAACAAAACCACACTATACCAGGGCTATCCAGACAACAATGCACTCACCGAATAACCTAAAACGATGATCACTAACGCTATAAAACAATCAAAAATGAATCAGAAATAAAATAAAAATAAACATGAAACAATTAAAACGAATCATAAACAAAACAAACATTGTGAAACAATATATCAACCGTAATCCTACAGAATAATCATTACAGGTCATGAACAATTCCTAATCATTATAATATAGCAAATACTAAACTATGGCATAAAACTAAAGTCAGTGTTATATGTAATATGAAGAAGAATCCACGTACTCCATCTCAATGTTAGGAACTGTGAATCCATAAAAGTACAATCAAATAAATATGGCACTATAATGAGTTAGTGCTATAATGACAATCCTCATACGAAACACGAATGTTAGGACTGTCAATCACCACGTCTATCCAGTCGTCAGTCGTCGGGTCGATCAAAGTCCTGGTAACAGCGTTAGGCGACGACCCGGCTGACATCCTCAGCGGCTCCGGTAGGGCTGCAGGTCTCCGGGGCCTGTGAGGGTGAATAGTCCGTGGCGCACTGCTATGGGCTGCATGTGGCTGCGTGAAAGAATACCGCACTTCCATAATACCAACATAACGACGAGCACTACGACGAAGGAGCCGGTTGAATACGACACAACTGATCGTACCCCCATGCCATCGACCATCGCTGGGTCGACCGCAGATAATGGTGCTAGCGGCACGTACTTAGACTTATGCAAATGGTCCCACCTCTGCATACTCAACTGATTAACTATCATTGAGGGGTTTAGTACTCCGGCCACATCCAGGCCAGACTGATTCGAGTGTAAGTCCGACTATAAGATTGTACCGGCTCAAATCGCCAACCCTTGCCACTATAATCACACTCTCCAGACATTAGAGCAAACACACCATTCTTAACTACACACCGGTCTGTCAGTCGTCCGCCGCAGTGTACTTCAACCGTTTCTCCGAACGTTTGCAAAACTACGCCTATTTTCTTGCTGGCAAATACTTTACTAGAGGTTTCGTTGGACTCAGTCAATCTAATATTACACGGTACTTACGATGCACGGTACGTGGGTCTTATCGACCCGTAACTGTCCGTGACATACTCAAGGTTTACTACCTTGGCACTCAGATGGTGTAAAATACCAACCCGTCTTAATGTCAAGCCCAATACTGGTTCTAGCTATCAATACCTGCATATAGTAACCCATCGTGACCAATGGTTCGGGCCATGAATGCAACCCATATTCTATGTACTGTCCTCCGTCGATCAGAGGTAATGTAGCTACATAATGCAGTCGTTCGTCGTCCTTCCACAGGGGATATACTACTACGTTTCTGTAGTACCATTGGTAGGGACGTATTAACCGGTTGCCTACGCTGACCTGCTTAGCCACTTCGGCCAGGTCCATAGGGCTAAATAATTCTTCTGTCAATCTACCCAGCTCGAGTGAGGCTGTTTGCCTATGGAACTGAGCAGCAGCTTTCTGGTAACTAGTTACCACATTCTCGGCTGCATCGACGAGGTGCCCAAGACGGACTAAGGCGTACAGTTCTGCTTGACGCGTTGCCTGTATTTTGAAAAGTCGGCTAACATTACCGGTTAACTCTACCAAGCTGTCCGCAACGTTGTTAATTCTATCCACATTGGTGTCTATTGCCTTAAAAGCAAGTTTCACGTGTGACGCTAATTTGTTAGAGAAATGGACTAATCTTTTTACATTCCTCATCGCTTCCTTCACTACATCCCGGATCGCTTCTATGTCGCCGGATGTAGCAGTCCCGAATAAAGACGATGCTATGTCGCCCACAAAATTAAAGAGTCCACGGTTTCTTCACCGAAGATTGCGTTTCTGCATTGTCTGTTGTGTACCTATGGCAACCTTCCTTATTCTGTCAATCCGACGTTGGAGTCCTAGAATGTCGTTGCTGCTTAACGAAGTCTTTTGACTAATATCCACAACGAGAACACGAATTCGTATTAACTGGTCAAGAAATTCAGCAGGTAAATACGGATGGTCTATGGACACCACCACCGTCCATTCCGCTCGTATTAATGATATTTCCTGGTGATCGGTTATCATAACACCATTTGGTAATCTATGAATACTAGAATTTCGGCAGACACTATGTACTATACCTACTACTATTACTATCATACATAACTGTAATGTATACATGATTCTAGACTTATGCTATGCTACTCATACATTGATTAGGCAGAGATTAAAAGTCTCTCTGGCTACGTCGCCTTATAACCGCTTCGATACGACCGATGAAATCATCGTATCGAGCACGGCCAAACACGCCAATCCTGAGTCTCTTAGGGTGAGAGTGCGCTTGCGCAGAAAGTAGGGATGAGATGGAAGCGTTTCCATTGGCTCATTGGCAGGCTCGAGTACATCCTCCGAGGTGTCCATCATAATGGTACGATGAGTCTCCATGGGTTCCATTGGTGACCCATAGTTCCGATCGTTACTCATACCAGGTCGATTTATATTTACATCAACCGCCTTACCCACCTTGCACATCGTTGGCTCCTCATCAGAAGCTGGTCGCCTCCTACGAGCCCTTTTACTCGATGTCACTCGAGGGTGATGGCTAGCTTTCGTACCTTTAGCAGGGTTACGAATAGGGCGTGGTCGGACCTTGTCCCAACACATTTCTGAGTCAACCACACGTAGCTTGGATATATTAAGTACGCGTACTTTCCCAGATCTCTGATGTCGGACATGAGCTACGGGACCATTGATCTTGAAGATCTGGTACTCAGGGTCACTGCGAGAGGTCAATTTCATCCTCTCCTCAGCCTTTACAACCACTGAATCGCCCACCTTAAATTCACCAACGTTTGCACGCTTGTTAATTTGTTCGCGGTGAAGTTCTCGAGCGCGCAGCAAGGCATTATTAAGACATGTAAGTCTTTCACCCAGATACTGCGTGGCATCCAGTGGGATGGTTAACGGAAGCCTTGCACGACGACCATACGTCAGATAAAATGGCATATATCCGGTCGTGGAGTGACGAGAGCTGCGGTATGCTGTTAAAGCCGCGCCCAGTTCGTCCTCCCATGCACGAGATTCATTATTAACACCTTTCTGGATTAGCTCCTTGAGCGTACGATTGAACCTCTCGGTGCGTCCATTGGTTTGCGGATGGTATGGACTCGATCGTCTATGATCGATACCGTGTTCTTTAAATCGTTCCTCCAGACTATTTGAACAAAATTCTTTCCCTTGATCCATTATCAGGATCTCCGGGACACCGTGACGAGCTACATCCTCGTTGAAAAACTTGTCTTCAACGTTCTGCGATGTTTTTGCAGCAATTGGGTATGCTTCTGCCCACGCAGAACAGTGATCGATTATCGTCATGATATACACATTACCTCTGCTTGACTCTAACAGTGGACCGATCAAATCCATACCAATTATCTGACTTGGATAATTAGCCATGGGCATCTCACTGTATTGAGGTCGTGTAGTGACGGGTCGGTTGACCTGGCACGTGGTACACGTTTCAAGCATACGAACCACATCTTTCCTTAAAGACGTCCACACAAAAGAATCTCTTACCATACCGATGGTCTTTTTCAGACCTTGGTGACCGGCTCTCTCATGAGCCTTCCGGAGCACTTTCTCACGGAACAGGGTAGGTAATACAATTCTGGGGTACTCAGCGTCCAACGCTGAAGGTGTCACTAAGGAATACAAAATACCGTTTTTGACCATATACTCCTCTGGTGTGTTCTTGAACAACTCCGGGTATTCCTTGGTCTGCTCGGTACGCAATTCGTCGTAGGGTATGTCATAAACCTCTAGAGGTACATGCGGTAACGCACCCTCGTCTACCTCGGGTATGACATAATCGCCCGTGTCTAACGTGGCGACTTCCACAGGACGACGTAATCTGGACAGCATGTCCGCTCGAATATTCTTCGAGCCCTGGATGTATTCGATCTTACATCCGTACTCAGCAATCAGCACTGCCAAGCGCTGCACCTTCGTGTTTTTCACTTCACCCACAAACAAACTCTTTAGGGGTTTGTGGTCGGTGTACACGGTAAACTGCGCGCCAAATAGATATTGGCGGAGCTTCTTCAACGCATAGATCACAGCGTAAGCCTCCTTCTCTATTACGGGCCAATTAAGCTGACTATCTTTAAGAGTAGAGCTTACATATTGAATTACGCGCTCTATACCCTTAGCATCGTCTTGTACCAGTATAGCACCGATAGCATAACTAGACGCGTCAGTGTATAACTTATAAGGGGCATTTAAATTGGGATACGTGAGAACAGTCTCACTGCACAGCAAGTTCTGTAATTTCTTGAATGCTTGCTGTTCATCCTTACCCCACTCAAAACGCTTATATTTCTTGGTTAACTCTATTAAAGGCTTGGCAATTTCTGCATAGCCTTGCACACAGGATCGGTAATATCC
Source organism: Chaetoderma sp. LZ-2023a (assembly GCA_034401795.1). NCBI lineage: Eukaryota > Metazoa > Mollusca > Caudofoveata > Chaetodermatida > Chaetodermatidae > Chaetoderma > Chaetoderma sp. LZ-2023a. Next base: position 12,275,503 of record CM067366.1, on the reverse strand, counting down.
GGTAGCTCCAAAGAAACTTCTTACTTCACCTACATCACGTGGTGGTGACATTTCCCTAATGATCTTGACCTTCTGAGCCTGAGGAGCTACTCCTTGTGCAGAAATGCGATATCCTAACAAGTCCACAGACTTACTGGCGAAATCACACTTCTTTTTCTTAACTTGTAAGCTATACTCTCTAATCTTGCGCATGACCTTACGCAAGTGCTGTGCATGTTCTGTCGGATTTCGTGAATATACGACTATATCATCGACAAAAACGTGCACATATTTTCCTACAAATTCCCGGAAAATGTCATTCATCGCCCTTTGAAATACGGCACCTGAGTTGAAAAAACCGAACGGCATACGAATCCATTCATACAAACCTTCGCTGCAGACGAACGCCGTCTTCTCTATGTCTTGGTCGGCCATTGGTATCTGCCAATATCCAGACTTCAAGTCCATAGTAGAAAATATTGTTGCGCCTCGCATCGAATCAAAAATGTCAGAGATGTTCGGTAGCGGGTAACTGTCCTTACGGCATACCGAATTCAATTTCCTATGGTCAATACAAAACCGGGTGTCACCGTCCTTCTTAGGAACCAAAGTATTGGGTGACGCCCACGGTGATGACGATGGTCTTATGACGCCCGCATCAAGCATTTCTTTTACTTGGTTCTTGACCACATATTGATTGGTTAGCGGTAGACGGTAGGCCTTCTGCCTTATAGGATAAGCATCTCCTGTTGGTACCGTACATTTCACTTTGGGGACCAATCCTAAAGTGTTTGGACGAGCCGTATCGAAGATATCCGCAAAGTCATCTACCACCTTGTCGATATCTTTATATCCGGTCGTTTCCTTACAACTAGCATATACATATTTCGCTTGTTCCCTATAGGGATACCTAAAGGGATATACCTAACCAAACCATACTACTTCTTTGGTCCGATAGTCAATCTTTGCATTTCCCAAGTGCAAAGCATCCGCTCCAATCAAACATTCATGCCTCATACTCGCCACTACCGTACTTGGAATAGGCCGGGCATTTTCAAATTTGATTTGCGTTTCGCCCAAAAGTTCTATTGTGGCACCATTTACGGCTAAGAGCGTTCTTGCTCTTTTTAATGGCCTAGCATTTAACATGCTATGCCAAATATCCTTCCGAATTAAGGATGTGCTAGCACCCGTATCTATCAAAGCATGCAGGTACTCACCCTTATCCACAAGATCGTTTCTTTCTAACCTTAGACGGATCAGAAACCGCTCGGTCGGTGGCCTCACCAACGGTTTCCTCCGTCGCCATTTACCGGACTCCTTCATCCGCTAACTACTTCCGCGTAAGAACTCCGCTGGCCAGATCCACTGTCCATGCCGTATGAATACCGGCCATAGGCATCTGTCCCTTCGCCGGTTAAGACGAATCCTTCCGGGTCCTCGTACTCGTCGCGATCTCGCATCCCATTGGCAATGTCTCTTCTTACGTTTCGGGAACACGAACGGGGTGGACCACCCACTTCGTCAATGTCCATGTCCATGGCTACATCCTCGGTCCGGGGACGCTTGGTCGCGCGTTGATGTATCGGGCTTGAGCGTGGCGTCTGCATGGGACCAGTGGTGGGACAATCACGGATAAAATGTCCGTCCCTCCCACATCCGAAACACGTTACTGTATTAGGGTTGCCTTTCCGTTTGGCAAACGTGTAACAGTCTTGGGCGACATGCCCCTCCTTACCACAGTTGAAACATGTCATCGGTGGTCGCTGTCCTCGGGGTCGTGGTCGTGGCGCGGTTTGCAGCGTGTTCTCCCTTGAGGAGGCTGTATGGGCTGCGGGCAGTCACTCTTGTAGTGGCCGGTTCGCCCACAATTAAAACATGTTACGTCTCGTTTCACACTACGTCGTGGTTCTGAACTTCTGGCGTTAACCTGGCAGTCCCGGGCCATGTGTCCGGTTTTACCGCAGTTGAAGCATTTGACGGGAGGACGCTGTCCTTTCTGTTGTTTCGCGGTTCTGGCTGATGGCGTTTTTCGTGCTGCTGATTGTCGCGGCGCCTTGGCTTCCTCCTTTAGCTCGCCTATGATGGCGCATAATTTTTCGATCATGCGACTTTGTTGCGCCATCTGTCTTTTCAATGCGTTTACCACTTGCCAAATCCCTTTTTCTTCTTCCGGTTCTAACGCATCAATCTCCATGTTCCCCTCTTGCCGTCCGCCGATCTTCATTGCTTTCAATAGGTCATTGCGGACCTCTTCTTCCTCGGCAATTTCAATCGCTCTGTTTAGGGTAGCTGCGTTCTTTCGCACTATTCTTCTGCTTAGGCCTTGGTCATTCAGGGCCTTTAGGTATATGCCCATGACGGTCCTTCGGTTATCGTCGTTCTCTACAGGGTAGGCTCGGCTCGCTAGCTCTCGGTACCTCCGGTTGAAGGTAATGATTGTTTCGCTTCGCCGCTGGCGGACCCCGTCCAAATCATATTTAACCCTTTCGTCCTCATTGGCCGAAATAAAGTTGAGGGTTATATAATTCTTTAGGTCCTCGAAGGTCACGTCCTCTCTGACCTTGCCTACCAAGTAGCCGTCTATAGCGCGTGCTAACTGTCCACGGGCAGCTCGTGTTATTATATAGGCGGGTACCCCACCTAGTCTATCTTCGTTGGCTACCCACGCCCGACTGGTTTCGTCAAGAAATGTGCGTACTTGTTCGGGTATCAACCCGTCGCACGGCTGGATTCTTTGTATGGTTTCTCGGATTTCTTGTCAGTATACCCGCTCTGTTTCCCTCCGATTGCTGCTATCGACAATCGTGTCGGCCATAGCGGACCCCATGGCTTGCATAGCTGCCACGGTCTCGGGTCGCAATTCCTGGCGGACAGGTACATCCTGCGAGGGCAGTCCTGGTTCAGATGGTCTACAGGGAGAGGCCATGCTGACTCGGGTTAATGGTAGTACAGGCAGATTATTGCTTTTTGTAACCTGGGTTGTTCAGTGCAGGTAATGTCGGTAGTTATTTTTACTAATGAGTTTTCGCGATATTCGCGGTGCTGGACCACCTTGGTGCTCTCCGCCTGTCTTGCGGCTGTTAGAAATACTTGAACGTGGTCTGCTACGTCTTTCAAAACTTGCTGGGTTGGGTTGTCTACTTGGGCTTGGGCCATACGTCTCACTACTTACAGTTTTTGTGTGTCCTTATATACTCTCAATCCTGGCAGGCTCGCCACTGAAGATTTTCGGTTCTATCTCCTTCCTCGAAACGTCACTAACTAATTATCACCGCTAACCGGAGAAGACTTATGATGGTAGGTTGCTGCGACAACCTATCTCCTCCGAGTACCGGCAATGCGATTACTGGCTCGCCTCTTCTGATGGTGGTGAAGATATTTTGATTAGTAACCGGGGCCTATCTGACTTTTGAAGATGCTCAGGTAAGGCAAGGAGTGTGTTCCTTGCTTCTGGAGTATATTACATGAACTCAACTCGGGTCTATGCTTGATTAAATACGATATGATTTATTCGCTACACTACTACTGATTATAACAAAGACGACTTTTACTGTCGTAATATAAAATGAGACTTTCTACAATTTATGAATGATTTACTTTAATTACTTATCTAATGCTACTCTATCAAATCCTATTTCTAACTGAGACGAATTACTCCCAACCTAAATTGATGTGCTATTCGACTATTTAGCTTATTCACGAAGCAAGACTGCTACGGAATCACTGATGGTGAAGATTCCAGATTAAGTAGACAAACTGCCTACTTTATACTATTTTTCGATTCCCCACTTCTATACATATTACGATATATAGATCTATACATATCGTAATACATAGTTTTTATTCCTTTCATCCTTCTAGGTAGTCATAACCACAGTTTGATTGGCCTGCAGCTTTCCTGCCTCCAATCAACATCTGCTTATCTCTTCCTAGAAGATTGTACCTATTCTCTCTTGGTCGTTCTGACCAATCCCTGTTAACCTATCTCTCGATTTACTTTGAAACTTCGTTTCTTTGGTTTCTCTGCCACAGAGTTTGACTCGATGCTCATTGATTATGACGTCATCCTGACTAATCAAACTCTGGGCTTCTCTTCTCGGGAGATACTATACAACAGGGTCAAAGTGGTGTTGGCTGGTTCTGCTTTGATGCGATCTGTCAGCTAACTAACAACATTACGGTATGTGTTGTTGTAGCATGCCTTTCTTTGATTGACATATAGTTGATATACAAATTTCGATTATGTTATTAATTCCTACAGGACGCTACAATGCCTCTGTACTGTCCCTTGCCTATCATAGATAAGCCTGTAGGAAACGAACGTTAATAAGCACATGAGCTGTATGATCTCATTTCCAGTTGGTGTTGTTGTACTTGCTTAAGGGAGTCGGAAACGCCGACCGTCACCACTACCTGTCCGTCTGTTTCCTATAATTTCTCTCGATTCCCATCGATTCGTATCTATTCTTATCATTCTATTATTTACTAAACTAACGGCCTAAATGACTGCCGAATATTATAAAAGTGTATGCCGATCCCACAGCAACAACTTTTACCTTCAACTATTGACAGATATCATCAACCCCGAACCGTTGATCTTATTCCAATCTATTCTAACTCCTAACTTATTGTGCTGAATATACTACTACAGTTTCAATCTGGTTCCTATTCTATTTCTGCGAAACCTATTCTATTTCCGCGAAACTGTATCCTATCATCAGCACTGGCTGAAATCATCCAGTGCATCTTCCTATCTATACCTCACTACTACGATGCTTATTCAGTCCTTAGCTCACCTGGTATTTTCAAACATAAATTTCACTGAGGTCTTACTCGCAAATATAAGACGTCTACCGGGGTCATGACTTCCCATAAGACGATCCGATATCTACAAGATGAATATACCGAATTCCTGCACTAAATTGAAAGCAACCATCAGTGATAATAACTCAGTAGATTTTCTGGATGTTACAGTTTGCAAAGTTTCACAATGTAATGAATCCGGTTATTTAGACAATAAACTGTACGTTAAACTAACATAATCACTTCAGTTGCTTCACAGAAATGGATATCACCCACCTCACAGGGGTTGAGAAAATCACAAATTAGCAGAAGAATGACAAAGAGTTTTGTATTTGGCCTGTTAGACAGTATTTCAAGCTCTGATACCTAGAGAATATACTAATTGCTAGCTACAAACATTTTAAGTCTGATACCTTGTGTAAGACAAACTTGGATAAATCTATTGTTGTAGATAATGCCAACATTAAAATTAGGTGTAATCGAGAGGCTCCTGGAAATGGCAAAGCTCGAAAATGCGGAAAATCAAGATGTAAGTTCGAAAAGTTGGTTCTGAATCAAGACAACTACACTAGCTACAAAACCAAAGAGAAGTTTCGGTTTCAGTCAGGTATGTCAAAATAATATGTACGCCAAACAGACAAAGCACAGAATTAAATGAAAATACCAGTTGAAAATTCTCAGGACCGTCTGACGTCGGTCGGTCAGTCGTTCTTCACAATATCGGTTCAAAAGAAAAGATAATTGATTATGCCTATCGATTCTCAACTGATGCTATGATGGATTGGTCGTTACTAGAGGTAAACTGGTTGTGTAGCTGCATCTACGTTTGCCTCTAGTGGTGAACGAAGATGATAGTCGACTCGCCTTCTTCAAGTGATAGCACTGAAGAATATTTATAATGACTATCTGGGCTTGCCCACTCTATCTACCTTATCCAGGTATGGGAATTGGTAGTTTTCCCTTGACAACAACTAAAATAATCAACGCTTAACTTGATTATATATATATATACCTTTACTATGGTACCAAAGATATAAATTTCAAGGGAGAATTGCCAATAGATAAAACTGTATACACAATGTACATATAATTACTAAATTATTCTATTCAAGCAATCAGGCCAACAATCGAAATCAAACTTATGACACACGCTACCTAGTCTGTACTCGCGGATGAACGGTGGTACAATCATAATCATATTGCTATTACAGCTGCTTATATACATTCTCCCTGATGCACTTTAGCTACTTTCATTTAGTTAAAAATGTCATAGTTTATGCGAACATATCTGATTGGTTCAATCCCAGTCCCCTGATTGGTTACCCTTTTGCTGGGTACGTTCTGTGCATGCGCGTCAGTGCACAGAAATAGATGTGTTTTGCCAACTATAGTTGAACCCTGTGCACCCTAAATCGGGTTTAAACAGGTCTGTCGCCGATCGCATTCCTCAATTGGCGGGAAACTCTGGCTTGAAGCCTATGAGGTTTCATCAGAGATATTAAGAGATTGGGACCAACCATAATTTGGTCAAAGTCTGTTCGTTTGACGTCGCTAACTAATCTAGTTTCGTACGAAACTCGGCTGTTTGTCCACGTTGTTGAATACATGACTATTAACTCCTGTTTAGCGAATTGTATGTATTTTCTACAATCTATTCTACACAAGCATACTTGGCTTGGTTTCGTATGAAACACAGCTTTCTGTCCATGTCGTTAAATACACGATTACCAGCTTCTGTTTTACAAATTGTATGTGTTTCTATAGTCCATTCTACTCAAGCATAATTTGCTCATAAGGAACCTGATATATGACGTCTATGAACATTACTCATAACTGTTGCTCTGCTCTAACTCTATAACCTACTAATAGCGCCCTTTGCGTTAATTATAAAATCTCTGAATATTACATGCTGAATTTAATATATGACACATACAAGCAGTTATCATAGCTGTTGCTTTGCGTTATCATAAGACCTACTATCGATGTATGACGCCTATAGACATTACTCATAGCCGCTACTCTGCGCTATGCCTGTCTATTTACATCGCTATATTACATCATCGCTAATCGTGTTCACGAATTGTATTCATTATTACAGCATATTCTATGCAGACTATTATTGCTCATATTATTCTACTGCCGAATACGGCTACTTAATTATGACACATATCATACGCAAAGCTACATTCCTACATAACTATATAACTGCTAATATTCGTTCTCACTCATCTACATGAACGGATTAATGCTGTTCCCCTAAAGCCCTAACTCCATCTTTATGACAAGGTGCTGATTCTGGTGTACTATGGCAACAATTCAGTAGGCCATAAATGAACACGTCGGAGTTAGTTGATCAGACCAACTCATCCAAATCCACGCAGTGTAGCAGCTGCGCACTTCAATCTGCTGGGGCACATAACTGATCATGACCAGTGAGACAATATTGCAAACTACTTATTGCAAACTACTACTACTACTACTTTTTTTTTTTTTTGGTAGCACGATCAAAGGATCGTGTGGAAATCCATCCATCGTACCCAAAAATATACTGACTGAAAAAGAACATTAAACAAAGAAGAACTCAATAGAAAACAATTATCGTATCAGTCACATGTATAAATAAGTAATAAATATTTGCAGTTCAATTATATAATTTATTAAAAATTATATGCATCATCTAGCTAGGCTATGTCTTAACCCTTTCAACACGAAATGCAATCACACCAAAATACTTTAATTTCATAAAAATTCTGCTATGTATTTTCAAACCAACCCGACTTAGATCTGTTGCTGCGTAGACAACAACATATACCTGGCAAATTCGTTTCAAATTACACAACAGCTTTCTTGTACCGATGTTTGAAATTAATAGTATGTGAACCGAGGGTCCAAAGGGTTAACAAACATTTCCATAAGACATTTTATAAAATCATATATTACATCATCAAAAATTCCTGCCATTAAGCGCAACAGCATAACCTAAAATATTCACACGTTCAGAAATCAGACACTTATTTGAGAATTAGTGCACTGAAATTTAGACTCTCAAAACTTCTTTGTATTCATATGACGGCAATGTATATGTGAAAAACAAATTTGCCACTAGCTTGTTGCTGTCCATAAGAGCAACACCGCCTCCAAAACTCGCGTCTGCCATTGTTCTACTGACTCTACTGTAGTAATAAATATTGATAGCAGTATAATTAAGGTCATAACATAAACACACGGTTCAAGCGTATGCTTATAAGTATTAAGAACAAACCAATTAAGGCCCACAGGATGATTTATAAAAAGGCAAATACTAGAATATCTGCAATGTGTTTAGCGACACGGTAATATTGCATAGTGTGGTAAATATGAGTTGAAAATTAACAAATCACTTTACTAGCACGATCGTTTTCCAGAATTAACTCGGAACAAACGCGCTTATTGTGTATTTGGCTATGTTTACAAACATTGTTAGTATAAAGAGGCTCAAATGAATGTTTAAATATTTTATGGGATTCTAAATTTACTTGCAAATGGATTTTTGAAAATTACCCCGGAACAAGGGCTAATAGTAGCTACATTGGGATATAGAGTCACTTTTCGCATTGTAAAACCAACGAATATTAAAGTTGCGTATATGACCACCTGCCACTTGTAGGACACGCCTTAACCCTTGCAGCCCCAAGCGCCCAGGTATGTTAATTTCGAATTAATCATAGTTATAGACTGTTAAGTATCTTGAAATCAATTTAATGTGATACAGCAACAGGGGAATCTTTGCTATACGTTTGAAGAAAGTCACGATGATAAGACTTATTAGGAGAGTCAATATATGACAAATAACCTCATGACGCCCCCCAAAAACTGCCCCAAAAGGTTTTTCAACGCTTTATCGTAGGCTTTTTTTATACCAAAAATCTACAATGTACCACAATCTGACCATCGGAAAGTCACGATTTTCAAAACCGTAAAATGTCCATATGTCGTGAACTATTCATACTAGATTGGCGCTTTTTGAGTCCACTCCAGGTTCATGGTGCCTAGCAACACATTAAGACCAGATAGAATGCCATGGGGTTGTTAAATATAGGAGAAATCCAACATGACATCCAAGATGGCCGCCAAAAGACTAAAATGCCCATAAGTTGTTAACTAGTCATACTAGACTGTGGATTTTGGTGTCTTCTCCATGTTTGTAGCTTAGAAACATGCTGCGACCAAGTATTACGACCAGGTAAATTCCACCGGGTTATAAGACATGTAGGAAATTCAACATGACGTCCAAGATAGCCGCCAAAAAGCATAAGAATTTCCAGCAGTTATTAACTGTTCAAATCAAACTACTACCCTGGTGATTTTGATGAGCCCACTAGATTTTGTTGTCTCGCAAGCAAGTACGATTACTTAGAATGCTCAGGGATTAATACGTAATAGAGAAATTCAAGATGGCGCCAATCCTAGGCAGGTGACGTTGTTGTTTAGCTGGTTGTTTGGAGGGGTTTGGGGCTAGCGAATTCAAAATGACCAATTTTCTTCACTCCAATTCAATCTACAATTCAATCATCCCTGTCAAACTCTTCTTCAATAGCCAGGTTGCTGTTCGGATTGTCACTAGATTCAGATTCCACGGGGAGCAGTACATGGTAGTCCGTATCCGCTACAGCGGGGCATAGCTACAACTGGAAAGGTCTATTCTAAACCCCTATGCCTTTTCTCATAGACCTCTAGATCAGTCATTTCTTGGAGAGAATAATGTACGGATTTCAAATAGTTGAAATGCCCAACAGCAGCAAATACTGGTATCAGAGAGAGAGTGCAAGTGCAGCAACCAAGACCCAGCACGATCTTCCTTTATCAGCGAGCTGTCAGGTTCCAACATGCTTTGATAATTCAGACACAACTGGCTCATCTTTGATTTATCATGTAGTTCAGTCTTCCTTCTATTAATTTTTGTTCAAGTTCGGCAATTGTATCAGAGGTGACAGCATTTTTCAAAGTTGAGTGTTCAACTCACATGAGCTCATCTGCCTTCTCCAATAATGCTGGAACCTCTGGGTCATCTTCTGCCATGCCAGAAACAAGCATGTGACAAAGACATTTGCCCACTAGAAGATGACCACGGAATGATCGTTGGACAGATTTTCCGGATATCATGTGCACTATTTCATTTTCTCTACAGACTGTTTCCAGTATGTTATGAAGGCCTGCCCCTCAATAAGAGAACAGGGGAACCTATTTATAACACTTAGCGCATGCAAAAGCGTGGAGTTCAGAGCAATATATATGTACTATCTCTCCGTCTGTCCGTCCGTCCACCCAGCTGTCCATCCGGTATCCGTCTGTCCATCCATCCGTCAGCCCGACCGACTCTTCGTTCATCCGTTCGTTCATCCGTCTGTCCAATTGCACTAGACAAGTTCATGAATGTGTGGAAACAGCCCAACAGAAGAACGATCGTTTTCAGATGATTGGTCTTTGGTGAATCAATGATAAATGCTGTAGGCGGAAAATGGTGTTTATTAATTGCAAGATTGCAAATAAACTCAACTGTCGACACAGTACAGGGTCTTGTCTCCAGTGTACAAATCGATCATAGGCAAGAACGTGACCGAAGATAGACATGGATGCTCACCCGCCCCCACCCCCTGATGTAGAACGAGCATCATCCCCTGCCAAATAGAGGTGACCTGTTTGATGTTGAGAGAGACTTCCCAAATGATATCAACCCTCCTATCGTAGGCAACAAATGCCAAATCTTTTGAAGACGATGTTGCAGCGTGCATAATTGGCAAAACGATGCTCAGTGATAGGGATCTTTATCAGTTCTGCAATGCTCAGTTCTGAAATATTTTGCTTACGGATCAAATGGATCATCCGATGTCCTGGTGTCAATGCTGCTACAATCCCCATCCCATGAAAAGTCCCTTTACCATCTATTGTAAGAATATTATGGTCCACATTGTCTCCAGCAAAAAGCAGTGCCTTGTCTAACAAATCAATGTCCCAATCTAACATGTCTGGAGAAACAGAATCAGCGGCATTCTTCTGAAATCGCAGGACTTACCCAAATGAGGAACAAACTTCCATCTCATAAATTGTGTCTATGATGAATTTAGGACGATGCAAATGATGTGTCTGGCTGTCTGCAAATCAAGGCTAACTTGTAATGGTAGCAGAACTACTTGAATGATAGTTTGACGTATGGGTGCAACCTATCGTATAGTATCTGTACCCACGAATAAGATATTCAACGCTGTTTACAGTGTGTCAGGAATGAATATCAAGGCAGAAGCAATCTCAAGTGGCTGAGCACTTGGGTACTGATTTGTAATAGACGGAACATTAGATTTAATGCCATTTTTAATCAGCCTCGCAGCAGTTTCAATGATTGCCCCTTTGTGATTCATCATCACCCTCATATCTTGTTGGTTTTTCCCTCTGTCACAATATCATCAAGGCCCTCTTCTTCTGCAAAATGGGTAGAGTTTCCATACCGTTCTTGCAACTGGCTCTTGAGATATTGATTGCCATATGAAAGATAATCCGACAGAAGACAAAAAGTCCTTCATTTTCTACCACAAAACTGAAACTATCAGTTTTTCTTCATTGTGCAGAGCAATGTAAGAGCATATTTTCAGAAACTCGTGCCCCTGGTCTTTGTCTTTGGGTCAACTAGAGTATTTGCACGTATACTCAGGAATCTTCCGAAAGTGAAGGGCAAGTCAAATCCAGGCCGGAAAGTTCCGCTACATGAATGATGATGCAAGCAATCTGCCGCATGTAAATCACAACCATAGTATTCAACCCGACCGTACACAATGAACGCTCGATCATCTGAATGACTGTCACAATACTCCTGTCTTTACGAAGGAATCCGTCTTAGCATAACTAAAGTCTGTGCCTTCTATCGTGATGCTACACCCAGAGAAAAGACAATCGGTTTTGCTATTAAATGCACACGTAGATGCTCTGGCGCTTCCTTTAGCTGCTATGGACGGACAACTTTTCTTTACAAGCTGATTTCGTATATCTTTTTTGCGTTTCTATATGGTTTATGACAGCTCTGATTCACTTTATCACCAGCTCTCACAACAACGTCACCTCTTTGAATACTCGCTGCATCAGCTCCTTTTTGACGAATTCAACTACATCATTGATATCTTCAATTTACTTTCCGCAGATGGGATACATTTCCTGGCTGACATGGACTGTGCTCATTGTTAGACCAGAAAGAGATAGGATGTGAGTTATATACCGTAACTCGATTTATCTTGTCAACAAAAGGAATAATAGAATAAAGAGATTGGTTAGCAGAATAACATAAGCAATTACAACTTAACCTAGAGTTTCTAAGATTTAATCTTAAAAGTAAGCGCAGTACACTTAAATGTATAATATATGGGGAATTAGGGGAAACACCAATAACAGTACTAATAGAACAGGGCACATGATAACTTATTGGATAAGACTAATATCAGCAAAACAATCTAAACTGGCTTTTAATATATACAAATACATGCTATAAGATTATAACCAAAACGGTACAACATATAAGTGGCTAGCTTGCATTAGATCAATTCTAGACAAAACAGGGCACACATACCTCTGGGAAAGACAAACACTTCAAAACAGTAACTCAATCCAATCACCAATAACAAGAAATTTGAAAGTTCAGTTTTTACAAACATGGCACTCACAGATGAATGAATCCCGGAAGGGTAAAATATATAATAGTTTTAAAACTGACTGGGGAATGGAACCATGTCTACTTAGACTTAATGATAATAACAGAATCTTGATCACCAGAGGCCGCACCAGTAACCATTCCCTACCAATAGAAACAGGGCGATGGGAAGGAATATCGAGAGACGATCGAAAATGAATTAAGTGTGATAAAAACGAAATAGGAAATGAATTTCATTATATTTTTGTCTGCGACTATTTTCCCGAGACAAGATTGGAAATGATTCCCAAACACTACAATAGAAAAGCAAATTATTACAAATTCTTCCAGATATTTTCCACTAACAATAAAAAACATTTTAGAAATCACTAGACACTTCAAACGTAAATAAAACTTCCACAGGAGCATGGCTAATAAAAATAAATCCTTTTAAACCATATAATATATATAAAGGATTTGAAAGGATTTATTTTACATATAATGAACTCAAAACGCAAGATTACTAGGACATCACTGGGCGGGACCCACTGGAATAAGTTGCTACTTGATTGTTGTTGTCCACTACAATGAATTCGAGGTGAACTAGTGCTGTGAATTGCTTTTTGTGGAACTATCAGACAATACAAATGACGACGATAATGAGGACAAACACGAACAACAAGACAACAACGATGGCACAAGTGTATGCACAACAACCTTCATTAAAATCATCAACAAGACGAAAATAGAACACAAACAACAATAAAATACAAATTTACCAATAACATAGAAAACACAATGATCATGATGACGATGGTGATGATGGTGACATAATGACGACGACGACGACGACGACGACGGCGACGACGGCGACAACAACAACGACAACGGCGATGATGATGATGATGATGATGATGATGATGATGATGATGATGATGATGATGATAATAATAATAATAATAATAATAATAATAATAATAGTAATAGTAATACTGACGCTAATAATGATATAATACTAATGTTATTAAAAATTATGTTAATTATAATCAGTCTTATGTATAAAATACAAATTTGCCAATAACGTAGAAAACACAATGATCATGATGACGACGGTGACGACGGTGACGACGATGACGACGACGACATCAACGGCGATGATGACGATGACGAAGATTATGATGACGATGATGGAAGACGATGATGATAAAAATTATGATAATACTAAAAATAATGACAATAATACTGCGCAAATTATTGATGAGACTTGTAATAATTGTGATAAGAATAATAATTCGGCCTATAATAATAATAATAATAATAATAATAATAATAATAATAATAATAATAATAATAATAATAATACTGAAGCTAATAATGATAATACTAATGCTATTAATAATTATGTTAATTATAATCAGTCTTATGTCAACATAACCATTTAATGGTCAAGCCCGATACAACGGCCTCTGCAGTGGTCTTGAGCGGTGTCCATTTGCGGACACACGAGGACGATTTTTGAAGATTTACCACACTCGAATGACTGGCTCGATAATCGAGGCACTGATTTGGTGGTCAGTTTACGGGAGTTGTCTTCTCGTGGCCTGAATCTTGGCACTGACTGGGAAGAAATTGAGATTTTCTTGACCATTAACCAAGAAGGTAACATTTAATGTTCGGAGGCGCTGTTAACACAAGTCCTGCGTTCCGTGGGGACGGTGCCCCAACGCGCTCTGTGCGTGCAAAATCGGCGCTTCTCGCCTTGTATATTATATGATATAATTGGGGGTGCATATTCGCGCCGGGGTGCTTGAAGTTGAAATTGTTGAAATTGTGTACTTTTGGAGGCTTAGATTGTGTGCCTAGGTGGGGGCGGGGTGGATCTTGACATGTGGTGGTTTTGTTACGTATAGATTAATATGATTTTTTTTAGCTGTGAAATTGAATTGGAGGCACGAGTCCCTAAATCAATTTCGCAATTTGGAGAATTGTGTTGGTTTGTGCTGGATGGGGTCATCATGTGTTGGAATGTATTTCGTTTCATTGCATTGGGCTAAACACTTTGAGCTTCTGGAGGTATACGGGTTGGATAGTTTTGTTTCGGGCACTATGGTGTGAGTGTGCACCTTTAATACGAAAACAGCAGATTGTCAATAGTTTACGGATTAGCAGAGCGTTTTGGATTGTCTTCCTTGCGAAACACAGAGCTGATGAGTTGTTGCCTGTTCATAGATTGATGTGGAAAATTTGTATATAACCCCATATACTTTGTACAAAGTCTGGGTGTAATAAATCTATCAGTATCAGTGTCAGATTATGTTGTCAGCCTACACGTCACGTTGTTGATTATAACTCCATATGATTGACGGAGAAACTGGATTCCTCAATTGAAAACGGCGCCAGTCTACACTTCACTTAGTTAATTATGACGGTATATGATTGACGGAGAAACTGGATTCCTCAATTCTGTTTGGTTTACAGGTCGCAATACCCTGATCAAAGCCCAACCATTCGCAAACGCTTCTTTGCCATGGAATGGCCGAGAAAACAAAACTGCCCATCAAAATCACCATTCATTAAATGATCCGACCAACTTATGCTGTTAAATTTGCACTATTTGTCCGTGGGTAGTAGATTCACCGCTATTTGGCCATGGACGGTATTGTCACTAGAGAGTACCCGTGTTAGTCCCCACAAACGGAGTCTGGCTCTGCACATTGCACACGCTGTATAGGAGGTCGGTTCGCGGGGCTGCCATGAGGGCATCAGATACAGATGTACCGGTACTGGCATGTCATTGCAACAGAAAATGAACCGCTGATTGTATATTTATGCTGGAGTACAAGCACATATGTCAATGCCTTTAACAAAATCTAGCCGTGTGAAATGTTATGTCAACATTGCATTCACATACTGTACGTGCACGCGTGCGTACGTGCGTGTGTGTCCCGTGAGTCTGTCCGAGTTTGTATCTGTGCATCAGTTCGCGTGTGTGTCTGTGCGTCTGTCGGCGTGTGTGTCCGTGCGTCTCTCTCGTGTGTGTCCATGGATTTCTCTGCGTGTGTGTCCGTGCGTTTGCCCGTGTGTGTATGCGTGCGTCTGTCCGTGTGTATATACCTGCCGCTGTCCGCGCGTGTATGCCTGCGTCTGACAGCGTGTGTGTCCGTGCGTCTGCCGTGTGTGTGTGTGGTGTGTGTGTGTGTGTGTGTGTGTGTGTGTGTGTGTGTGTGTGTGTGTATGTGTGTGTGTGTGTGTGTGTGTGTGTGTGTGTGTGTGTGTGTGTGTGTGTGTGTGTGTGTGTGTGTGTGTGTGTGTGTGTGTGTGTGTGTGTGTGTGTGTGTGTGTGTGTGTGTGTGTGTGTGTGTGTGTGTGTGTGTGTGTGTGTGTGTGTGTGTGTGTGCGCGCGCATCTGTCCATGTTTGTATGCCTGCATCTGACAGCGTTTGTGTCCGTGCGTCTGTCCACGTGTTTATGCATGCGTCTGTCCGCGTGTGTATGTCTGCGTCTGTCCGCATGTGTGTCTATGCATCTCTCTGCTTGTGTGTCCGTGAGTCTGTCCGCGTGTGTGTCCATGTATCGCTCTGCGTGTGTGTCCATGTGTCTGTCTGCGTGTGTGTCCATGCGTCTGTCTGAACTCCCTAACTATCAATTTCTAGAAAACCATAGGCCTACAGGTAAGCTGTTGAATATTTTGAAACTAATTTGACTCGCGTAGGCAGAAAAAGTGCCCAGTCAAATTAGTTTCAGAATATTCAACAGCATCTTTATTAAATAGTAAATACATACACTTCGCACAACAATGCATAGCCGTATATAGCCATATGACGTCATCATGCATGTCACCTAGTTAATTATGACATCATATTATTGGTGGAATAATTTGGAATACTCCATTTTCTCATTTTAGAAATGTTATCAGTTTAATCTAAACAATCACATAGTGTCATGCACTAATTGACATCTACATGCATGACGAAATTGCAGTTATTAATCAAAATTAGTACAACAGGCTCCGTAAAACATCACGCCATAAATATTTTAAAATGTCCATTAGACTCGCTCATAAAAATGAAATAAAAATGTAATGTCACTATGCCATTATGGTTTCTATTTGGTAACAATTCAGGACTAGGCTTAATAGATTCGTGAGTATTCACGTATTTGTAATAAAATCCAAGGTTGGATCGGTGTTCAGAACCCACCCGTGAAAATAAAAACAAATACTGTTCAATAGATGAATCCAATCTGCCACTCGAGTATTGATGTCATAATTAATTACGTCACATATAGGTTGACGTCACAATCATAATTGATAAAGAATACTCCGTCATAAATCTGGACTAGTTTATCAGGTATACATACGAATTGAATGTTTTAGATGGATTTACTATTTAATAAACATTCCGTTGAATATTATGAAACAAATTCAACTGGGTCTTATTGCTGCCATAAGCAGGAAACAGCACGCAGTCAAATTAGTTTCAAAATATTCATGAGCTTACCTGTATAGTTACCTTGATATTTGGGATTCTGGGAATTAACAGGACGATCAATCCCAACATGCACAAAACGTGGGCGGAGCTTAGCTAGAAATGGGCGGAGCATAGCTATAAGTTGATTCAGCCGTTATAAGCAGAATTTGGACGCAAAATAAGGACGCTGTTTATCAGTCGACATGCATGAAATGTCTTTTCAGATCATTTATTTTCAAACTTTTGCAGGGGAGAGTAACACCTTCCCTCACATACCCTCTCTCGTATTGGACCCACTCCTAAATAGAATTCTAGATACACCATAGAAACCATAGCAACATGTGTATTTACAATGGAGGAATCCAGTTTTAGCAATGCCCCGCCCATCTTTAGTTAAACTCCGCTACGAATTGCCCGTGTTAGGAAACGATCGATCCCTGAACTCCCTGACTATCAATTTCAAGAAAACTATACCGGTAAGATGTTCAATATTTTGAAACTAATTTGACTGCGTGCTGTCAAATTAATTTCAAAATATTCAACGGTATGTTTATTAAATAGTAAAGACAAACATTTCGTGCAACAATGCTTAATCATTATCTACGTTATTCATGGTGTAATTGATTATGACGTCATCGTACACAATACGTTGTTGATTATGACGTTATATGATTTGATAAACTGGAATCTTCCATTGCAATAGCTGGAGAGGCCTAACCTACTGCTCACTAAACAGCAAGATCTTCAGTCGCTTCATCCTTCATCAGATGGACCATTAAGGTTTTAGCTATGCCCCGCCCATCTCTATCTAAGCTCCACCTATACCTCGTCGTTGTTCGGATCGATCAATCTCTGAACACCCTGACTATCAATTTTCAGAAAACTATGCATGTAATTTGGTAAATATTTTTAAACTAATTTGACTGGGCGCTGTTTCCGCCTGTGACAACAAAAGCGTCCAGTCAAATTAGTTTCAAAATAGTCAACATAATGTTTATTAAATGGTGAAGACATACAATTCGTAGAACGTGTCGAACTATTAAACGCTAAAACAGACTATATCGAGTCATTCATGGCGTCATGCTTATGACGTCATCCTACACTTCGCGTTGTTGATTATGACGTCATATGACGTCATGTGATTGATGGATAAACTAGGAAAGGTCCATTAACGCAGCTCTAATGGACGGAATAATTCGACAGTAACGAGCTGGCCTCAGGAAAGGGAGATTAACGAACATGGGTCACATTTTATGTGCTACAAGATAGCATTAACCCATCTTGTGGCAAGAGCACCTTGCGGCGTTGTTGACAAAATTAACCCTTTAAGATTTCTCAAGAAAATTAAAATATTTGCTCATTGAATGATCATTTGCTGGTCAAGAGGACAGTTTGTAAATTTACCACTGGAATTTATGAAAATCGTTTCTAAGAGGTTTGCTGACGAGTAAAGGGTTAATGGTCGAGAAAATCAAATTTTTGCTTAGCCAGTGTCCATTTGTAAGCCAGGAGAAGACTATTTTTGAAAATTTACCACTAGAATGACTGTCTCGGTAACCGGGCCAGTCATTTCAGTGGTAAATTTTAAAAAATTCGTCTTCTCATGGCATGCACATGGACGGTTTTCAAGACCACTGCAGATACCTTATGACCAGTTTGACCCATTACAACATTAACTTGACACAAGAGAGGTTATCTATGAATAGTTACAGTCACGATGACGGTGTCATGTTTGCGTAGCACAGTCCATATATTTTCCGTGTGCGAGCCTTTGATAGTCCACGACCGTGGCCGAAATGTTCAGGTCCAGTGCCGTGGTAAATGGTGTAGTAGGTGTTGACAGCGCTGCGAAGTCCGGCTTTGGCGAGGCGTGGCTGTGCGTAATGTAAACACTCACCCATACAGAAATTGTTTATAATACTTGGTGAAATACACTGCAGCTAATAATTCATGCTTGGTGGTGGCGTACCTCTTTTCAGCTGTTTTAAGAGGACACAATCCATAGTCTAATACCAGTTCAGTTCCGTCTTCTGCGACCTATGATAAAACAGCGCCAATGACAAAACGAAGAGGCATCAGTGTTGAGAATGAAGTCGAGATTAGGATTAGGGTGAGCAAGAACTGGTGCGAAAACGAGTTGTGCTTTCAGCACCTTGAAAGCTTCCTCACATTCACTTGTCCATTCGAAGGGTCGGTTATTTTCATTGATTTGAAATAATGGTGCCACGATCATGCTAAAAATAGCGAATGTATCTACTATAATACTGGCAGAGCCCAATGAAGCTGTGGGTATCGGTCACTGTGGCGGGAGTTTTCCACTCAGATGTTCTCATATAGGCAGTGGTTAAGTACCGTATTGGAAGCTCCAGTGTTGGCAGTAGCACTGGTAGATATACCGCCAAAAATGACAGAAGCACTTGTATATGGTTTCATGAGATGCCTGGGGAGGGGTTTCCAATGTTATGTTGTGCGGTTCACTTCTCCGACTTCTGGGTCCTCTATGTAGAAGACCTGCTTAGCGATAGCTTCAGTTAATAATATAGGTGGCTTAGTGCTGAAGGGACTGACTTTCTGACGCTGTTGGGGGTTTTGCACTAGTGCAGACGGAGTCTGAGTAGCATGGTAGATTATGTTGTTGCTTGTGGGGTAGGTGCCGTGAGTGTGTCATTAGTGGCAAGTAGTTTTGGGTTTGAGTTCGTGGGGCAGGCACAGGTTTTGCACTGTTCTGTCCACCTTTAACAATGCATCATTTTGTGCTTCTTAGAGGCACAGAAGAAACAGCGTTGTATCCACTGCTTACTCCGATGCTTATGTTTGGTATATTTTGTAATCCGCATAGCCTGATGATTGGAATCATCAGACGTAATACTATCATCACTGGTGAATGTTGTGGGTGAGGGTGGTGCGATGTTGGTATTACAGATCAATACAGGGCACTGAAATTTCAGTACCATATTGGCTGGTCGTGTTGCCATGATAACCGTAGGCTCAGTGGATGTGGTGGCACCAACTACTGCAGTCCTATATAGAAAAGAGGTAGTGCCAGCTTGGGTGGGTATAGCCAGTGCTGGCGAAGATGTTGGTGTCAGTACTTTTCGTATAGTGTTTGCTGGCGCAGTCAAAGCCATATGGATGGGTGTGGAGGTTATGGTCGTAGTAGGTGGTGTGAAATGAATTTGAGTAGGGTTCAGGTCTGTGTTGGTTGCTGAGCCTGGGCGACAGGAGAGGAACCGAACTGATTCAGTATTCGGCTCCCATTTTAGTTTAATCCCCCTTCAGGCTGCGGGGTGGTATGGCCCACAGTCACATGGTTTGAGGGCCCAGAATTATTTGGGCATCTCTCTCTCCAATGGCCCAGTTGGCCACATTCGAAACAGGTCCCTGGGTGTGGGTTGGTGTGTGGTGTGTTTTATGCAAGACTGTGTCACTGAGGGTTGTAAAGAGATTGGTAAGATGCCATTTGACTGGTGATCTCCTCTAAACCTGTGTTAGTTTGTTGTCTTAATGTCGTGTTGTTGTTTTTGCTTTGTTGGTTGTTGTTGTCATGGCTGGGGCCATATGTTGAGGGCCCTTGTTTGGCCTGGCCCCGTCCTTGGCCCTTTTGCTCGTGGCTAGTTTCCTGATTTTGGTTTGGTGGGTGGTGTGTTCATGCCATTCGTGAGTGTCTCCGTAGGTGCCGTTGGATAATTGGTGTTCCTTGGCGTCGTTGCTGCTATTGTGGATTCCACCACATTAAATGGATGGTTTTGGCGCCGTGCATTCTTTTCTTGCTCCAAGAAGTTTTCGATCCTAATGGCAGTGGCAGTCAGGAGTTGTAGACTGCCATGCTCTAATTGGAATAGTTTTTTAGGGTGGGCTCAGCGCCTAAGGCATCAATAAAGGCTCCTAATTGTAAATGTGTTACACCTTCCGCTTTCATATTATAGTAGGCCCACATAACAAGGCGCTGAATTTGGCTTGCTAATTTGGTAAGCATTTAGTCTGGATGCGACCACAGACTTTTCAGTTGTAGGCAGCTGGTCTCCCCAAGAGCAGTATCAATGATATTGTTTGAACAAGGCATTTTCTAGTACAGTATACATGGGAGTTGTGGCCGATCCGAGGTCAGCCAGGTCCTGTAATGCCTTGCCAGACAGTTTGACGACTCAGTACTCGCCCATCTGTTGGTCGTCCAACAATTCCTTCAGGCACTGACCGTGGATGGTGTGTGCTAAGTACTCGTAGTGATGGCGCGTAATGCCAAGGTGCGTATGTTGGTGTTATGTGTGTTCCTCTACCTTTGTGTCATTTAGCTGGCGACTCTAAGGTTTGCTGGATCACACGTGAGGAGATGTAATGGGACATCATGGATCGTACATTGTATATTCAGGTGACTCACTTCTTTGGCTTTGAGTAAATGTTAAGGTGATGCATCCTCTATGGGGAATGTGTGGTCGAATATCATAATCCCGTGTCGGGGAATGGTTCCAGTTATGAACTTCGGATATGGCCTTGAATGACATGTCTGCCTCTGAAACATCACTAAAGGTGACCACGCTGAGTGGTGAATAGACATGTCTGTTAGAGGCGGACGGTCCCCCCACCCCACCCACCCCACCCCCGTGTTGTGGGATAGTCAATAGATTTGCCTATGTTATGGTGCATGCGCTCTATCCATTTGGTACTCCTCATGAGCAGCACAGTCCGTGTTTTCATTGAAGTAGAATGGCGGCTGGAATAGCGCAGACTCGTAGTAGGTGAGTCTATCATTTCGAGCCCCACATCGGGCATTGCAGATCCATCACCTCATTGTCACGTTGTTGCATCCTCCAGCTCGGACACGAGCTAGCTCGTACTCGTGGTAAGTGGCGACCTGATGATGCTGTTTCGCGGGCCTCTTGGAAATCTCGAGGCAGCATTGGGCAACTGGGGTGTACAAAGACTGACCTCTAGGGCCGGTAGATCAATCATTTTCCAGTAAGGCCGGCCAAGAATCCCCTCCAACGCCAAATGCCACCATCGCGTCCCAACTAGTCGTCTAACTGGTGTGATGTTACATCCCAGACTTATTTTATTATCAGTTTTAAAAGGATTTATTCCTATTGATAGGGATGGCGCAGCGAGTCGATGCTGGCTTCTTCAAAAGTGGATTAGGGACTAGCTGTGGCTGGTTTACTATGTACCCTTAGTGTAGTGTGTGACGATACTGCACCGTCTATATTGTATCTCGCCAGATGTACCTAACCTCTCCTTATATATATATGAATGGTATCCGAGTGATGGGTAAACACTTGGATTGCCTGATGTGGAAAGGTACACTAGTTTAATATGAACAAACTGACTCACGCAGACCAATAAATTGGTTTTACATGAGGAAAGTACCTCGCATGGGCCTCCGTTACAGGATTTACTTAATTATATATGTGTTATAATGGTTTTATTCGGAAGCACGCTGTTTTACATAAAGATGGTGCACAGATTTCAACAGAAAGTGGTGCAGTCGACTCCCTAACTATGCCACTGGATTAGTCGGTGACGCGTTATTTTGCCGGACCTTCTCATGGAACTAACATTTAGGTATTGAATCCAGACACAGAAGGTTTTATTCCTCAAACGGCATATTCCTACTTAATTTTAACAAAGTTTGTCTTCTTGCATAGATCGCTCAGGCACCCATCTTGGCATGTACCTATTGAGCACAGCCACAAATAACAAGACAATAACAGGACAGCATAAAAGCGTTGAGTAAGCACCGTATCTAGTTACGATAAGGCCGAATATGCAGCTAGCAGACTATGGTGACCTTCCGTGACGGTGTGGAGGATCCACTAGGTCTTTTCCGTCACCATAGAGTTAGTCTGCAAGCGCGTCTTTTGCTACTCTCAAAGTGCCGAGAATAAGCTGTATGAGACCCGGTTCCTGCGGCCTAACATTTAGCTACGCTAGGGTTAAATTTTTAATTCCCAAAGGTTCACTGTTAGGGCCATGCTAATATAATTATGTCTTCACAGTGAAATTCCTACTTTGGCTTAAAGAGTATCCTAAGAGGTACCAGTGAATGTACTGGTGAGATGAGTGAAACGTCCCATTTCGGATCTAGGGTTCTAGAAACCTCACCGACTTCAAGTGTCGGCTCTAACCAAACCAATGGAGGGAGTTACCAGCACAATTACTGATCAGATGGCCGGAGAGACGTAGAGATGGGCAAATGCTTTAAAATGGTTTGTAGGCCACTAAGGCTTAGGCTAAGTATAGAAAGGTGCTTCACTATGTAGCTGGAATGAAACTGTGAAAGACTTTACATTAAACAGTCTACTTTCGGTTGAGCAGTCGTCCTTATCTACTAATATATCATATCCGAAATATCTGAGCTTACGCTAGGGTTAGGCTAGTTGAGCCCTACCCCGTGTCTATTGGTGCAGGCACGAGAAATGGTCCCTTTTGGGAAAATGTTGCTGTGTTAGAAAACGGTGTGATGCCTATTGTATGTCTGTAGCGTCAAAAAGCGAATGCAAGGTTTTAGTTAATAACTTTAACTTAGCTAGAACAAAAAGAACAGTCTGAAGAACGGCACTCGCCATATCACTATTCCACATAATTTTAAAATATGGTATGACTGACCTAAGGGCGCCTACTTGTAATCAGCACAAAATATAGACATTTATTAGATGATTAGAAGCGAGTTCGATAGAACAGTCATATCACAGTTTAGAATCAGCAGTGGTTGCTGTGTGGCGTCTACACCAAAGAAACTCAGAAATGGTTTAGATGTCAAAAGAGGTGCAGGGCAGCAGACACGTTTTGGTACAGTGTTGTAGTGTTTGATAAAGTTGTTAGTTAACAATTGCACAAGACGATCCTCGCCACAAGCTCAGACGAGGCGTTGAAAGCAATGCCCAACAGGGAAGAACGAGTTACGTTAAGATGGCTTAAGCACTTAAAGTCTGTAGTACTCGGTATTTATGTTTATGCTAAGCACATTTTGGCGTGGCTTAGACAGGTCTGGCAAGATATCAGATCGAGCAGCTCACTACATCGCCGAGCCTCTAGTAGTTTGAGGCGGCTTATAACTGTAGCATATGTTTTGGTTTATTAGTCCTCAAAGGTACAGAAAAATTAAGTCGGTGCCATATCAACTGTTACAGCATCCAATCGTGGTCTCAGGTAGTTGCCATACTTCGAGTCACGTTCCGGCATACGCTTGAGATGGGAGTAGCTTAGTGGTAATGACACAGAATCGGACTATCTCCCCATCCCAACTAAGGAATTGTAGGCGATACGGGTCCTTTTATACTTTATGGTGACCAATCAAAAACTATCACCTCGATTAGATCAACCAATCAAAGCGCTACCCAAAACATGCGAGAAACACGTGTACGTAACTTCATACGCTGTTCACCGTACCCGGATGATGGAGCATGCGTAGTACGGCCCTTAGCGTATTCATAATTCATGTTTAACCAGAATTTAATTTAATGAGATCTCAGCCATTCCCGGTCCGATCTTAATTCTGTAAATGGATTAGAGTTTCCCAACGAATCCGGGTTAAGATTCATCCAAAGATGAAGAAGGGCCTTGTATTTACAATTTGATTATATACACAAAGGGTGCCATACTCCGCGCGGTCTATGAAGCATAAGCATGCTATCTCGAATTACGCGCATGCTTAATGCGTGTTCTTACGGACGTAGTCATTTTCGCGTTTCTAATCTTATAGAGATATATAGTTAGTTATCATAGTTAGTGAAGGTCTATGCCACGTTTACGTCAATCTGGTTATGATGCCGCCAAACGTCTGATGTAATTGATTATGATGTCAGATATTTTGAATGACAGGTGGGATCCCTCTATGGCGATACTTGTATGAATGCACTTGGCGTTTAGATCAGTATAGGATGATATGTCCAAGCTTTGCTCTTAATAATGTTCTGTAAGGTGATAAATATGAGTTAAATACGACATGTTGGAATCGATCTTAACACTCTTAACCATGAATTCCTAGAATCTAATTTCCCGGTAATTGTACAGACGAGCTGTTGAGCATTTTGGGAGTAAGTTGACTGAGCGCTGTTGCTGCGTAGGCAGTACCATCTCCCGGTCAGGTTAGTCTCAAAATACTTAACATAATGTTTAGTAAATTGTATATTCGCCAAAGACATGCAATTCGTATATTAACGATGGAGCATTACGTCATTTTGGTTTTTATGACGTCAAATACTTGGGTGACAGATCGGATCGCTCCATTATCCGCACACTTGTACACAGCATATAGTTTCATTTTGTCATTGAAATACAAGGAAATTTTCGACTTGTACTTATGTAATTTGAACACAATTTAATTAATTTAGTTAATATAAGGTATCCGCCAAGCATGTATATTGTATAATGTACACTCAAGGGTCTACGGTTTATTGTGAATAAAGTATCTACCTATCTATGTACGCCGGTCGACAGGACCGTGGGGTGGTTTGGAGCGTCTCAGCCCGGGCTGGTTTGTACCCGGTGCTAATCGATCCACTCTACATCAGTAAAAGCATTATGCAGTAAAAGCTCATTAAACTGTCAGAATAGGATATAAAAACTATATTTTAAATTATTTAGAAATTAAACAGATGTCGGTGGTCACGTTTACAAATGTACGTTGATTAATATTTTGGTATAAATTCAATCTGGAACCTCACTTGGAATCAGAATCCGAATCTGGTTGCTCTGAAGAAGATATACCTGTTTAGCCAGAAGATATGCAGTATTTCACATTGCTTGCCGTGTTTGCGAGCATTGTTGTGTTGGGCCTGGCTGCTCGTAAGTTATCAATTGGTGAGTTAACTTTGCAACTTTTAATTATGGAAGATTGTATTATATTATATTATTAATTTCACACTGATTAATTTAAGAAACCTTTGACTGGCTGTCCTAAAGCTAGATTTCATTTTACAAGCAAGGACATGAGTAGGCCTCACTTGGAATCAGAATCCGAATCTGGTTGCTCTGAAGAAGATATACCTGTTTAGCCAGAAGATATGCAGTATTTCACATTGATTTCTGTGTTTGCGAGCATTGTTGTGTTGGGCCTGGCTGCTCGTAAGTTATCAATTGGTGAGTTAACTTTGCAACTTTTAATTATGGAAGATTGTATTATATTCTATTATTAATTTCACACTGATTAATTTAAGAAACCTTTGACTGGCTGTCCTAAAGCTAGATTTCATTTTACAAGCAAGGACATGAGTAGGCCACATATATGACAAAAACGAAAGGTGCTGTGCGGGTGGGCCGAAAAAATGTAGAAACTCACAACATTTTCAGAGCAGTATTTAGTTTTGCAAATAAAATTAGCAACACCTTTTTCGAGAAACCACAGGCTTGCATGATATCCTGTTTTATTCAAGATTGTCTATTGCGTCATGATAAATATGATAAGGCTTTCAGTTCAGACTAAAATAAACTATTTTGAAGCTAATGTGACTACGGGTACTGTTATTGACCTAAACAGCAGACCCTCGTTATCCAATTTGTGACACTTCATCGAAGTTCTTGGATTTTCCGGATTTACCGGACTTTTTTTTATTACAGCCATAGTTGTGGAATCGGAGAGTCTTAGTAGGCTTATAGGATCACATCCTTTCTTGTGTTACGATTTTGAGTCAAATTTGACCCGATCATGATCCAGATTCTTTGATCCGGATCATGCCCCCAATCTGGGAATCTTCTTGCATGACACGTTCCCTAGCCGTTGTGATATTTGAACCAAGTCGGATCAGTAGTTTTTAGGATACATCCACGGACAAACGCGCAGACATACAGGCACACAGACACACACGCACGCACTCACGCGCGCACGCGCGCACGCACGCACGCACGCGCGCACGCACGCATGGGGCGACTGTAATAATTAATAAAATCGGTTTTATATACTTTGAAACCTGAGTTGTCAGAATCATTTTTTCAAGGTAGTTAATACAGGTAAGCAGTTTGATATCTTGAAACTCGTTGGCTGGGCGGTGTTGGTGCCTATGCCAAATATTCAACAAAATGTGTATTAAATAGTAAATTCATTAAAGACATCCAATTCATACACTTGTCGGGCTTTTCCGGCTTCATTGCAGAGTATTGTCTGTCAATTACGATTGCGACGTCAAATTATGTGTGACGTATTTGTTTATGACATCAATACTTGAGTAACAGATTGGAGTCATCCATTAAGGTTGGTACTGCCTAAGATATTCATTGACGAAAGCGACCATTGTTTGTCCAAATCCAAACACAATAGAGGGATCCGTGTTTAATTATGCCCCACCCATTTCCAGTTAAACTCCGCCCACATTTTTACGCGTATTGACATAGATTTGAAACCTTTAAATCAGAAGTTTTCAGACTCTAAACTTCAAAATAACTACACAGGGACGCTGTTGAATATGGCAGCAACAGCTCGCAGTCAGATTCTGTAGATCTTCATAACGGAGCTACCGTACAATCTGATTATGACGTCAGCTAATTAGTGACGTAATTGATTAGGAGGGCGGATACTTGTGTAACAGATTCGGATGGCTCTATTAATATCAAGATGGTTACCTTTGCTACAGCGTCGCCATGTCCAGCATATGACCGGCCGGAATGCTCAACTCGTGGCGGACACCTCGCTCCAGGTGGCTGCAATACGAAATATGTTACTGAGTGGTGCCCATATATGTGCGGAAGTTGTGACGGTAAGATTAATAATAAATTTCATCATCATTGTCGTCGTTGATTTCGTAGTCGTCGGCAGCGTGATCATCATCATCACCATCATCAACCTCACTAGCATCATCATAATCATCATCGCAGCTCCCGCCACCAAGCTGCCATCACAACCACCACCACCACCACCACCACCACCACCACTGCTGTCATCGTTGTCTTTCTGACCTGGTACTGGTCACGCGAAAGACTGACTAGGAAACATATGTTTGTTATTGTTAATTATGTATTTGGTATTTATTTTTACATTTTACAGAGAGTCAGCGCCCGCCATGCAATGACGACAGCAATTGTAAAGAATCTGACCAAGGATGTATTTGGATAGGAGCCCGCGGCTCAGCTGGTAATAGGCCTATAGTGATGTGTATTCAATTAACAAAGCGGTCCATTTCTAGCTAAGCTCCGCCCACCTAATACGATTGCTGGTGTCGATTTAAATACTTAACACCCTGAATTCCCACAATTTCAAATGTAACTATACGTGTAAGTCGTTGAACATTTAGAAACTAATGTTACTGTGTGGTTGCGGGGTAGGGGCAGGGGCTTGCTTCCAGCAATAGCTCTCAGTTAAATTAGTTTCAAAATATTCAACATAATATCTATTATAATGTAAATTCATCAAACACATAAAATTCGTAGAGTACTGACGAACTTTTTCGATTTGCATGCCGGAGCGACGCGTTATTATGATTGTGACGTCGGCTAACTAATGACGTAATTGATTTTGACGTCTGATACTTAAGTGACAGATCTGATCACTTAATGGAGGACTCCAGTTTTAGCTATGCCCCGCCCATTTCTAGCTAAGCTCCACCTACACGTTTCAAGTTCAAGTTCAAGTTCAAGTTCAAAGTCGCTTTATTTCATGGTTTACTATACATATAAATAGACTCTAAACAGGCTGTCCATCAAAGGCAATTTTTCATGGAGCGATGGGCACCTTACACACATTACAAAATATGTGTACATTATTTATACAGGGACTTACTTGACTACCCTTCTGGGATTATTAGCCAGTAAATTAACCTATTTGGGGATTTTATTAGCCATACAGATTTTCGGTGAGAAATAATATGCGCCCCGCCTCAGACTTATAATGTACAATAGATCATATTTAGGTAGGCCCATATAACATATATTCACGCACACACATACATATATATATATATATATATATATATATATATATATATATATATATATATATATATATATATATATATATATATATATATATATATATATATATATATATATATATATATATATATATATATATATATATATATATATATATATATATATATATATGTATGTGTGTGCGTGAATATATGTTATATGGGCCTACCTAAATATGATCTATTGTACATTATATATATATATATATATATATATATATATATATATATATATATATATATATATATATATATATATATATATATATATATATATATATATATATATATATATATATATATATATATATATATATATATATATATATATATATATATATATATATATATATATATATATATAGGGATTTGTCTAAAAGGCTGCTGAAGACGTGTAATCAACACGAAACGCGTCCAGCCCTCTGACGATGTGAAAAATTTCATTACTGTGTATTCTTGTGAATTCCTCTATTCCTGTATTCCTGTTTTGCTGTGAAGAAGTTATAATATTTATATTGTTACTACTGTATTGATTGTTCTTAGGTATTAAATATTAACATGTCATTAATCATTGCTACTAACCGTATTACTTCCATTTCAGCTCTGTAAGTTAACCCCTCTTGAATTAGGAAATATGAAGACAGACCATCTGTCAAGATTTGTAAAGTAATTTGATTGGTTATGTGATTTGTTGCTTGAATTGATTGGTTGCGTGATTGATTGTTTGATTTGATTGGTTGCGTGATTTGTTGTTTAAACTGATTGGTAGCGTGATCGGTCGCTTTAATTGAATGGTTGCGTGATTGATTGGTTGTTCGAATTGATTTGTTGCGTAACTGGTTACTTAAATTGAGTAAGTGCTTGATTGGTTGTTTACTTAGTTGCTAGCTTGATTGCTTGTCTGATTTGACTGATAGTTTGACTGGTTGTTTGATTGGTTGTGTGATCTGATTGCGTGCTTAATTTGATTAGGTTTTGATTTGTGGTTTGCCTAGTTGAGGGATTGATTGATTGGTTGCTTATCTGTTTGACCAGTTGTGATTTTGATTGATTGATTGATTGATTGGGACTATGATTGATTGAGTGATTGATTGATTGATTGATTGAGTGAGTGATTGATTGATTGATTGATTGATTGCCTAGTTGCTAGCTTGATTGATTGGCTGATTTGATTGATAGTGTGATTGGTTGTTTGATTGGGTGTGTGATCTGATCGGTTGCTTGACTGGTTGGTTGATTTGATTGATAGTGTGATTGGTGGTTTGCCTAAGTTGAGGGATTGATTGATTGGTTGCTTGTCTGTTTGATTGGTTGATTGACAGGGTATATCATGGCTAGACAGAGCAGGAGAGGGATTCACGCCACCATTTTCTGCCCATGCTCGCCTAGTCAAGGTATACTATATGGTAATACAATGCTTCCATCACCTTGCCGTGTTGGGCAAGCACATCGAGGCAGAAACACTGCAAAACTGCTTAGAAAAGAAGCTAAAGGAACTAAACAAGTTCTGCAAACAAGCCATGCCAAATGGAGATGTCCACTCTAACATTTGTAATGCTAAGTTTAGTTGGGCTAAATCCATAGTACAGACTCTAATCAATCATTACAATTGCCAACCTTGCTGTATCAGATCCGAAATTATATCAGCCCAAAATCATTTCCACCTAGACGTTGGCCGCGCCAAGTCAACCGCCATTCGCTGGGCAAAAATCAATCATGGAAAAGGGTTTCATGATAAGGCTATTTCAGACTTTTATGCCTTTATCAGACCCATTGATCCTCATTTTCCACTACTGCCATCAATGGAAATGCTACTCCACTTCGTAAAGCATCAGCCGAAACATCAGATTTTGTTCCACCCTCTCAGGCTAAAAAGCGGGTACGGTCACCTGCTGAGACCTCACTTCCAATCAAACGTACAGATACCAGGTGTTCTCCAGACAATGTCCCATCTACATCCTGTGATGACAATATGTACTCACCAAATAACCCATTGCTAATCCCATTACCTGAGTCACCACCACCCGCCGAAACCTCGGCACCGATCATACGCATAGATATCAGGCCTTCACCAGTCTGTGTCCAATCTACATCCGGTAATGACGAGATGCAGTCACATATTGAGCCAGCATCAATCCCTTTACCTGAGTCGCCACCGCTGTCTGCACCATGATTCTCACCTGAGGATTTTCTTGCGCTTCCACAGAGGGTAGCTAAATCTGATCGGATATTAATGAAGAACAAGCTGGGCCTCACAACCCACACTACTCCAAAAGTACTGCAACCACGGTTCACACCATCTCCTCAGTCTAAGCCTAAAAAAAACAACGAAACCACAGCAAAATACGTTCTGGAAATTCCGGTATGAATCATGTAACAAACCAAATTGGCAGCTCCCAACCATCAACAAAAAGATCCTGTTGCTTGGAGCATCTAACCTGAGCCGAATCAATGTGGCACCTCACCCAGAAATGCAGGTAGCTTGCTTCCCTGGGGAATCTATCAATGATCTAAGGACGATCATTAATAGATACTTAGCGAAAGTCAAACCAGAAAAGATCATCCTAAATATAGGCATAAACGATTGAGACAACCCGATTCCAGGCTCAGAGAACCGCTTCAGGTGGTTATTCAGCATGGTGAGGAAGCAGTTCCCTTCGGCGAGCATCTACTTCACTAAGATAAACTTTTCAACCACTTCGACCCTGCATCAAAAACGTGCACTGGAGGCAATCAATTGTGTTGTTGAATCTAGCAAGATCAAGTCCTCTGAGTCTGGTGTTATTGTCATTCCACGCCTGCCACTCACAGAGTTCAGTGTGTGTCATGACATTATTCAATGGACTGAGAGAACTGCTAATGCTATCTATGATAATTGGCTCAAGTTCCTTAATTTAAATTGAATGAGGGTCAGGGTAGCATCCACACAGAACTGGAACTGGGAGTGGGTAGTAATATTGTACACTTAACCGGCTCCGCATTAGGCGAAGCAGAACAGTCACCGCTTAATTTTGGCTTGACTTTTGTCCCAACACCAAAACCTAAAACTAAATAATGGCTCTACAGAAACTGCTGAATTTGGTCACCATGTGAAATTGGCAGATTTTTTTCGAAACTCCAATAGTAATATTCCACCATTCATTGAAAAAATCGGCTGGGCTCCAAACTTAAAATGTGTTGACCCAGCAATCGGTGAAAGTATAAAACTTCACTCTGAACGTATTCAAAATACTACATTTCCAATCGATCAGCAAACTTTATCCTATGAGCAACGCCAGGCCCTATTAGGTTTATCTCCAAAAAAATGAAATTGTCATCAAACCTGCAGATAAAGGATTGGCTACTGTAATAATGGATAAACACAACTACATCAAAGAAGCGCATAGACAGCTTAGTAATCCGAAGCATTACCGAAAACTAAATGAACCACTTTGGTAAAATAACTGTAGCAAATTCAACGAAATTCTCCAAAAAATGGTTGATGACAAGAAGATAACTGAAAAGCAATTTAAATATCTCTTTGCAAAAGATGATTCGAAACCACGTACATTTTATCTTCTTCCTAAAATCCATAAGTCTATTGACTCGTGGACCGAGCCAATGACTCCACCAGGGCGACCCATTATTTCAGATTGTGGTTCGGAATCATATAGGATTAGTGAATTTATCGACTACCATGTTCAGCCAATTGCAAATAGACATTTTAGCTATCTGAAAAACACTGAAGACTTCCTAGCCCAGGTCTCTAAGATTTCGGTCCCTCCAAATTCATTCTTAATTATGATGGACGTCGATGCTATGTACACAAACATTGATATCGAAAAGGGTCTAAATTCAAGTCGTAGAGCATTTTCCGACTACCCCGACACCAACAGGCCCGACAGAGAAGTAATAGCTCTATTGGAGCTGAGTCTGAAAGGCAATGACTTTGAATTTGCTGGTGAAATTTTCCAACAAATTTGTGGTTGCGCAATGGGTAAGGGTTTCAGCCCAGGTTTTGCTAACCTTTACATGGCTGAGTGGGAAAAGGAAGCACTCAAAAGGTGTTCAAATCAGCCACTCATTTACCGCAGGTACCTGGATGACATTTTCATGATCTGGCAACATACTAAAGAAGTATTTAATGAATTTTTAGCCATTCTGAACAATCATGATCCGAATATCAAACTAAAAGCTGAAATTGATGAGATATCCGTAGATTTCATGGATGTACCCTTATACAAAGGTATAAAGTATGAAACAACTGGTTACTTAGACTACAAAGTATATTTTAAGCGAACCGACTCCCATCAATTACTGCACAAGAAATCATTCCATCCACGCATACTTTCAAGGGACTTGTAAAATCACAAATAACCCGCTTTCATAGAAATTCGAGTGATAGGAAAAACTTTGAATCATCATGTTCGACCTTATTCAAAGCTCTCAGACCGAGAGGGTACTCTTCTCGGTTCCCACGTAAAATAAAGTCTGAAACTTTGCGTAATTTGGAACTCATTCCGGATAATGCCAGAAATTCTCGGCCTACCAAAATTTGTCATCATCGTCCGATTGTAGGTGAAGGAGGATCTCGGAAATGCGAAAAGAAAAGGTGTAAATTGGATAGTTTTCTTCCTTCCCAGAGTACATTCACAAGCTTTCAAAACAAAAGCAAATTTCAAATTGAGTCAATTTTAGATTGTGATTCGAAAAATGTCATTTATTTAATTTCATGCAAATTGTGTCAAAAGCAGTATGTCGGCGAAGCTAAAAATCCACTAAGATGGCGTGCAACTAGACACCTCTCAGATATTAGAATAGAGGAAGACACACATGTGGATGAACATTTTAATCTTCCTGATCATTCAGTCCCTCGTGACTTTGAAATTATGCCTATCGAACAGCTACCTCTTTCTGACTGTAATATAAAGTTGAGATTGTTGGAGTTGTTAAGAATCGACAGCTGCGTTGATCGTATGTGGGCTATTTAAGTGTAGTAGTAGTAGTAGTAGTAGTAGTAGTAGTAGTAGTAGTAGTAGTAGTAGTAGTAGTAGTAGTAGTAGTAGTAGTAGTAATAGTAGTAGTAGTAGTAGTAGTAGTAGTAGTAGTAGTAGTAGTAGTAGTAGTAGTAGTAGTAGTAGTAGTAGTAGTAGTAGTAGTAGTAGTAGTAGTAGTAGTAGTAGTAGTAGTAG
>CM067366.1:12204182-12241033 GCA_034401795.1 Chaetoderma sp. LZ-2023a | reverse complement strand
ACTTGGGGAACGTTCCAACGACTATTTTGGGGCTGACAGTGCCAATGATCGGATTCAGCAACAGCGCCATACCTGGACTGCATAGCGCCGTGTTCAGCCCAATTTCTCCAGCACTTCGGACTATGTCAACACCTACTGCTCCATCTGCCACGGAACTGGACCCGCACATTTCGGCCATGGTCGCGGACCATCAAAGGTTCGCACACGGAAAATATATGGACTGGACTACGCAATCATGTCACCAACATTGTGACTGTAACTATTCATAGTAAAAATAGTTTTTACGACGTCATATCTTCTGAGGACTGAATGGATACCTCGGTACATATAATTTATAATATATAACACTCACTATGTGAGGATGGTGCGAGCCGTCCGTGTGGCTTCATATGGAGCCAGACTTTAATATGTACACCACTGTCTTTTAAACTGTAAATACATTCAGGAGCCTGGCCGTCTTCGACACGGATGTATAAAATTCATGTTGCTGATGGTAAGGCGCCCTAGCGAGCTATTGTTAGGATTAAAGACCGAAAGTATTTATATATTTTTATAAGTTTTTAAAATAAATCTCACAAAAGAAAAAACCTGAAAAGGGCCTATTTGCATATCGCTTATGATTACATGCCTCACACGTCTCTCTATTCTCTCGGCTGTACACCACCCTGAGACAGTCTACAAGTACACATATTGATGCAAGGCATCAATGGTAAATAGCGTGCCCGGAGCTTATTATAATTCTGAGAATAAACACAAATGTTTCATGAATAAATGAAGTTATATAAAGGCATACAAGCCGCTTATGACAAAAATACATGCGGACAATAAACACAAAAGAAGGAATATTTCTTGCAAATAGATATGGGCAGTATTAGCTATGGGCTAGGAAAAGCAGCTTATATTTTTGGTCAGCCCCAACAATTTTTCCATCCATCCTTTTTCTCCAGGCCAAACTCCTTAACAGAGAGATGATACAGACAAAATTAAGAGCAGCCAGTGATGAGAAAATTGCACTACTGCATCAACAGAGTGTAACAGATCAAATTTGGGTCATTAGGTATCAACAACTTGTAAAGATAAGAATCAACAGAATTGGCAAACCAGTCAGTAGAAAATCAGTGCAAGAAGCAGTACAGACCCTGACACCCATTCAAACATATTAAAGAAAAACTGTAAAGAATATTTTAAACCTAAATCTTGATACCTTCCTAAACAGACGTGAAGAGCTTATTACCCGGAAATATATTGGTGAAATATACATTGCAATGCTAGTGAAATGCACACAGCAAGTATACTTTTGATGCAATACATGACCCCGATCTGTACCGACAGATAACCTTTTCAACAAAGTTAAGTGGCCAGGATAGAACCAATACTGTGAACTGCAGGAAATGTCAATTTACCTTTCTCCGAGAGCTAACAATACTCACCATTCTGTTACTTCTGATATACAGCTGGCCCTGACAGCGGCTCTAGGATTATAGACTTAGAAAGCTTTACCGACTCCTGGGAAC
This sequence comes from Chaetoderma sp. LZ-2023a, assembly GCA_034401795.1. Taxonomy (NCBI): domain Eukaryota; kingdom Metazoa; phylum Mollusca; class Caudofoveata; order Chaetodermatida; family Chaetodermatidae; genus Chaetoderma; species Chaetoderma sp. LZ-2023a. The sequence goes on along the minus strand of CM067366.1, from coordinate 12,239,519 downwards.
CGGGGTACTCGGCTCCCAACTGCCGAGTACCCGTTTACCATAGAGCTCATATTGTTTGCATAGCCACCAACAAGAGAAAACTATGGCTTGCCTCCGTGGGGCTGGGAGGCTGGGTCCGCTAACAGAATGGTGAGTATTGTTAGATCTCGGAGAAAGGGAACTTGACATTTCCTGCATTCTCCTTCGATCAATACTCACCATTCTGTTACCTCTGATATACACCTGATTTGATCAGTAACCTGGTGGGAAGGGGCAAGCCATTAAATGCTAATTTTGCCCCTTGGAGAAAGATTTTAGACTTCAAACTTGACTAACGGAGACCTAAAAGGTACCGACAAGTTCACGGAACCGAATCACATTCGCGTCACAGGCCCCCCCCCTTTTCCTCCTAAGAATAGGGAGAGAACTAACGAACATGTATCTCGCCTGAAAACACCAATATGCCAAGAGGGTTAACTACTACCCTGCATATTCCATGTATTAGCCTGGGAATGAGCATGAATATATAAAATGAATGAACATGATACATATACATAATACAAAAAACTCTCACTTATTGAATTACCTTATGATAACAGGACTTCAGACGTACCGCCTCCAACCATTCACCGGTTCGGCCATCAGTGACACAATCTGGTTGACATCCTCTCGCCTGACCATGCCTGCTTTAGGTTCTTTCTTACCAAAGTGAAAAAAGGGGAAAAGCAGTGTGGTCACTAACTATCGTTTCAAAACAGCTAAAGCGAGTGGATTGGCTGAGTCTGACACATCCCTCATATAGTAATCCGTAAATGAGGACTCACAGTGCCATTGTGCAACGGCCATGATGTCCACTAATTGGAACACCACTGTAAAGGGCAGGTCGAGGCGGCTATTCCTCTGACATTGTGTGCCCTTACGCCCTGCACCTGGTGCCCAGTCGCCATCTCGTGAGTAGTCTGAATGCATTCGACCACCCAACGAGAGATAGTATCCATGGATGCGGCGCCATAAGGCTTTTTATGGCAGATCCACAGATGTCTAAGTCGTTCGACCGTAACGAGTCAGTCCGTTTCTTGTACTTAGTCAAAGCACGGACCGGGCACCAGACACTGGCATCACGATCAAACCTAGTTAACTTCGGTATAATGATCGGTTTGCCGGGATATCTCAAAGATTGGTTCTTTGACATAAACTCTGCTCTTGACAGAAGACGCAGACCTTCTCCACAAACAATAAATCGGTTCCTCTCTGCCGAAAGCGCATGGATCTCACTGCGCCTTCTAGCTGAGGAAGCTGCCAATAGAAAGACCGCCTTTAGAGTCAAATGCTTTAGACTAGCCGAACGCACGGTTCGAAAGGGTGCTTGGCCAGTACATTATGCACTAAAGATAGACTCCAGGCTGGAATGACTACCGGTTGTCTCGGGCGGAGATTGCTCATTCCCTTCAACATCACATTTAACTGGGCCACCTCCTGGACTATCCCTGTTGGCTAGACAAGGGAAAACTGATGCCAAAGCTGACTTGTATCCAGCATCTGTGACGGGAGCTAGTCCTGCAAAGAACAGCTCACAGAGAAAGTCTGCTATTTGCTGTATTAGTGGATTGAAAGGTATCAATACCCTTTTCTTCACACCAGTCTGCAAATCTGTTAACCTTGTTGTTATATGACTTGAAGGTTGACCTCCTTCTCGCAGCCGCGATGAAATCAGCAGCCTGTCGAGAAAAGCCTTCCGACGTGGAACGTTGTTTGACAACATCCACGCAGTCAATTTGAACATTTCGGGACGCTCGTGTAGGAAGCGTCCCTTGGCCTGGGAGATTATGTTCGGAATCTCGGCAACTGCACAGGATTTTCCACCAGCAGATCTAGAAGATCCGTGAACCACGCCCTGCTCGGCCAATACGGCGCTATTAGCAGGACCAGACACGGCTCCTCCCTGACCTTCATCCAATACCTTCGGTAGAAGAATGGAGGGTGGGTACGCGTAAGCGTGCATCCCTCTCCAGCTTATCGCCAGAGCGTCTGTATCGACGGCATTTGGATCTGGAATCGGCGAGACATATGTCATGATTTGAGCATTTTCCTTTGTGGCGAACAAGTCCACGTTGGGTTTGCCCCCAATGCTCGAAGATCCGTCGTAGAACCGGAGGGTGAGGGACCATTCTGTTGGCAGATTCTCTGTCTGCGAGACAAAGCATCCGCCAGAATGTTCAATCGGCCAGGAATATGAGCTGCTTTCAAAACAACCGAGTAATTCCTGCACCATTGAATCAAGTGCCACACCCAGATGCACAGGGTGGGCGACCTGGTCCCGCCTTGGCGATTTATATATGTACTAGTGTCGAATTGTCCGACCGTATCAATATCACCTTGCCCCTGATCATCGGAAGGAACTCTTCCAACGCAGTTCCACTGCCATCATTTCCCAACAGATTGATATGCAGCTGACTCTCCGGGAGAGTCCATGTGCCCGAGACCTGGTGTTCTCCCAGGCAGGCAACCCCACCCCTCCAGCGATGCATCCGTGGTAAACGGACAGCTGGGGTGGGGTAGGGGCAGCGAAACCCCTATTAGGAGATTCTGACGCTGTTTCCACCATAGAAGATGCGATATTATCGGCTCCAAAACTGGCACCAGTTTTGACAGGGTGTTCTGTTCTCTGTTTCCACAGAGCCATCAGATACAACTGATAGGTCCTTCGCATTAGAGCAGCGTACGGGATAACCTGCTCCATGGAGACCATCATGCCCATGCATCTGAAGGAACCGCCTCGCCTGAATGTGGTTTCCCACTCGAAAACTCCTGAGGATGGCTAACAGAGACACCACTATGGGCTCTGACGGGTAAACCCTGCCCTCCTCGAGGTCGAATCGCATCCCCAAATAAACGAAATGTTGAGTGGGCGTCAACTCGGATTTCTCCTCGTTGACTATCCAGCCTAGATCTGAAAGTAACTTCAGAGTCAGAGCAGTATCCACGTTCAACCTGGCTGCCGAGTCTGCCTTGAGCAGCCAGTCGTCTATGTAGGTGTGTAGCGCCACGTTCTCTTTTCTGAGAAACGCTGGTCACTGCAAGGACTCTCTTGTGAAAACCCTCGGAGCTGTCGACAGGCCAAACGGGAGAACTGTAAACTCCCATAATTGATTCTGAAACGCAAATCTCAGAAACCTGTGCCAACTCCGATTCATCGGAATGTGGAAATATGCATCTTTCAGATCGATCGATACACACCACATTCCTTTCCTCAATCCCGCCATTACCGACCTCGGCGTTTCCATCTGGAACCGAGGCGTATGGATAAACCAATTTAATGGCCTGAGATTGAGTATGGGTCTCCATCCCCCCTGTTGCTTTTGGGGACAAGGAACATGTTTGAATAGAAGCCTGGAGTGTCGGTTTGCTGGTTTTATTGCTCCCTTCAGAAGCAAACCCGACACTTCCTTTTGAACGGCTTCTAACTTGTCTGGCTCCCTTGGTACGGGTGTCCAGACAGGTGCCAAAGACAGATTTTGTGGCGAAAGTCCCACCACTCCCGCATGTAGCCCTGGGATAACCATCCCAGGACCAGACTGTCTGACGTCACCACCTCGCTAGGCCTCGACGAAACGCATGAGCCTTCCACCCACCATAGATGCCTCGACGTCTAACGGGTTGTCCGGCTCGCAGTCCGCCCCCCCCCCCTCTTTCTTAACGAGAGAGAGTGAGAACCAATTCGTTCTAGGCACGACGGGTATAACTGGCACCGCTGTTCCTGTCACACAGGCGCGGTCCAGGCGGATATGAAGGGAGCTTGCGTACCCTCAGGTACGCTTCGGCCCCTTCTGTCCGCCCTTTGAGGCCTTACCCTTACCCTTCCCCTTGCCCTTCCCGCCTCTAGGGCGGTCAGGAGCAACATTGGGGAGGGTAGGCGCCTCTACAACCTTCCTGGGTTTCTTCGCCGGCGGCGGCTCCGAGAACCCAGCTGAAACAGAAGTCGCAACAGGCCTGGCTTTCGCCTTGCTTTTATGCTTCTTCTGCTTCTTTGAAGGCTTTCCCGTTAGCGGTTTGCCCACAGCCCCTAGTGCATGCGCTTGCCGCACTAGCTCTAGCTGTAGATTTACCGCTAACCGATTCTGCGCGATACTGGCGGTGTCCTCTAAGATGGCCCGCGCTTGGCCACCAAAGATGCTAGGCCCTGTCAGGGGCGTCCCAAGAAGACGCTCCCTGACTGCCGTAGCCGGACGCATATGGTCAATGACCATTTGCCTCCTGGACTTCGTCACTCGCGCTTGCACCCTTGCCAATGCGTCCATCGACAGCACCAAGCCGTCATTAACACATGAGAGCGCCACAGGTGGCACAGGGTGGCCTGTCCCGCTTCAGCCCACACCGACTGAAGGAGACGATAAGAGTGATTGACAGCGCTCATCGCTGCCCTCACACACCCTCATCGCATAGGGACAGGACTTCTTCCTGGTGTACCTGGGACTTATCCACTAGTGCCGGACCGGGGCCACCTGACCCGGCACTCTGGACTCCTAGTACCCATCGGTCATCCTCCGTGACCGACGGGACTACACCATACCTGTCGTATTCACCCCACGGAATACGACATCTTGCCCGCACCTCCCTGGAGGCCGCAGGGAGCTGACCCTTGGTCATTAGTTGTTTGCTATAAATAGCATCCAACAAATCTATGAACCGTGGATCCAGTCCCACTGACTGGATCCGGGCCGCGGGCAAAATCCCCGTCCTAATCGACGCAACCGATGGACGGGGCGCATCTTCATCGGCCGTGGCCGAAACCACAGACGGGTCAACCCTGGCTAGCCACGCCAGAGCATCTGACCAATCTACCTCCGATGAAGACACCCTCGCAAACACGTCACCCGTTGACGTGCTCATGGGTCTGCCAGCCACGGCCTTCCGGCAAGGAGCCACGGCTGACACGCCAGGCACTCCGCTACCACACGGTTCCGCCGCCACCCCATGAAACACTCCGGTCCATGGGGTAGGTCCGCACGGAAAACCGTACGGACCCGTAACAGTCGCGGAACCATAGCCGGACACGGGCGCCAACGGGACCCCACGTCCGGCTGCCGGACCAGGCGAGATAGGTGAGTACCACGCCTGGCCCGGCACACCCGTTCCCATGACGGCTGGTGACAAACCAAGCCGCGCGGAACCGGTGCAAGGTAACGGATTGGCCTCAGCCGCAGGCGGAGCCGCTGACCTGGCTTGCGCCAAACCAGACGCCGGAGGCCGGTTCCGTCCAGGACGGAATCAACCTCCATATTCTCCACCTGCGGCTTCACGGGCCGCAGCAACCTCTCCTCCTCGGCCTCCTCGTCTTCAGACTCCGAAGAGCCGTCACTAGACGAGTCAACCGTGGAGCCGTCCTGGCGGACAGCTCCCATACCTGACGGACCGGCCACCGCTACTGGACCACCCGGAGGTGGCCGCAGAGAGACAGAACCTGTCTGACCGAAGCCAGACGTGCCTGCCAGGGGACCGTACGAGACGGCCCCCTCGGTAACCAGTCCAGAATCCTGTCCGAGGACAGGATCCGTACCAGGCATGGGGAGAAACTGCCCCCCAACCTTTGGTAGCAGGGACGACACCAGCGTGGGCAGAACGCTATGCAGAAAACCCTGCATAGCCGGACCAAACCACGCCGGCGGTGCCATCTCCGCCACCTCCAGCTGGGGACGTGGAGCACCCCCACCGGCCGAACCGGGCGCTCCACGATTTCCTCTCGGACCGCCTGACCCTGCGTCAGACCCAGCCAAGTCCTTCTGGGCAAGGAACTTAACCATCATTTCGACGGACCACACTGCACAAACATTACACCTATGATCTATATTACACAGGGAACACCTAAAACAGACATGGTCCTTGAACATTACACGGACAAACTTATGGCAGTCGTCACATGATGGCGGGGCTGGCTTGGCCTATAAAATAAGCACAAACCTACAATAAACAAGCGGAACGAGACCCGGATGGAAGGCAGACAATTAATTTTCAAATAATTTTGACTCATAAATTAACCGTAACCTCCCCGCACCCCACCCCGCCACGTTACAACAACGATCGCATTGATTATGACGACAAGCACGCGGCGGGCACAAACACACCCATAATAGATCCTCCAGGATGTGTAACGGCTCCAGGAATCATATCGCATAGCATTCAGGGTATATTTACTAATCAATATAAATTATACTCCTAACGAAAGCAGCACGATATGTGAAGAAAACAACAAAATGTATAACAAACTGCTGTATCACACGGTAAAACCGCAGACCACGCATCTACTCAAGAATTTTGAAACCACCGATCATTGCAAATCGATCGTGATCGCACGTAAACTTGATCATTCTAAAGTTTCCGGTACCATTTTTAGTACGCAGCACCAAGAACAAGATGCGCGAATTAATGAAAAAATTTTTCTTCACATAAACATCCGAGCGACCGGGTGTGACGTCACCCGCTCGGATTCTACGGAGAACGACGTCAGCCGATATTCGTGTTAGAAATACCGTAGCAAACACCTATTTTCATATCTGCCGATCGCCTGTTGGGGTTTAAAGAAGGCGATCGTCTGGCATATATCGTTGTTAGCACATGTCCCAGATTCTATGGGGTCAGAAATTGGAACATGCGACACAACGAAATTTAGAGACCTAAGTCTTTTAACTATGGATAATAAAGAACGATACAACCTGGTTATCTTCAGCGGTATGCTCCATAGTCCTTAGTTAATCCTTTCACGAACACACAAACTATCACAAATTAAAGACTTAGATCTTTTGTTTCACAAAAAACCCACTAAAATCCTTAATGCAAAAAGCATGTATTGCTCTTGTTGCTATGCAAACAAGAATGAGCTCTATGGTAAACGGGTACTCGGCAGTTGGGAGCCGAGTACCCGGTTCCCAGGAGTCGGTAAAGCTTTCTACGTCTATAGTCCTAGAGCCGCTGTCAGGGCCAGCTGTATATCAGAAGTAACAGAATGGTGAGTATTGATCGAAGGAGAACTAGTTTTCTCCAATGAAAATGATATAGTAGAAAACACTCTGACTGAAGACCCAGTGGGAAACAGCCACAATCGTGAGCTGTTTCATTTAGCTAGCATATCTATGCCACCTATTAAACGATATCTTTACTGGAAACAATGACAAATTATTAAATCAAATATTTTTGCTCGACAAAAAGGCCAAAATCAGCCTCAACCGGTGCAATGATGACGATCTTGTTGACCATATGTACACATGTTAGGGCATTAGCCTGATAAGTCAGGTTCTACCAGTACACGCGGCTAATAATATGGGATATATAGAAATATTTTCACATTACCATACTAAATATTTGGTGGTAGAATTATTACAATATTTCGCACAGCACGAGAACATAGTGCGTTCTACATGGCCTTAAGTTCAAAAACTGACTACAAGGCATGTAGAGATATTCTTGTACCGAATATAGTACATTATTGAAATTTGACAATGGTGTGCCATTACTAAATTGCATATGACGAAATTACTGTATAGTAAATTTTTTTAAACCTTTGATACTTTGTTAGCGTATTTATATACGTATCTAACCATATGGGTGAACTTCTGGGGTCGAACCTATTGCAAACAGTGTGGTACAGAAAATCGTTGATCTGACAGAATTTGCGCCAATTTTCGGTATGGAATTGTGTACTATGAAATTACGTTCCTGTAGAATTTTTTTAAATTCGGAATACAACTAGCATATTTCCTATAAGTATTTGTGGGTGAAATTCTGGGGGTGAACGTAGTGCAATGAAAACCATGAATTATCCTAAGTTTGAGCTTATTTACGTTATAAAATTTTTCAATCTCACTACGTCGTAAGCTTATGCCTATACCTATCTAAACATATTGGTGATATTCTGGGCCGAACCCATTATGAGCGATAGGTCAGGACATATCGACACCTATCTGAATGTGGTGAATGTGAACCAACCATATTACAATGGGGCTATATGGCGAATATGTAACTACATATTACCAAATTACTTGATGGTAGAATCGTGCAAAAGCAGTAGTACATATTCGGTTATATACAGCTATGTGTAAAAAAAAAGATTACAAACCGAGAACTGAGATTCTAATACTGAATTCATTAGCGTATTCATATCCCTATCTAACCATATGGGTGAAATTATGTAGCCACACATAATGCAGACGGTAGGGTATTGAAAACCACAGATCTGCCAACATTGGAACAAATTTATGCTATGAAATCGCATACTACGAAAATACTTCACGTTCGAATTCTTTTAAATTCCCAATGTAACTAGCATATTCAAACTTCTATACGTCTATGTGAGCGAAGTTCTGGAACCGACCATATTACGGAAAGTAGGGCACCGAAAAACACGAATACACCATCATTTAAGCTAAATTTTGCGTATTAAAATTACTTCATCTAGAATTTGTTAGATTCGGAATATAACTAGCTTATTAAAGCTGAAGTCTATGTGGGGTAAATTATGGGGCTGAACATACTACAGACAATAGGGCACTGAAAACTGTGGTGGTTTATTAACACAATGAACCTTTCCTGTTTAGCTATGTCCTGCACATCTCTAGCTAAGCTCCACCCATACCACTCTCGAGTTGGGATCGATGGATTTCTGAACTACTAGACGATAAATTTCAAGAAAACTATACAGGTAAGCCGTTGAATATTTTGACAGCAAATTGACTGCCAATCAAATTACATTCAAAATATTCAACAGCTTTTGTTATTAAATAACAAAAACATACAATTCGTACAACGTGTCAGATTATTAAACATTTAAGAGGGACTAAATCGAGTCACTCATGACGTCATTATTATGATGTTATCCTACGCTTCACTTAATTAATTACGACGTCATATGACGTAATATGATGGATAGACAACCTGAAAAGGCCCATTAGCAAGTGGTATTAATTACCCTCGCGCCGTCAGAGGATGAGTGTATTGTATTCGGGTCTATGTGCGTTCGGGATGCCAAGGGTCTACAATCTATGATTGGCCTTGTTAAAATATCTGACCTATAAATACGGGTGCTCTCTTAACACAAGTGGTCCGTATTGTGTGGACCACGCATTAACAAGTGGTATTAGCCCAGTAATGCTCAAGTTGCTCATGCCAATTTCAATAGAGGGATCCATTTCTAGGTATGCCACGCCTATTTCTAGCTAAGCTCCACCCCTTTTTTGCGTGTTGGAATCGATGTCTATATATACGCTGAATAATGAATTCCCAGACTTCCAATTTCAAGGTAACTATACAGGTAAGCTGATGACTATTTTGAAACTAATTTGACTGGGTGCAAAGAAAACCATGAATCGGCCTAAATTTGAGCCGAAATTATTTCATGGTAGATAGTTTTAAATCTCACTACTCCGTAAGCGTATGCCTATACCTATCTAAACATATGGGTGACAGCCTGGGGCCGAACCCATTATGAGCGATATGCCAGGACATACCGACACCTATCTGAATGTGGTGAATGTGAACCAACCATATTATAATGGGGCCATACGGCGAATATGTAACTACCTACGATGAGATTACTTGATGGTAGAATTGTGCAAAAGCACTAGCTCATATTGAGTTATATACATCCATATATAAAAAAAATTATTACAAATCGAGAACAGACATTCTGATACCGAATATAGTAAATTGTTGGCATTTGACAACTGTCCGTGGCTACTAAATTGAATATTACGAAATTACTACGTGGTAGAAAACTCAAGATTCATTAGCGTGTTCATATCGCTATCTAACCATGTCGGTGAAATTATGTGGCCAAACCTATTGCAGACAGGTAATAGTAGGGCATTGAAAACCCGCAGATCTGACAAAATCGAAACAATTTTACGCGATGAAATCGTATACTACGAAATTACTTCACGGTCGAATTTGTTAAATTCCCAATATAACTATCGTATTCAAATCCCTCTACGTCTATGTGAGCGAATTTCTGGAGCCGACCATATTACATACAGACAGTAGGGCACCGAAAAGCACGAAAACCCCAACATTTAAGCCTAATAAAATTATTTCATCTAGAATTTGTTAGATTCGGAATATACCTAGTATATTAAGGCTCAAGTCTATGTAGGTGAAATTATGGGGCTAAACCTACTACTGACAATAGGGCACTGAAAACTGTGAATCAACGGGGATTTAGCAAATTTTCGGTATGAAATTGTGCACTACGAAATTACTTCATGGTAAGATATTGTTTAACCCCAATCCATTAATTCACTAGCGTATTGATATACCTATCTAACTATATGGTTGAAATTCTGTGGCCGAATTTCCTGTAGACGTTCTTAACTTAGCACATGCATCGGCCTACACTTTCGGTTGATTTCTGTATTCAACAATCTGCTACAATATTATTAACAGCAGTTTTGACTGGAAATTCGAAACATTGGTAGTCTATCAATACTGCTACATAATTGCATTAACCCTTCATGGATTTATTCCCACGGATGGATTAAAGACAAAAGGATACTACTGATAAGCACACATCCATTATTCATTCGTATCCCGCGAGTTCACTTTCGATACGAGATCAAGAAATGTATCTCTTATGAAGGGGCCTATTGAGTACCCATTGGCGTAGCGATTTCACGATCCACAGTGTTGCTTCTACTGTCTGCTACGGAGATAGACTGGGTCCTGGTCTGTCTGATATCCGAAGTTGAGTCTGTGTAACAGTCTAGTCGTTGTGATAACGTAAGAAGATGACCGGTCATTACATTAGAGGTGTAATTTCGAAGAAGCCAAGCCTTTATTTTTAAATGGATCCATTATTGTTAGCGAACTTTGTCTGCTTTTTCGCCCTCTACAATATTATTACGCATGTTTTTCTTTTGAAATTTACCACACACATAGTACGCCTCAAAACTGTCTGTAACAAGTCTATAATCTTTACCCTATCTCGAATGCAACAAATGTGAATCATACGATAATACAATACGGGAAAGGTTAAACAGACATGGTACATCATCGTCGTCCTCATAATTTATTAACCCTGTATTACCTAAATTGAGTCAAGAATATAAAAAAGAATTTGGTTATTGAGTGCCTATTTGCAGGCCAATAGACCACTGTTTTGAAGAGTTACTATTGGAATGAATGGGCTCAATTATCGAGCCAGTGATTTCAGTGGTGAATTTTCAAAAATGATCTCTTGACCTGCAAATTAATATCCTCAGGATCACTGTAGAGGCCGGTTTTGGCGGCCTCCTCATGAAAGGGTTAAATACATTAAGAGATGATGATAGTCTTACATGGGCAGTCGTTGTCCTTGCAATACTTAATACAGGTCTATTATAGCAACAAGTAGGTGGGTAGGGTGGGGTGGGCTACCAGTCAAAGTATTAAAAAGATATTCGTATAGTTGTCTTTATCTGAGATATTGAAATTTCAGTGTTAAACATTCTAAAGGATTTTGTTAGAAAAACACACAATTGTGCCCAAGTAAGTCACATCTTGGTGGCGGTAGCTTGCAATGACTTCCATAGGCCTAGCGTTAGTCAATCGGTCACTGAATCCGGATGGTATATTAATACATTAATACCACGCTCGTGCGGGTATCGATGGATCTCTGAGCTTCTTGCCTATCAATTTCCAGAAAACTATACAGGTAAGGTGTTGACTATTTTGAAACCAATTTGTCTGGGTGCTGTTGCTGCTTGTGGCAGTAACATCGCCCAGTCAAATTAGTTTCAAAATATTCACCAGCATGTTTTGTAAATAGCAAAGACATACAATTCGTACAACGTGTCGGACTATTAAGCATTTAAGACGGACTAAATTGAGTCAGTCATGACGTCATGATTATGACGTCATCCTATACGTCACGTCGTTGATTATGGCATCATATGACGTAATATGATGGGTAGACAACATGAAAATTCCAATTAGCAAGTGATATTAATTATCCTCCCTCCGTCAGAGGACGAGTAAATTGTATTCAGGGCAACAATCTATGATTGGCCTTGTTAAAATATGTGACCTATAAATATGGGTGGTCTCTTAAGACAAGTGGTCCATATTGTGTGGGCCACGCATTACCAAGTGGTATTAGCCATGTAATGCTTAATTTGCTCATGACAATTGCAATAGAGAGATCCATTTCTAGGTATGCCACGCCTATTTCTAGCTAAGCTCCACCCCGTTTTGCGTGTTGGAATCGATGTATATATATACGCTGAATAATGAATTCCCAGACTTTCAATTTCAAGGTAACTATACAGGTAAGCTGATGACTATTTTGAAACTAATTTGACTGGGTGCTTTTAAAGGTTTGCTGCCTCTGGCCGCAACAACGCCAGGTCAAATTAGTTTCAAAATATTCAACACGATGTTGATTAAAGAGTAAAGCCATACAATTCGTACACTTGCCAGGCTATTCAATGTTCATGACTGAGCTCGATACGCCATTCATTTACACATTTGGATTGTGACGTCAGCCTGTATATGACGTAATTGATTATGACGTCATATCCTTCAGTTACAGATCGAACCCAGCCATTATCATAGAAAATGACTGTTGAATAAATAGCAAGGACATACAATTCGAACAGCGTCCAATCAAATTAGTTTCAAAATATTCAACAGCATGTTGATTAAATAGTAAAGACGTGCAATTCGCATACTTGACTGGCTATTCAATGTTCCTGGTGGAGCTAGATACGTCATTCATTACATATTTTGATTGTGAGGTCCAGCTACATCTGACCTAAATAAGTATGACGTCATATACAGAAAATCCATTATCATAGAAAATGTCCTATGTCTAATTGCCGTCTAAGAGACCATTATGGTTTTTCTTTTGCAATTTACTACTGGAATTATAGGATCGGTTATCCAACCAGTCATTCCAGTGGTAAACTTTCAAAACAAGTTCTCCGGCGAGTAGCTAATGCAAATGGACATTTCTCATGATCACCGCAGGAAGCCATTTGTGGTCAGTTTGATAGAGTGCTAAAGTGGACATATAAGAGACGCCGCGAGTGGGCGTGTGCTTGAGTACTTTCATCTGCAGAAGGAATGATAAACATGTTTTGTACGCAGTCCTCCAGCAAGAGAAGCTTATTTAGAGTGGCTATTTGGAGTTCCGTTGGCTGTTTATTAAAGTAATTAAGCGGTCATTGCCGCGCAAACTCTATTACAGTCGGACCCGAACAAATAAGAGAACTCGCCATGAATCACGCGCATGAAGATCATAATTATGAGATATCGAGCAATCTAAAACTAGAGCCGTGTCTTCGCGCCGATAATTATTAGATCTCGTATCAATGGAGATCTCGCGAGACACAGCCCCACAACCCCTTGCGCGAAATGGCCGCGCCTATAGTCAATTCTAGGCAGCAATACATAGAAGCGTGCGCCCTGGAGCGGTCACGCAATAATTCTCACATAGCACCTGGCCTACGGGCACATGCAACACTAACGTCTCGAACTGGTTCCAGGACGTCACGAAGCGGGCATGTACGTTGGAAATATCCTTTTTCGTGACACCGAAAGCATACTATTTCATCAGTACTTATGAAAACACGATGCGTTTTTCCAGTGAAAGCAATGTCTATGTAGTCTGGAACGACAGTTTTGTCAATCAAAATCTGGACTTGGCGACGAAAACTCTTAACATGCCTCAGTTCAGGCGACTTACAACCCAGTGGAATTTCCCTGGCACTCCCAATTACTTTCCCGTATGTCTCTAATGAGCGCTTAATCACGAAGTTCGGTATGTATGGAGGGACGTTCGAAATTATGAATTTTTTTGGTTCGTTTTCAAGGGAGTACACGTTGTGAAATGCACCGCCAACTTGTACGCCTTCAACACATAGCTTTGTTACATCGTTGTCAGATTTTAGATATATCATAATTTAGCTCCTTTGCTTCGCGACGCGGCAATGATATTAGCTGGTGACACTACAAAAGCCGCGCCTTTAACATATGCCTCTATAGCCAACCCATCTAAACAGTTAATTCTTATACCATTCTTTCTGTCTATGCCTGTGAACAAGCCCGCATTCCTCACGCTTCTGGTCGTCTTGACCTTACTGGCAAAACTGACGGGCTGCGACCACATTGTCGTCACACAATAGGTTAATCAAGGAGTCCTACACTGACCAGCCAACAAGGCCGGTATAGTAATGGCTACTAAACGCAAACCTACTACTACCTAACTATACACAATCACAAACACAACGAATTCATTACTAATCCAATAATTACGATCCAAAATATTATTACACACATTTCCAAAAACAATTTATATATACATAACACAAAAATTAGCAACGATTATCTTCAATAAACACGTTAAATCCCGCAAAAAGTCGCAGCGAAATAAACACGTCCTTCCTCTAGAAGAAGAAGAAGAAGAAGACTTTTCAAGTAACTTTATTACGATTCACGTGCCATTAAAACATATCACAAATTCATATATCACAGTCAATCAATATAATATTAGGTCAATTATAAAATAAAATAAGCGGATTGATATCACATAAAAAATTAAAAATATGATTCAAAATACAGTGTTTCATGTAAGAGGCTTTAATAACAGCTATATTCCATAAAAAATAAGTGCGTTGTTTTCAACATGACAAATAAACTTGTTGACAGCCCAAAAGTTTTTACAAATTTCCAAAGAATCTATGTTCAAATGATGTTGAAACTCAATATGTATACGTGATCGTAATCTAGATATGCATTCAAGAAGCGGGTCTGTCTGACGAATTTCATCTAAGTGGCGTTGTCTGGTTACATACCTTGCCATTTTAGCATTCGCTATAATCCAATTGCTGAGACGATGACGTATTTTACGCTCGCATTTAGCAGTGCATTTCGGACAAGGCATACCTTTTATATAGTCATTCATTGTAAAGGTTTCGCTCTCCTGCAATTGCAAAACCGTTTTTCTAACAGCTAAAAGCAAAGGTTGAAGGCGTGGACAAGTTAAAAACATATGAGTTATATCTTCCCGCTCACCACGATAAGGGCAGTTATCATCAGGGCGGTAACCAGCACGATAAAGAAATACTCCTGTGTTTAACGCATTATGCAAAACTTTCCAGGACAAATCACCTTCATAACTCGTACATGGATATTCATAAAAACAGGAACAATTCTATAGCGACGTAATATCTAACGATAACACATCTGCCCATATACTATTATTAGGGTTATGTAAGCTATTCGAATAACAATGCAGCAATGAGAGTTTATAAATGTCTTTCTTACAAATAGTGGGAAGAGACACACAATATTCGAAGGCATCGCTCATACAGGAAAGTTCGATCTGGTATACAGACCTAGGAATGTCATCAGGACGTTTTAATAAGTCATTCCATTCAGACGGAAAACTATTCAATAATTCGTTAAGATTATTTTGGAGAATTCTTTTAGACCGATTGCAAATTTTCTGACACAGCTCATCAATTGAAAGCATGTGATCGTTAACGACAATATCGCCAACAGTAGTGACATTAGCATGTATAAAAGCATGCAGTAAGTAGAAAAGCCCTGTCACAGAATTTCTTATCAGTGGATTGAGGAAAAGTGGCTCGTTTAGAACATCAGCTTTACACACAGGTTGTGATGTTCTCAACACGTTGAATGTAAACCAAGCGTTTAACAAACTTTTTTAGAACAATGGAATATCGTGAATATTATTAATATCTAAGTATGTATAAAATAACTGATGATCATAATTTAAACTATAAACATGATTTAAAAAGTAACTAGAAAACTTGAAACAAGAATGGCACGAATAAATATTTAAAAACGAGTGTACATAATCAATACGAAATGCACGTAACCGAGATTGTAAATGCACTAATCCGTGTCCACCATATTCTAAAGGCAGAAACAGTTGTTCTTTAACCAGCCAATGTTTTCCCGCCCATACAAAATTAGTTAGTCGCTTTTGAAGTGTTTGTACAATATGAGCCCGTGGGTCAATAACAGCAAATCTATGCCAAAGCTTAGAGGCAGCCAATAAATTCGCAATAATAATAATACGACCTTTAAAAGACAAAGCTCTTGACAATGTGAACCAACTTGCAAGCTTATTATTAACATCAGCCTCTAAGTTATCCCAATTACGGTTATTGTAATCTGGTGAATTCCCGATGAAAATTCCAGGAATTTTTAGGCCCTCGTTATTCCAGGTAATCCCCAATGGAGTATCCGTGCGATCCTTCCAAGGACCCACTCAGAGACCCCCAGTTTTTTTCCAAATTAACTTTCACATCGGACGCAGCTTCATATACTTTAAGCCAATTATATGGCACAGTGAAGTCTTTATCACTGGTAGCGAAAGCTGTCAAATCATCAGCATAAGCTGAACAAACAACCTTTTCATCGGCAGTATTAGGCACTGCTATTCCTTTTAGGCCTTCAGTAGAACGTAATTTGATCAGTAGTGGCTCTATACAAATCTCATACAAGGCCCCAGACAAGGAACATACTTGCCTAATACCAGGCTTAAAAGAAAATGGAGCAGACAACGAGTTATTAATTTTCAATAAACTTTGGGTGTCAGTATAAAGCAGCTGCATACACCTAGAGAAGAATTCTCCAAATCCGAAAGCATTTAGCGTGTCGAACAGATAAGCATGACTAACTCGGTCCAATGCCTTTTCCTGGTCTAAAGAGACTATGCCGAGAGGAAGTGAACAAGAATTGGAATATTCTACAGTATCAATTATCAATCTGATATTATTAGCAATTTTTCTCCGTGGTACGCAATAACTCTGGTCTTCGTGAATTATTTCTCTAAGAACATCGCTAATGCGATTATAGAGAGCTTTCGGAAATATTTCTAGATCGACGCATAAAAGTGAAACAGGTCTCCAATTTTTACTGAGACTAAGGTCACCTTTCTTTGGCAGTAATGTAATAACCGCTCGCCTGCATGACGTAGGTAATCGCATATCCTGAATGGATTGGGTAAAAACAGCATTTAAATCATCACCAATCAGCTCCCAAAAGGTTTTATAGAACTCGACAGGTAGCCCATCTATTCCAGGATATTTGTTATTCTTTAGTTTTTTAACTGAGTTCGTCAGTTCTACCAAGCCAATAGAACTATCTAGATCGTTTTTGGAAACATCACTCAATGGTGGAAGATCGGCTAATAACTTGTTTCTAGCGTGCTTAGAGGACTTTCCGTTATTATATAAAACGCTGTAAAATTCAGACGCGTAGATTAAAATATCAGAATCTTTATCAATAACTGTACTATCAGGTAACGTTAAATGTGAAATAGATTTAATTGTACCACGTTTCTTTTCAAGGTCGAAAAAACATTTCGTTGTTTTATTCAGGTCATTGATATGCTGGAAACGAGACCGTACCCAAGCCCCTCTAGATTGTTGTTCTAAGAGAGATGACAGTGACTCTTGCTTTTGTTTAATTTCATTGTATAACTCATGATTTTTTGGTATTTTCGCTGATAAATTCTGTATATCATGTTGCAGCTGTAATCTCTCTTCTTTCAAAATAGCAGCTCGTTCACGGGAGAAAACTTGAGATATACTACTAATATGCTTCTTACCCATATCCCACCAATCTTGTAAATTATCAAAAGTACATTTCCTTTCCCGCCAGTTACCCCAAAAAGATGTTATTAATTCACGATACCGTTTCTCCTGTAATAGGTCAGTGTTTAAGCACCAATAAGCTCTCCTCCGTTTTATTTCCTTTAACTTTAACAAAACTTTAACAAATGAATGATCAGATTCGGCGCAGGGCACCGCTGTACAAGAACGGATAAATTGCTTATAGTTTGATGAAATGTAGAAATGATCTAGTCTGGAAGATGTTCCATCTGCCCTACTCCATGTAAATACTTTAGAAGAAGGGGGCAAAAATCTAAATACATCAGTAAGCTTATGTGATATAATCATGTTATTTAAATGATCAGCAGCTATTGGATGGGGCGCCTGTACCTATGTTCTATCAATCACATGATCTACAGTACGGTTGACATCACCACCAAGAATTAATGGATATGGCTCCTGTAAAGATGAAATATGAGCTTTCAGTTTTTCTATGCATCTTACTTTGGCATGACACTCAGTTGCATTATAAACATTAATTAAGCAAAAAAACTCATTATTCAATTTAATGGTGACATGTAAGATTCTGCCTGGTAAAACAGGTATAGTTTCTACAATAGTGACATCAAGCTTGGGGTTAAAAGGTATGGCTACGCCTGCAGTTTTCGTATCAAAATGAGAGAAAGCCAGTTTTCCTCTCCACACTAAACGCCATATAGAGTCATCATCATGCGTAGTATGTATACACCTGTGCAAAAGTTAAGCACCAGCAAAAACAATAGAACGTAGAAACATGATGGTACAACTAGGCTGCCATACTTTTTGTCCCCGCGTTAGCTGACATAATTCCAAGTACGAAATGCACATGCATGCATGACTTCACGCCGCTTGATGTCCGTGCGTGGCGGGAAACAGCACACGTGTTCAGTTATGTAAAAGTCCAGTTTGAGGTGTAGAACATTACATACAGATTTAGGCGACAAGATTAGGAATTTTGTGTTCATGACCGTGGTTTATTTGTACAGAGAGAATTAGCTCTTGATTGTGAACCGCTATGGCAAGACGAAGGTTAAGTGATCGTGTGAAATGGCAAATCATAGGCATGCATACCACTGGTATGTCATGCAGAGAGATTGGCAGACAGCTGAACATTAACCATACTGTAATCAGTCGTTTGATTGCAAAACATGGGCAAACTAACGAGGTGAAGGACAGGCCTAGATCTGGAAGACCGAAGAAGACTACTGCCCGTGATGATCGAGCCCTAGTACGCCTTGTTAGGAGATCTCCATTCACCAACAGCAGAGTGCTCAGCCAGCAATGGGAAACGCGCAATAGAGTGTCAATGTCTACCGTCAAAAGGAGACTGTATGCTGCTGGCATGAAAGCTAGGAGACCTGTCAGACGTCCTCTCCTCACTGCACACCACAAAGAGGAGCGTCTGAGGTGGTGCAACGAAAGAAGACACTGGAACATGAGATCCTGGAGACGGGTACACTGGTCCGATGAAAGTCGGTTCCTGCTTCATGCCACAGATGGTCGAACTCGTGTATGGATGTCCAGACGCACGGCGTACGACCAACGTAACATCATGGAAGAAGTTCCATTTGGTGGAGGTTCCGTTATGATATGGGGGTGCATCTCATTTGATTGTAAGCTGGATCTGTTGACTGTACCTGGAACACTAAATGGACAAAGATATCAAGATTCCATACTGGATAGAGTTGTGGTCCCTCATTTTGTCAATCATGCACCTGGAACCCACCCTATATTCATGGATGACAACGCCCGACCACATCGTGCTAGAGCTGTGCATGAATACCTCCGCCAGAATGCCATCGAAACCCTACCATGGCCAGCAAGGAGCCCTGACATGAACCCTATTGAGCATATCTGGGACATTCTGGGAAACATGGTGAGAAGGAGGGATCCTCCTGTGCAGAACCTACAGGAATTAACAGACGCACTCCATCTTGAATGGCAACGAATACCACAATGGCGTATCAGTCGGTTGGTGACCAGCATGAGACGTCGTGTCCAGGCCGTCATCCAGGCACAAGGTGGATATATCCGGTATTAATAATGACAGTCTCAAACTCGTGCACAGATGTTAAACTTCGTTTTCAGACACCATTAATGACAATCTAGCCACGTGTGTCAACTGTAGGCCAATAGTTGTCAGTTGTGTCAACGCAACCATATTCAGGCCTCGTTTTCAAGTTCAAACAAAAACATACAGTGTTTCCCCACCATCATAATCAGCATTCCTCTAGTTGCATTATTACCTCTTGCACTAAGATGGATGGGTACATAAATGTTTATGCTATTGCTTTCTTCATAGCACATGAATATACCCTCGCATGTGCGTAAAAATAGGGTGGTGCTTAACTTTTGCACAGGTGTATATATCCTGCAAGAAAGCAATATCGGCAGACAACTCTTTACGAATCTGGTTAAAAATACGGAAGCGTTTAAAAGCATCACGACAGCCTCTCGTGTTCAAGGTTACAATTGAGAGATGTGTCATGATGAGCTAAAAATAAATAAAATTGCTAGTACAATATAATTCATAAACATGATTAAGTTTCAAAATGGACCACTGAAGATTTTACTATTTGATCAATATAGAGAGAAGACACAAGTAATTAACCCCTTATGTTACGATGTAACTTTGTAATTATCTTAAATTTTTGTAAGAAGCATCTAATCCACTTTGCTTCTTTAGTCTGAACATTTGATGCATTAAGAGCTTTAAATTAGGTTGGTACGCTTTACACTTTTCTACCACCTTTTTACTGTATTTGATTGAATTAACTCCCTTGTCTCTACAAAATCTGACATGTCCGACATTTCCGATACAACAGACATACTGTCCGAGTCCGAACCCTCGTCAACAGGCGACACGTGATCAGGTGGTAACTCACCAGCGGTAACTATGACACTGTCATTATCGCAGGGGTCATGTCCCGGTTTGAATGGTATGCTGCTAACGGGAATGGCGCTATCCAGCAGTATAATATTGTCCTCTAATTGCACGATAATGTTTTGGGTTGTAAGGATCTCAGGGTCATCAGCGTTTGGCTCATTGTCGGACTCGACTGGCATCATGGGTTCGGTGTTATCAGCGTCCAAAACTGGGTTTGAAATGTCATTATTTGTTGCAATATCTGTAGACGTGTTAACGGTATTCATACTAATTTCACTACTTTGTGACATATTTTCAGAGTCATCGATTAAACTTAGAATTTCAAAACGGTTGGTCGATTGTGTTTTTTGTCGTTTTTTCTTAGGTTTATTAGGCGACGATTTTCCAGGTAACAAATTTTCAGGTAATTGTTCTTGTACTTTATTCGCCTGCAGCAACGGAAAGTCACTCTCACTAACGTTAGCAAAGTTTGGATCGTTACTGCTACTAGCACCATAAATGTCAGTGGTAACGTTATCATTGTCACTCAGACGCGACTCCTCCATAACACAGTTGCGTTGAAAATGTCCTTTTTGGTGGCATTTAAAACAGATAATTTCATCACTGCTTATGAATAGTCTATGCGACTTACCCACGTAGACAATGTCGATGAATTCGGGAACAGCAGACTTTTCTAAAATGATCTGAACTTGTCGCCTAAAACTCTTGACGTGTCTCAGGTCAGGCGATTTACATCCTAGGGGAATGGCACGGCAGCCTCCGACAACTTTCCCATACTGATCAAGTGAACGTTTGATCACAAAGTTAGGTATGTACGGTGGCACATTTGAGATAATGAACTTCGTTGGTTCGTGTTCTAGCGACATAACAGGGTGAAAGGACCCGGCAACAAGCATACCTTCAATGCATAGTTTATTAACGTCAGTTTCGTTTTTCATGTATATAGTTATCGCCCCTTTAACGCGCGATGCCGCAACGATGTTTCCAGTAGGTACAACCGAGGCCGCGCCTTTAACGTACGCCTCGATCCCCACTGCGTCTAGACAGTCAATCCGCACTCCATTCTTCCGGTCTATACCATTGAAGAGTTCATAGTCCGGCGACACATTCGGGCGTAAATCACCTCTATTTGACTTTACTCTACCAGCAAAACTGGCCTGCTCGCCCATTGTTAGTGAACAAAAGACCAATCAAGGTCGCCTACCCACTGACCAGCCAAGCGGCCGGTTATAGCAATGGACGAAGTTAATTTGTAAAATGTCTAGAAATTGTTACTTAACACACAGAAATATACAATAATCCAAATGTCACACGCAAAATGAATATCACAAACATATATACATTTACTTTAACTTGAACATTGTACAAAAATTAGACACATTAATAACACTGCTAACCGCCGTAAATTCACGATTAAATACAGAGCTAAACACTACGTCTACTTCGAAGAAGAAGAAGAAGAAGAAGAAGAAGAAGAAGAAAAAGAATATTAAGAAGAGGAAGAAGAAGAAAGAGGAGGAGGCGTGGAGGGAGATGAGGGCAGGAGGAGGAAGAGGGCGAGGAGGAGGAGGAGGAGAAGAAGAGATTTTGTAGGTCGCCTAATGATGGCAGAATGAAATCTTCGGGAGGAGAAAAGCATTGTCCGACGAGTCACAAGACGGTATAAGGAGGAGGGAGGAGCTCGATGTTCTGTAGTTACCCGCGCTGGTCCACATTGCATGGCCATCCAGAAACTTCTGTGGCTATCGATGTGTCGACACAATCCATGAGTGGTAATAGAAATTATTGCAGGTCATTTAAACCGACAGGTGTCAGTAATATATTGACATAGAATGGTGGAAACCGTGATGTTTAACCCTACATCAACGCCAGCGCGGCCATATAGAAGTTGCTGAGTGGTTAGGGTTGTTGAGGAGATTTCCTTGGAGGCAAGCTCATTTTCAAAGGTGGAACGCTTAATTGATGACGGACTAAGCGTTGTTCTACGAATTCTATGTCTTTCCTATTTAATAAAGATGCTGTTGAATATTTTTGAAACTAATTTGACTGGGCGCTTTTGCAGCCTACACCGAGTCAAATTAGTTTTAAAATATTCAACAGCTTACCTGTATATTTTTCTGGGACTTGTTAGTAGGCAGTTCAGATTGATTGCTGTCAACATGGCAACGTGTGTGTGTGGAGCTTGGCTAAAGGTGGGAGGGCATAGATAAAATTGGATTCTTCTATTTAATTGCACAAAAATGTAACAAATCGACCCATTACCCGTCGTTTATAGAGGCCTGTATTTCCCCTATTCACTTTTACGTCAATCGGAGAAAGCAAGAATGCAAAAGAGAAACTGACAAGACTTTATTTCACAGAATTTTAAGGCGAAGCAGGGTGATTCCTCTAGATTTTGTTTCACATTCTAGGTCTGGGTAGGACAATAGAAAACGTCAGTCTATAGTATCAGCGACATATCCAAAGAAACACGTGTGTTCGTTTATGATATCGTATATATGGTGTCACCAACAGATTATTTGTGGCTAGGAATTCAGAAAATGAGTGAGCCAGTATACTTGCTTTTTTGTATATTGATCTGCCTTGACAGCCTTCATAAAATGCTTTGGCGATGTTTTGATCATTTTCTGTGGAATTCCATAAGTATCTTGTATAATAATGATCATGGTAACCTGTCAAACGCGTTCTCGAAGTTTATAAACACTACTTACAACGTGCTGTTGCATTCTGGGCTTTAACCTCTCTTGTGTCAAGTTAATATTGTAATGGATCAGACTGGTCATAAGGTATCTGCAGGTCTTGAAAAACGTCCGTGTGCAGGACACGAGAAGAGGAATTTTTGAAAATTTACCACTGAAATGATTGGCTCGGTTACCGAGACGGTCATTCTAGTGGTAAATTTTCAAAAATAGTCTTCTCCGAGCTTACAAATGGACACTGGCTAAGCAAAAATTTGATTTTCTCGACTATAAACCCTTTACTCGTCAGCAAACCTCTTAGAAACGATTTTCATAAATTCCAGTCGTAAATTTACAAACTGTCGTCTTGACCAGCAAATGATCATTCAATGCGCAAATATTTCAATTTTCTTGTGAAATCTTAACAAATTAAAGGGTTAATTTTGTCAACAGCGCCGCAAGGTGCTCTTGCCACAAGATGGGTTAATGCTATCTTGTAGCACATACAATGTGACCCATGTTCGTCAATCTTCCTTTCCTGAGGTCAGCTCGTTACTGTCGAATTATTCCGTCCGTTAGAACTGCGTTAATGGACCTTTCCTAGTTTATCCATCAATCACATGACGTCATATGACGTCACAATCAACTACGTGAAGTGTAGGATGACGTCATAAGCATGACGCCATAAATGACTCGATATAGTCCGTCTTAGCGCTTAATAGTCCGACACGCTCTACGAATTGTATGTCATTAACATTTAATAAACATTCTGTTGAATGTTTTGAAACTAATTTGACTGGACGCTGTTGCTGCCACAGGTTAGGCTAGGTTAGACCTCTCCAGTTATTGCAATCAAGGATTTCAGTTTATCCATCAATCATATGATGTTATAATCAACTAAGTATGGTGTACGATGACGTCATAAACAATTACGTCATGAATGACGCAGAAAATGAGTAAGCGTTGTTGTACGAATTGTTTGTCTTTACTATTTAATAAACATGCCGTTAAATATTTTGAAACTAATTTAACTGTGCGCAACAACACACAGTCAAATTAGCTTCAAAATATCCAACAGCTTACCTGTATAGTTCTCTTGAAATTGATAGTCAGGGAGTTCAGGGATCGATCGATCCCAACACGGGTAAAGTGTAGTGGAGTTTAACTAAAGATGGGCGGAGCATAGCTAAAACTGGATTCCTCCATTGTAAGTACACATGTTGTTATGATTTCAATGGTGGATCTAGAATTCTAATTAGGAATGAGTCCAATACGAGGGAGAGTATGTGAGGGAGAGTGTTTCTTTCCCCTGCAAAAGTTTGAAAATAAATGCTCTGAGAAGACATTTCATGCATGTTGACAGATAAATGTAATCCTTATTTTACGTCCAAATTCTGCATATAACGGCTGAATCGACATATAGCTATGCTCCGCATATTTCTAGCTAAGCTCCGCCCACGTTTTGCGCGTGTTTGGATTGATGGAACTTGTGAATTCCCAGAATCCCAAATATCAAGGTAACTTTACAGATAAGCTGGTGAATATTTCGAAACTAATTTGACTGGGTGCTGTTCCTGCTTATGGCAGCAATAACTCCCAGTAAATTTAGTTAAAAAAAGTGACAGATTGGAGTCATCTATTGAACAGTATTTGTTGTACTTTCACGGGGTGGGTCCTGAACACCTTCGACCCACCTTTGGATTGTATTACAAATACGTGAATACTCACGAATCTATTAAATCTAGTCCTGAATTGTTACCAAAACAATAGGACAGCATATTCACATTACTTTTTTTATTTCATTTTACGAGCGATCCGAATGGACATTAAAAATATTCATGGCGTGTTGTTTTACGGAGCCTGTTGTTCTAATTTCTATTAATAACTGCAATTTCGTCATGCATGTAGCATGTCAATAAGTGCATGAGACTATACGATGGTAAATGTTAGCTTAAATTGATGGCATTTCTAAAATGAGAAAAAGAGGATTCGAGTTTATCCACCAATAATATGACGTCATAATCAACTACGTAGTGTGTAGGATAATGTCATAATCGATTACGTCATGCTTAACGTGACTAAGTTCATCACCAACGCTTAATTGATGACGGAAGCGTTGTTGGATGAGTTGCATGTCTTTACCATTTAAAGGTACTGTGCCACACCAAGTAGTCTTAAGTTGAAAAATAATAGCAAACAATATTCCAGACGAATTTAGCATATTTTTATGCAATCTAATGAAATATGAATTGATTTTCCATGTTGAGTGCCCAATTATTGAAATTGAATTGTGCACAAACACTATACAACGTGGATGAGTTTTATTTAAAATGTGTAGGTAGTGGCTTGTGAAATTGTGGAACAGCCATTCAATAAGAAGAAGGGCTTCCGTAGTCGCAAAGAATTATGGGTAATGCGAAAGGGCGTTTAAACAAATCTCTGGATATTGAGTAACAGCGACGAGTTTGTGAATGCAACGCTACATATTTTCCTCCTCATACTCGCGTGCTTTAGCGTGTTCTTATGTATCAACTTCTTGGTGACAGCTTGATATTGAATCATATCAAGATATTTCTGCGGTAGAATAAGAAAATACAACCATATTCAGGGGTGGGGTGGCCTTCTAAAATGTAGCACGGCCTGGTAGGGTCAGGGAGGGGAGGTGCCATTCTTCCAAGGGGTGGGGGGGGGGGGGGTCCGGGGGTCATCCCCCTGGAAATTTTTAAATCTAGATGCTCTCAGAAGACAACTCCCGCATTCTCAGGGTCAATTTGAATCTCAAGTTGGCTGAGAATTTATTCTACTTTTACAAAATTTGTGCATGACATTTTTTTAAATGATTTTAATATCTAACACACACACACACGCACGCACGTACGTACGCACGCACGCACGCGCACGCACGAACGCACGCACGCACGCACGCATGCACGCACGCACGCACACACGCACACACGCACACACACACACACACTACCACCTCATTCTCCTCCACCACCACCACCACCACCACCACCACCACCACCACCACCACCACCACCACCACCACCACCACCACCACCACCACCACCACCACCACAACCTCATGCACCGCTACCACTCCCGATGCCGCCGATGCCGCCGATGCCGCCACCACCACCACCACTTCCTCCTCATCCCCCAGCAGCAGCACCACCATCATTTATCTTGTCAAGATCATCAACAATCATTACCATTGTCATTAATATCGGGAATGTCATCAATTCAAGTCAATTCGTGTGGTTGTGCGACAGGTGGTTGAACGCTGGTCTGGTGATAGAAGATTTTTTTCCCTCTGGATGCTGGTCTAGCGGTAGAACACTCGCCTCCCAAACAGTAGGCGGAAGGTGTCACAGAATTGGCAGGGTTCGAACCCCAATCACGTCGAAAATTGAAAAAGGTAAAAATTACATTCCAGATGATGAATGACTTATATCCTAGTGCCAGTGCGTCATCAATGTCAGGGTTCATAGAACTAATGCTGGACAATAAAAAACACCTACAACTGAGTTTAAAATCTGACTCTGAAGCGCCAAGCGTCGCTAAAAATGCTTCTGGCCGTTAGAACAACTGGTGCTACTGCTAAAAGCATACACACACCCACCCACGCACGCACGCACGCACGCACGCACGCACACGCACACGCACACGCACACGCACACGCACACACCCACACATACACACACACACACACACATTACATAGATATATATATATGTAATATGTGTGTGTGTGTGTGCGTGTGCGTGTGCGTGCGTGCGTGCGTGCGTGGGTGGGTGGGTGTGTGTATGCTTTTAGCAGTAGCACCAGTTGTTCTAACGGCCAGAAGCATTTTTAGCGCCGCTATATATATATTTATATATATATATATATATATATATATATATATATATATATATATATATATATATATATATATATATATATATATATATATATATATATTAATAATAATAATAATAATAATAATAATAATAATAATAAAATTAAGTGTTATATCTTAGAAGGGATGGGTAATTGACAGAGACCCTTTGCCCATAGGTGCTGGAGCTGGAAGAGTGGAGGGGTGGGGAAGGGGGGGGGGGAGGAGGGGGGGGGGGGCGCTTCAATTATGACCTTGGGATGCCTATGCTTATATCCCCGCAATAGTTAGTCTTCCAAAAAACAGTAAATTTATTCAAAGGGGTCTAAGAACACATAGATTTCAAGATTTTCAAGAAATTTCCGGGCGAGTTCACCCCCCCCCCCCACACACACACTCCCCATCCCGGATACCCAACAGTTATGCGAGGGGACGCCCTCTCCAGGGCCCACCCTC
The DNA here is from genome assembly GCA_034401795.1 of Chaetoderma sp. LZ-2023a. Taxonomy (NCBI): domain Eukaryota; kingdom Metazoa; phylum Mollusca; class Caudofoveata; order Chaetodermatida; family Chaetodermatidae; genus Chaetoderma; species Chaetoderma sp. LZ-2023a. The sequence goes on along the minus strand of CM067366.1, from coordinate 12,211,994 downwards.
AATGTGTCCCCGCACCCAAAAATTAATTCCAGCGCCACTGCGGCTTTAACCCCTCCCTCACGCACGCACGCACTCACGCACGCACGCACGCACGCACGCACGCACGCACGCACGCACGCACGCACGCACGCACGCACGCACGCACGCACGCACGCACGCACGCACACCAGCCTCACCCCAAACCCCAAACTACCCCTACTTCAACTACATCCGCGCCTATTAGCAGAATAAGCAGCCCAAGCTTTATTCTTCCTTAAATCACTGTCATATATGTTACAGTGCCATGAAATTTCTTTGGAGTATAATAATATGACCATAATTTATTATGAAAAACTGTAGTAAATATGATAATTTTGATGATATTTAATGATATTTTTGATGAACCATTATGATGGAAAGACGCTAGATATTCTGCGTGGCATTATGCTGAGTTTACAGCGGTTCACAGAAATTTCAGTTGCCAATTCTATATCTATAATTAGCATGTACTATTTAATTAATACATTTATAGAGGTGGAAACTAGATGCTTGCTATATATACCTGTATAAAACATTTTTTTTTGCTAGCTCAAAAAGTGCCACGGCGGTGCCGTTCTGCCGTGGCGCGCACACCGGCCCTGATATTTACGTGATTTGAAGCGGGAAAAAATCCTATTAAGATCGTTCGCCCCAGTTCCAAGTGCTATGGTATAATTGCAATACGCTTATTTTAAGGTCAAGTTGATTTCGACGATTACGTGACATTGTACACACATACGCCAGCTCCATAGCCGTATTCTATGCATTGGGAATATGAACATGTAGCATATAGGTCTTATGTTCATGTTTTGCTTGGAGGATAGCATACACGAATCTTACAGCTTCATTCGTTGCTAAGTCAGTCAGCCCCACAGTCGTTTGGCCGGTCGGTAAGTGGGTTGGTCAGTCGCTGGGTGGGTTGTTCTGTCTGTCAACCTGTCTGTCAGTCCGTTATTCATGCAGTCATCTGACATGTCACTCGTGCAGTCCGCCAATCTATCACTTACGCAGTCATCTGACCTGTCACTCATGCAGTCCGGCAGTCTGTCACTCATCCAGTCATCTGAATTGTCGCTCATGCAGGCATGTGATCTGTCACGCATACAGTCATCCAATCTGTCACTCATGCAGTCATCCGATCCGTCACTCATGCAGACATATGATCTGTCACTCATGTAGTCCGTCAGTCTGTCACTCATGCAGTCATCCGATCTATTACTCTTGCAGTTATCCGATCTGTCCCTCATGAAGTTATTTAATCTGTCGCACACATAGTCATCTGTTCAGTCACTCATGCAGTCATTCGATCTGACACTCATGCAGTCCGTCACTCATCCGATCTGTGAGCCATGACGTCCAGTAGACAGTTAGTCAGTGGGTTAGTCAGTGGGTTGGTGGGTGGCTGGGTGGTTTGGTCTGTCAGCCTCTCCGTCATTCCGCCATATATATATCCTGATATGATCTATTGATTTGATATACTCATTCAATATTCCATCTGGCCCCGTTGCCTTGTTGGTCTTCAGGCGTTTAAAAGGTCCCATGCGCCAGCACCTCTATAAACGTATACACAAACGTGTTAATGGATATGGTCTAATTTAATGGAAAATTATTTTACCACTTTAAGCCTTAAATTTGTTTAAGAAAAGTTCAATTTTCTTATAGAAAATGTCCATTTGCAGACCAAAAGAAGAAACTTTTAAAAAATTTACCACTGGAATGACTGGCTCGGTTATCGAGCCAGTCATTCCAGTGGTAAATTTTCAAAAATTGATTGTGTTCTTTTGGTCTGCAAATGGACATTTCTCAAGACTACTACAGAAGCCGTTTTTGGCCCGTTTGAGTGTTAAAGGGTTAAACACCTGCGCCAATGCACTAATGGACATCTACCATTAGACATACTACTGCAATATTACTGAAACCACAGGATGCCAAATTGACAATTAATTTTCATTTTATTTTATGAGGTAGACTAATGCACAATTAGAACAATTTATTATATGTTATTCTCCGGAACCTGTTGTTCTCATTTCTGTGAAATTATTTAATGAAACAACATCGTTATGCGTGTCACAGATGTCATTCAATGCCTGAAACAAAATGGAATGTAAATGTTAAATAATTGATGCCATTTTGAAAATGAATCAATTGAAGAATACGATCTGATGATCAAGTAATTAATTAGGGCCTACGCCACTTTTATGGATGCATCATGAGCAAAATGAGTAATGAATGAGGTAACTAAGTCCGTCATAAGCATTGAATAGTAAGTTGTACGAATTGTATGTCTTTGCTATTTAATAGGGACTCTGCTGAATATTTTGAAACTAATTTGACTGGGCGATGTTACTGCCATAAGCAGCAACAGTTGGCTCTCAAATTAATTCCAAGATATTTAACACATTAGCTGCATGGTTACCATGCAATTATGATTCCGGGAATTCAGGATTCAAAGTATATAAATTAACCCCAACACGCGCAAAAAGTGGGCGGAGCTTAGCTAGAGATGTGCGTGGCATAAGTAAAAGTGGATCTATCGATTGGAAGCAGTATTTACCAATGGAAGCAACAGCATCCAGTCAGATGATTTCCCATGTCTACGCGTTAATCTACATTAAAAATCAATTTGTAACAAAATCCTTTAAAATCAATATTAAAGTGCAAAAACAAAACAAGAGCAGAGATTGCAAACCATCGCCCGCATGGATTGTCCAATGTTTCAAAACATTCGTTTTTACATGGATATTAAATTGGCAACGTAGAAAATATGAACGTCAAATTGACCGCGTAGCCAATATTTATTGGCTTCGGAGTGAATTCAAATTGTGTATGAGTAAATTTCCCTCCGTATATTCAACCCTACATGAATATCAAATTGATAACATGGCTAATATGATCATCAAATTGGTAACGTAGCTAATATGATCATCAAATTGGTAACGTAGCTAATATGATCATCAAATTGGTAACGTAGCTAATATGACATTCACATTGGTAACATAGCTAATATGATCATCAAATTGGTAACATAGCTAATATGATCATCAAATTGGTAACGTAGCTAATATGATCATCAAATTGGTAACGTATCTAATATGATCATCAAATTAATAACGTAGCTAATATGATCATCAAATTGGTAAGATAGCTAATATGATCATCAAATTGGTAACATAGCTAATATGACATTCAAATTGGTAACATAGCTAATATGATCATCAAATTGGTAACGTAGCTAATATGACATTCAAATTGGTAACATAGCTAATATGATGATCAAATTGGTGACATAGCTAATATGATCATCACATTGGTATCGTAGCTAATATGACATTCAAATTGGTAACATAGCTAATATGATCATCAAATTGGTAACATTTGGTAACATAGCTAATATGATCATTAAATTGGTACCGTAGCTAATATGATAGTCAAATTGGTAACATAGCTAATATGATCATCAAATTGGTAACATTTGGTAACATAGCTAATATGATCATTAAAATGGTACCGTAGCTAATATGATATTCAAATTGGTAATATAGCTAATATGATATTCAAATTGGTAACATAGCTAATATGATATTCAAATTGGTAACATAGTTAATATGATCATCAACTTGGTAACATAGCTAATATGATCATCAAATTGGTAACATAGCTAATATGATCATCAAATTGATAACATAGATAATTTGATCATCAAATTGGTAACGTAGCTAATATGACATTCAAATTAGTAACATAGCTAATATGATCATCAAATCGGTAACATAGCTAATATGATCATTAAATTGGTAACGTAGCTAATATGACATTCAAATTGGTAATATAGCTAATATGATATTCAAATTGGTAACATAGTTAATATGACATTCAAATTGGTAACATAGCTAATATGATCATCAAATTGGTAACATAGCTAATATGATCATCAAATTGGTAACATAGCTAATATGACATTCAAATTGGTAACATAGCTAATATGACATTCAAATTGGTAACATGGTTAATATGATCATCAAATTGGTAACGTAGCTAATATGATCATCAAATTGGTAACGTAGCTAATATGATCATCAAATTGGTAACATGGCTAATATGATATTCAAATTGGTAACATGGCTAATATGACATTCAAATTGGTAACATAGCTAACATGATCATCAAATTGGTAACGTAGCTAATATGACATTCACATTGATAACATAGCTAATATGATATTCAAATTGGTAACATAGCCTATATGATATTTAAATTGGTAACATAGCTAATATGATATTCAAATTGGTAACGTAGCTAATATGATCAGCAAATTGGTAACATGGCTAATATAATATTCAAATTGGTAACATGGCTAATATGACATTCAGATTGGTAACATAGCTAATATGATCATCAAATTGGTAACATAGCTAATATGATCATCAAATTGGTAACATAGCTAATATGATCATCAAATTAGTAACATAACTAATATGATATTCAAATTGGTAACATGGCTAATATGATATTCAAATTGGTAACATGGCTAATATGATATTCAAATTGGTAACATAGCTAATATGATATTCAAATTGGTAACATAGTTAATATGATCATCAAATTGGTAACATAGCTAATATGATCATCAAATTGGTAACATAGCTAATATGATCATCAAATTGGTAACATAGCTAATTTGATCATCAAATTGGTAACATAGCTAATATGATCATCAAATTGGTAACATAGCTAATATGATCATCAAATTGGTAACATAGCTAATTTGATCATCAAATTGGTAACGTAGCTAATATGACAATAAAATTAGTAACATAGCTAATATGATCATCAAATCGGTAACATAGCTAATATGATCATTAAATTGGTAACGTAGCTAATATGACATTCAAATTGGTAACATAGCTAATATGATCATCAAATTCGTAACATAGCTAATATGATATTCAAATTGGTAACATGGCTAATATGACATTCAAATTGGTAACATAGCTAATATGATCATCAAATTGGTAACATTTGGTAACATAGCTAATATGATCATTAAATTGGTACCGTAGCTAATATGATATTCAAATTGGTAATATAGCTAATATGATATTCAAATTGGTAACATAGCTAATATGATATTCAAATTGGTAACAAACCTAATATGATTTCAAATTGGTAACATAGCCAATATGATATTCAAATTGGTAACATAGCTAATATGATCATCAAATTAGTAACATAGCTAATATGATATTCAAATTGGTAACATGGCTAATATAATATTCAAATTGGTAACAGAGCTACTATGACATTCAAATTGGTAACATAGCTAATATGATCCATAAATTGGTAACGTAGCTAATATGATATTCAAATTGGTAACAAACCTAATATGATTTCAAATTGGTAACATAGCCAATATGATATTCAAATTGGTAACATAGCCTATATGATATTTAAATTGGTAACATAGCTAATATGATATTCATATTGGTAACGTAGCTAATATGATCAGCAAATTGGTAACATGGCTAATATAATATTCAAATTGGTAACATGGCTAATATGACATTCAGATTGGTAACATAGCTAATATGATCATCGAATTGGTAACGTAGCTAATATGATATTCAAATTGGTAACGTAGCTAATATGATCATCAAATTGGTAACGTAGCTAATATGATATTCAAATTGGTAACGTAGCTAATATGACATTCAAATTGGTAATACAGCTAATATGATATTCAAATTGGTAACATAACTAATATGATCATCAAATTGGTAACATAGCTAATATGATCATCAAATTGGTAACATAACTAATATGATCATCAAATTAGTAACATCCCTAATATGATATTAAAATTGGTAACATGGCTAATATAATATTCAAATTGGTAACATGGCTAATATGACATTCAAATTGGTAACATAGCTAATATGATCCATAAATTGGTAACGTAGCTAATATGATATTCAAATTGGTAACAAACCTAATATGATTTCAAATTGGTAACATAGCCAATATGATATTCAAATTGGTAACATAGCTAATATGATATTCAAATTTGTAACGTAGCTAATATGATCAGCAAATTGGTAACATGGCAAATATAATATTCAAATTGGTAACATGGCCAATATGACTTTCAAATTGGTAACATAGCTAATATGATCATCAAATTGGTAACATAGCTAATATGATCATCAAATTAGTAACATAGCTAATATGATATTCAAATTGGTAACGTAGCTAATATGGTATTCAAATTGGTAACGTAGCTAATATGACATTCAAATTGGTAATACAGCTAAGATGATATTCAAATTGGTAACATAGCTAATATGATATTAAAATTGGTAACGTAGCTAATATGATATTCAAATTGGTAACATAGCTAATATGATAGTCAAATTGGTAACGTAGCTAATATGATATTCAAATTGGTAACGTAGCTAATACGATCATCAAGTTGGTAACGTAGCTAATATGTTATTAAAATTGGTAACGTAGCTAATATGATCATCAAATTTGTAACGTGGCTAATATGATATTCAAATTGGTAACGTAGCTAATACGATCAGCAATTTGGTAACACAGCTAATATGATATTCAAATTGGTTACGTAGCTAATATGAAATTCAAATTGGTATTGTAGCTAATAGGACAGTAAACTTGGTAACGTAGCTAATATGATCAAATTGGTAATGTAGCTAATTTGAATATTGAAATTGAGAACGCAGCTAATATGATATTCAAATTGGTAATGTAGCTAATATGATATTCAAATTGGTAACGTAGCTAATATGATCATCAAATTGGTAACGTAGCTAATATGATCATCAACATCATCAGCAACAGCGCCCAGTCAACTTAGTTTCAAAATATTCAACATGATGTTTAGTAAATAGCAAAGGATTACAAAGACAATTCATACAACGTGTTGGACTATTTGAGATTTGATGACGGTCTATATGGAACCCTTTGTGACGCAATGATTGTGACGTCATCATACACGCGCTGAGCTGATTATGACGTCATACGAGGTCAGATGATAGATGGATACGCTGGAAATGTAAATTGAAGAGCGCCCTTCATTACGTGTTGTGTTTGAGATAAAGTATAATGAACGGTTAGAGGTATGGGAAAGATATGGATTGAGATAATATATAATGAACGGTTAGAGGTATGGGAAAGATATGGATTGAGATAATATATAATGAACGGTTAGAGGTATGGGAAAGATATGGATTGAGATAATATATAATGAACGGTTAGAGGTATGGGAAAGATATGGATTGAGATAATATATAATGAACGGTTAGAGGTATGGGAAAGATATGGATTGAGATAATATATAATGAACGGTTAGAGGTATGGGAAAGATATGGATTGAGATAATATATAATGAACGGTTAGAGGTATGGGAAAGATATGGATTGAGATAATATATAATGAACGGTTAGAGGTATGGGAAAGATATGGATTGAGATAATATATAATGAACGGTTAGAGGTATGGGAAAGATATGGATTGAGATAAGATTATTAAAGAAAACGTCTCTTTTATCTTCGTAAAGGTCGCAGTGAAACCAGTAATGTTGAATGGATTCGTCAGCGTGCCCACAGTTGCACCGACTAGAATTCGACAGAAAGTTGTCGACTAAATGACTGTTTAGGTTGCTATACCCGTTTCGGAGTCTGGCTAAGGCAATATTCGCTGGTCTTGGTCCTGTATAGTACCACAGTGGGGAGTTTATGTGTAGTTCATGGATTTCCGCTTGCTTTTAAATACTGATAA
>CM067366.1:12189182-12199182 GCA_034401795.1 Chaetoderma sp. LZ-2023a | reverse complement strand
ATTAAGCCAGTTGCATTCTCCGATCATAACATGGTTTGTGTAACCTTTGCCAATGCTGACTGGGTAACAAAAGGGGTCGGGTTTTGGAAATTAAACACAACACTGTTGTGAGAAGAATTTTATAAGAATAATATAGAGAGTTGTTGGCAACATTGGATTAATAGGAAAGCATCATATAAGAGCACATTGCAATGGTGGGAGGATGTTAAACTGGATTTAAAGTATGTTTCCCGAAAGTATGCTATTAGAAAAGCACAGGAAATACGCAAACGCAAGAAAACACTTCATCGATCACTGATGAAAATTAATGCTAAAGTAAATAATGGTGAAGAGAATTATTATGAATTACTGGTTAAAATTAAAAGTAAAATAAGAGATATAGAACACTATGAGTTTGAGGGTGCAAAAATTAGAGCAAGAGCCCAGATGCACGCAGAAGGGGAAAAGCCAACCCGATATTTTTGCGCATTAGAAAAAGCATGGGCAATAGATAAGGTGATGTGCTCATTAAACATGCCGGATGGTTCAACCGTCTTTACCAACAATGAAATGAGTACTATTGTATGCAATTACTATGAGTCATTGTACAAGTCAGAGGGAATTGATGAAGATGCAAAATTGGATTTGTTAGCAAATATAGACAAAAAGGTGTCAGACACAGGCAGTGAATTTTGTGATCAACCCTTAACACTAGAAGATTTAACTAAATCCCTTAAAGGTATGAAACTAGAAAAATCACCGGGGTGTGATGGCCTTCCAGTTGAATTTTACTAAACGTTTTGGCACCTTGTAGGTCCAATAATGGAAGAATTAGGCACTGAAATTTTTGAGAAAGGCCATTTACCACCAACTATGGCTAGGGCATACGTAAGGCTAATATATAAAGGAAATGACAGACGTCTAATTCAGAACTACAGACCAATTTCTCTACTATGTGTAGACTACAAAATAATATCCAGAGCATTAACATTGAAACTAGGTAGTGTTTTAGGAGAAATCATTGGAACAGAGCAGACATGTGCTGTACCCAGGAGGACAATTCTAACCAATACCATGGTAATAAGGGACCTTATACAATTGGTTGAGAAGGATAGCATCCCTTCAGCTGTGATTGCCTTGGACAATGAAAAGGCATTTGACCGTGTGGAATGGGATTTTCTTTTTAATTCTTTGCAATCGTTTGGGTTAGGCTCAAACTTTATTAAATGGGTAAAGATTTTATATACGGATATCAAGAGTAGCTATTTAGTGAACAATCAATTATCCAGAGAAATTGTCTTAGAACGTGGGGTTAGACAGGGGTGTTCCCTATCACCATTATTATTTGTTATTGGGATGGAATCACTTGGCATAGCATTGAGGCAAAATAATAACTTTCAAGGCATATGTATTCGTGGCATAGAAAGACCACTTAAGCTGTCACAATATGCTGATGACACAACTGTGTTTACCAGTTCAAACAATGATTTTGCAATTTTAAACCACGTACTAGAAAAGTTCCAAAATGCATCTGGTTTGAAAATCAATAAAGGAAAATCCAAAGGATTATTTCTGGGGCCATGGAAAGAGCGGAATGACCAGCCACTTGAAATCAATTGGTCTAATGATACCATTAAGATTTTAGGCATCTATTTTGGCAGGAAACCGAATACAATACAAAATTGGAATGAACGAGTATCTAAGCTTAAGAGAATATTAGCAAATTGGAAGCGTCGTCGTCTTTCAATCTTTGGTAGAGTGTTTGTTGTCAACAACTTGGCATTATCTGGGCTATGGTATACAGCATCTGTTGTACACATGCCAAAACATGTAGAAAAGGAGGTTAATGAGTTGATATTGTCATTCATATGGGAAGAAAAGAATCATTTAGTTTCCCATCGTGTTCTCAATAATGCTAAGTTAGAAGGAGGACTTGATTTAATTGATATTAAAGTGAAATGTGTTTCTTTAAGGTTAAAATTTTTGGATGACCTTATTACATCAGATGAGACGTGGGCATGTGTTTCACGAGCTCTCATGGAGAGAATTGTAGAACCATTTCTTGCGGAGCATGTTTTTACCTCAAAGAAGCCACCTCCGAATAGCCAAATGATACCAGATGTGTTTAAAGATCAAGTTAAGGAGTTAGAAATATATGACAGATACATGCCTCCACCTACGTGCTGGAAGGAAGTACTAGAACAGCAATTGTGGGGCAATAGTAATATATGTTATAACAATGCAGTACTTTATCTACCGTCCTTTGCAAAATATGGCATTCAACATTTATCGGATATGATACACCCTCAAACACGTAGATGGATTTCAATGCAAGACGTAGCTAGAAAAACACATATGAGGCATATAGATGTCCAGCGGTTGCTAAATAAAATAAAACATGCTGTACCAATTGAATGGTTTCGTCTGCCAAATGTAAATAATAATAGTTTGACTCCACAACCCGCATTAGTTCTTGATGATGAGATGTTAAAATACAAGATGAGATCCAAGGAATGGTACCATATTATGAGACGAAAACAAGTAACACCTCCCATAGCAATTAGGAGATGGGATGACTCAAGCTATAAACCATCCAGTTGGAAAAATGTATGGAAAATCTTACATTCTCCATCCATACCAAATATGGCTCGTGATTTATTGTGGCGATTACTACATCGACGGCTATGGGTGGGACACTTGACATACAAGTGCAATATTACGACTTCTGATAGGTGTTACTTATGTCAAACAGACGAGGAAACAATCGAACATTTATTTGCGGAATGTCCAATATCGTCACAATTTTGGGACTATATCAGCCAAATCTTGGCAAAATTTGGAGCGAAGCCCATTGTTCTAGACACGCATGTAGTCTTATTTAGAGATTTTGGATCAAGCGGTGTAAATATCATAAAGTCTGAAAGGACTATTTTAATAACAATACTAACCATAGGTGTTTGGGCCATTTGGAAACATCGGTGTGCACAGACGAAAAATCCATCTATGGGCAATCACAATAGAGCAATAATGGCAATATTTCGGTCATTGCTGCTGAATCATATTCCTTGCGAATATTTTAGATTAAAGCAGCATGGTAAAGAAAAAGTATTCAAGGACATATGGTGCAAAACAAACATAGTTTCAATAGAGTTGGGAGCTGTAAAAATAAATGAGCCTGCACTAGCTTAAATCATTTAATTACTACAGCTGATTTATCTGTGTCTTTTAATTAATCTGTGTCATGTAATTCATTTTAGTCTGCACTTTGTTATTGTTATGTTTAATAATTCATGTTAAGAAATAAACAGACTGGGGTAATTTAATAATCAATCGATAAAGTAATTTGCCATTGAATTATAAAATTGTCCCAGGAAATTTTAGGAATTTGCACAGAGTTTTATAGGGTTATTTGTTCCCGGGTAATTTACAAAACCTTACAACAAAGTAAATCAAAAATGGAAACAAGAGCGCCATCTATTTCCATCTATTTTTCTGTAATTTTCCTGCTGACTATATATGTTATGCTACCTGAATGCTACTACGCCCACTGATCTTTAAGACTCAGCCCACTGGCATCAATGATTGACTTATTTGTCATTGATTGACGAGTCACTTTTCATTTGTTGAATAGTTGCACTCGCCACACGGGTCTACTACCACACATGGATTGAATGGTAATTTACAAAACCTTACAATAAAGTAAATTGAAAATGTAAACAAGAGGGCCATCAATTTTTCTGGAATTTTTCTGCCGACTATATGTATTATACTACCCAAATGCTACTACGCCCGCTGATCTTTAGAGAATCAGCCCACTGGCGTCAATGATTGACTTATTTGTCATAGATTGACGAGGCACCTTTCATTTGTTGGATAGTTGCACTCGCCACACGGGTCTACTACTACACCTGGGTTGAATAGTAATGCCTTTGTTAAGTTTTGTTTTGCTATCGGAGCTTTATCAGCCTATTGTTTTGTATCTATACTTTTTAAGCCATATGTATTTATAGATTGTATTAATGCTCATTATTTATCATTGTTTTGGTGTAATATTAATCAAGATTACTAGTTCACCAGGTTTTTTTCTGGGGGTTTGCAAGCCTTTTTAAAGGAGTTCCTCCGTGAAGTTTGTCCGACTGCGTCAGCGTCGGTTTTTCAAAAAAAAAAGAAAAAAAAAGTAGTAGTAGTAGTAGTAGTAGCAGTAGCAGTAGCAGTAGCAGTAGCAGTAGCAGTAGTAGTAGTAGTAGTAGTAGCAGTAGCAGTAGTAGTAGTAGTAGTAGCAGTAGCAGGTAGTAGTAGTAGTAGCAGTAGCAGGTAGTAGTAGTAGTAGCAGTAGCAGTAGCAGTAGCAGTAGCAGTAGTAGCAGCAGCAGCAGGTAGTAGTAGTAGTAGTAGTAGTAGTAGTAGTAGTAGTAGTAGTAGTAGTAGTAGTAGTAGTAGTCGAAGTGAACGCACGCATTTATTTAGCTCTGCAATTGCTGCCCGAATTTGCTAGTTTCTAGCGCGATTTTGTAGATAAATTTTATACATATATTTCGTATTAGTATTTCCTTTCAAACTTTATGTTTAATTTGTAAATTCTTGTCTTGGTTGGAGCGCATTTTGTGTCTCCATTTTCTAAAGGCATTCCTCTTAGCTGGCGGTTTCCGCCATTTAATAGGGCTCCTCTTACTGTGGTCAATGCAATACATTTCTCACCGTGCCAGTCTGCTATTTCTATAGTTCGTAGGCTGGCGCATTATATTTGGCAAGATCGCTTGAGTGAGTGGATTTAATTCCTTTGTCATTTGTAAGCACAAGCCTAGTTCTTTAACTATATAAATCCTTATAGTCAGTTGGCTGTCCACGGTCAACTCGAACAGACTAATAAATATATGACTGTAATATGTTAGTATGCATTAGGAAACCACTTTAATCGGTTAGGTGTTAGTGAACCACTTAGAAAGTGGTTCAAACTAACAAATATACGACTGTACTCTCTATTCGTATATTTGTTGGTAGACGTCAGGGTTTCAAATGGGGACACTATTTATTTAGTGTTTAGCTCTTTCCCCGACGTCTTGGTGTTATATATTTGTATTATATATTGTAGTAGTATGGGGTTCCTCTTTTTATAAAACACCATGGCAACCTCATATAAGCGTACCCTGAGTCTTAAAATCACGACAAAGGCTTGGGGTGTTTCGGCAATTGAGGTGTATCATGGGTTGAAGGATGTAGTTGGGGCAGGGCCACGGGTCCTTCAAGGTCTCGTTAATGTTTCCAAATCTGTATGGAATGTCACCGTAGTTAATGAAAGTGTGAAGGAAAAGTTGCTCGACGAGGTCCTTGTCGTGAAGGGTGAGGTGTGTAATGTGGAGGAAATAGATTCTGATCGTCCATTAGTCAAGATGAAGGTTCCATTAGAGATCCCAGATGAACGGGTTATCACTGAATTGATCAAGTATGGCAAAGTGGACAAAGTAGAACACGAGACCTATCCAGTTGATCGAACCTTAGAAAATGGCATCAGAAGAATTTGGTTTGAAAAGGTAGAACAACCTCTCCCAAGCAAGGTCACCATAGATGGTCGATTTATCTTGCCATTATGGTACAGGGGGCAAATCAAAGAGTGTAGAATCTGCTTAAGCACAGAACATCTTGCAACAGATTGTCCTAACAAAAACAAATGTCTAGTTTGTGGATCATCTGATCATTTTAAGTGGCGATGCCCGCAGAACAAATATGTCAAAAAGGTTGCTGATAAAAGTGCAGAGCAAGTTGTCTCTAAAGAGAATGTCATAGAACCGGTAGCTGCTGAGATTGTAGCTGAAATCCATACTAATGGGAAGCACGTTGCTAAGAAAAATGTCATCGAACCAGTAGTTGCTGAGATTGTAGCTGAAGTCCATGTTAATGACAAGCATGGGGAAAAAACTAAGAATCCAATCGCTGTAGTTGCAGGCGATGACATAGCGGTTCTAGATGAGGGGCTAAGTCTTACTCCAGTAACAAGTCAATCCAAGTTTGATGTCAGAGAGGCTAAGTCAGAGAGGCTAATTCCACACAAGTTGAAGACGATGATCAATACCCTCTGGAAGAGAGTTTTAATTTAGGACAAGTAAAATTCAGGTCGCAAGATACTGAAACTAACTTTGATTTTCCACCGAGTACACTCAATCTAGACGATTAAAATAATGTAGAGAAAGTAATTGGTGTCTCGGATCGATTTAGTGGAACAAAGCGACAGAAAGATGGAGAGAGTTCTGAATCAGAAATAGAGGAAAGTGATATAGAAGACGATAATATGTCAGTCGCTGAATCTGATATATCCATTCAAACACAGAGTTCTAAATCACCTGATGAAATGGTCATGTACAGGTCAGAGGCAGGAGAGGTGTTAGTTCCATATGTGACGGCAAATGGTGTTAAATATAGGCATCTGCATCATGATTCAGATATATTAAAATATAAGCATTTGGAAAAAGTTGAGCTAAGTAATGCAGCGTTTGTGAGTAAAATAGGTAAATGGTCTAAGAGAGGGTCGAAAAAATCAAAATCTAGTTAGCTTAATAATGGCGGTTTTACACAGCATTTTATTACCTTTTATGCTAATTTGCACACTCAATTGTAGAGGCTTAAATAGTGACATAAAGCAACGTCACTTACTAGAGACTCTGAAAAATGAGCAGATTGACATTGCTTTGATACAGGAAACAAAAATTCAGAAGTCAGAATCATACGATAATTTAGAAAAGATTTCTGGATCCAGAATATTTTATTCGTTATCTCAAGATAATAGTGCAGGCGTAGCAATTGTTATACTCCCTCGTTGTTCAGCCTATGTAAATATAATCTCTTCAGTATCAGGTGCAAATGGTCGCTGGGTGAGAGTCACGCTAGATATACAACAAACACGTATCATGTTGCTGTGTATATATGCACCTGCATCTCATCAACTACGTCGTAATTTTTTAAGGAGATGTCTAAAACAGCACTAGATAACATCACTGAAAACTTAGTAATGGGTGGTGACTTTAATTGTGTCATAGACAAAGAAAATGACAGGAATGCAACTTCAACTTATACTGATACATCACATAAACTCTTAAAAGAAATATGTGATAATGAAAATTTAGTTGACACCTATAGAATATCAAACCTCATGGTAAAGATCTTACATGTTTTTCGGGAGATGGTAAAGTTGGTTCAAGGATAGACAGAATGTATGTGAATAGTTTGTTAACAGGGTACTGGAGAGATGTTAATATTAAGCCAGTTGCATTCTCCGATCATAACATGGTTTGTGTAACCTTTGCCAATGCTGACTGGGTAACAAACGGGGTCGGGTTTTGGAAATTAAACACAACACTGTTGGGAGAAGAATTTTATAAGAATAATATAGAGAGTTGTTGGCAACATTGGATCAATACGAAAGCATCATATAAGAGCACATTGCAATGGTGGGAGGATGTAAAACTGGATTTAAAGTATGTTTCCCGAAAGTATGCTATTAGAAAAGCACAGGAAATACGCAAACGCAAGAAAACACTTCATCGATCACTGATGAAAATTAATGCTAATGTAAATAATGGTGAAGATAATTATTATGAAGTACTGGTTAAAATTAAAAGTAAAATAAGAGATATAGAACAATATGAGTTTGAGGGTGCAAAAATTAGAGCAAGAGCCCAGATGCACGCAGAAGGGGAAAAGCCAAGCCGATATTTTTGCACATTAGAAAAAGCACGGGCAATAGATAGGGTGATGTGCTCATTAAACATGCCGGATGGTTCAACCGTCTTTACCAACAATGAAATGAGTACTATTGTATGCAATTACTATGAGTCATTGTACAAGTCAGAGGGAATTGATGAAGATGCAAAATTGGATTTGTTAGCAAATATAGACAAAAAGGTGTCAGACACAGGCAGTGAATTTTGTGATCAACCCTTAACACTAGAAGATTTAACTAAATCCCTTAAAGGTATGAAACTAGAAAAATCACCGGGGTGTGATGGCCTTCCAGTTGGATTTTACAAAACGTTTTGGCACCTTGTAGGTCCAATAATGGAAGAATTAGGCACTGAAATTTTTGAGAAAGGCCATTTACCACCAACTATGGCTAGGGCATACGTAAGGCTAATATATAAAGGAAATGACAGACGTCTAATTCAGAACTACAGACCAATTTCTCTACTATGTGTAGACTACAAAATAATATCCAGAGCACTAAGATTGAAACTAGGTAGTGTTTTAGGAGAAATCGTTGGAACAGAGCAGACATGTGCTGTACCCAGGAGGACAATTCTAACCAATACCATGGTAATAAGAGACCTTATACAATTGGTTGAGAAGGATAGCATCCCTTCAGCTGTGATTGCCTTGGACAATGAAAAGGCGTTTGGCCGTGTGGAATGGGATTTTCTTTTTAATTCTTTGCAATCGTTTGGGTTAGGCTCAAACTTTATTAAATGGGTTACGATTTTATATACGGATATCAAGAGTAGCTATTTAGTGAACAATCAATTATCCAGAGAAATTGTCTTAGAACGTGGGGTTAGACAGGGGTGTTCCCTATCGCCATTATTATTTGTTATTGTGATGGAATCACTTGGCATGGCATTGAGGCAAAATAATAACTTTCAAGGCATATGTATTCGTGGCATTGAAAGACCACTTAAGCTGTCACAATATGCTGATGACACAACTGTGTTTACCAGTTCAAACAATGATTTTGCAATTTTAAACCACGTACTAGAAAAGTTCCAAAATGCATCTGGTTTGAAAATCAATAAAGGAAAATCCAAAGGATTATTTTTGTGGCCATGGAAAGAGCGGAATGACCAGCCACTTGAAATCAATTGGTCTAATGATACCATTAAGATTTTAGCATCTATTTTGGCAGGAAACCGAATACAATACAAAATTGGAATGAACGCGTATCTAAGCTTAAGAGAATATTAGCAAATTGGAAGCGTCGTCGTCTTTCAATCTTTGGTAGGGTGTTTGTTGTCAATAACTTGGCATTATCTGGGCTATGGTATACAGCATCTGTTGTACACATGCCAAAACATGTAGAAAAGGAGGTTAATGAGTTGATATTGTCATTCATATGGGAAGAAAAGAATCATTTAGTTTCCCATCGTGTTCTCAATAATGCTAAGTTAGAAGGAGGACTTGATTTAATTGATATTAAAGTGAAATGTGTTTCTTTAAGGTTAACATTTTTGGATGATCTTATTACATCAGATGAGACGTGGGCATGTGTTTCATGAGCTCTCATGGAGAGAATTGTAGAACCATTTCTGGCGGAGCATGTTTTTACCTCAAAGAAGCCACCTCCGAATAGCCAAATGATACCAGATGTGTTTAAAGATCAAGTTAAGGAGTTAGAAATATTTGACAGATACATGCCTCCACCTACGTGCTGGAAGGAAGTACTAGAACAGCAACTGTGGGGCAATAGTAATATATGTTACAACAATGCAGTACTTTATCTACCGTCCTTTGCAAAATATGGCATTCAACATGTATCTGATATGATACACCCTCAAACACGTAGATGGATTTCAATGCAAGAAGTAGCTAGAAAAACACATATGAGGCATATAGATGTCCAGCGGTTGCTAAATAAAATAAAACATGCTGTACCAATTGAATGGTTTCGTCTGCCAAATGTAAATAATAATAGTTTGACTCCACAACCCACATTAGTTCTTGATGATGAGATGTTAAAATACAAGATGAGATCCAAGGAATGGTACCATATTATGAGACGAAAACAAGTAACACCTCCCATAGCAATTAGGAGATGGGATGACTCAAGATATAAACCATCCAGTTGGAAAAATGTATGGAAAATCTTACATTCTCCATACATACCAAATATGGCTCGTGATTTATTGTGGCGATTACTACATCGACGGCTATGGGTGGGACACTTGACATAACAAGTGCAATATTACGACTTCTGATAGGTGTTACTTATGTCAAACAGACGAGGACTATATCAGCCAAATCTTGGAACACACGTGTCATGC
>CM067366.1:12165263-12188682 GCA_034401795.1 Chaetoderma sp. LZ-2023a | reverse complement strand
CACGACACGACGATGTTTTCATGAGGAGGCCGCCAAAACCGGCCTCTACAGTGATCCTGAGGATATTAATTTGCAGGTCAAGAGAAGATCATTTTTGAAAATTCACCACTGAAATCACTGGCTCGATAATTGAGCCAGTCATTCCAATAGTAACTCTTCAAAACAGTTGTCTATTGGCCTGCAAATAGGCACTCAATAACCAAATTTTTTTTATATATTCTTGACTCAATTTAGGTAATACAGGGTTAATAAATTATGAGGACGACGATGATGTACCATGTCTGTTTAACCTTTCCCGTAGTGTATTATCGTATGATTCACATTTGTTGCATTCGAGATAGGGTAAAAATTACAGACTTGTTATAGACAGTCTTGAGGCGTACTATGTGTGTGGTAAATTTCAAAAGAAAAACATGCGTAATAATATTGTAGAGGGCGAAAAAGTAGACAAAGTTCGCTAACAATAATGGATCCATCTAAAAATAAAGGCTTGGCTTCTTCGAAATTACACCTCTAATGTAATGACCGGTCATCTTCTTACGTTATCACAACGACTAGACTGTTACACAGACTCAACTTCGGATATCAGACAGACCCGGACCCAGTCTATCTCCGTAGCAGACAGTAGAAGCAACACTGTGGATCGTGAAATCGCTACGTCAATGGCTACTCAATAGGCCCCTACATAAGAGATACATTTCTCGATCTCGTATCGAAAGAGAACTCGCGGGATACGAATGAATAATGGATGTGTGCTTATCAGTAGTATCCTTTTGTCTTTAATCCATCCGTGGGAATAAATCCATGAAGGGTTAAGGCAATTATGTAGCAGTATTGATAGACTACCAATGTTTCGAATTTCCAGTCAAAACTGCTGTTAATAATATTGTAGCAGATTGTTGAATACAGAAATCAACCGAAAGTGTAGGCCGATGCATGTGCTAAGTTAAGAACGTCTACAGGAAATTCGGCCACAGAATTTCAACCATATAGTTAGATAGGTATATCAATACGCTAGTGAATTAATGGATTGGGGTTAAACAATATCTTACCATGAAGTAATTTCGTAGTGCACAATTTCATACCGAAAATTTGCTAAATCCCCGTTGATTCACAGTTTTCAGTGCCCTATTGTCAGTAGTAGGTTTAGCCCCATAATTTCACCTACATAGACTTGAGCCTTAATATACTAGGTATATTCCGAATCTAACAAATTCTAGATGAAATAATTTTATTAGGCTTAAATGTTGGGGTTTTCGTGCTTTTCGGTGCCCTACTGTCTGTATGTAATATGGTCGGCTCCAGAAATTCGCTCACATAGACGTAGAGGGATTTGAATACGATAGTTATATTGGGAATTTAACAAATTCGACCGTGAAGTAATTTCGTAGTATACGATTTCATCGCGTAAAATTGTTTCGATTTTGTCAGATCTGCGGGTTTTCAATGCCCTACTATTACCTGTCTGCAATAGGTTTGGCCACATAATTTCACCGACATGGTTAGATAGCGATATGAACACGCTAATGAATCTTGAGTTTTCTACCACGTTGTAATTTCGTAATATTCAATTTAGTAGCCACGGACAGTTGTCAAATGCCAACAATTTACTATATTCGGTATCAGAATGTCTGTTCTCGATTTGTAATAATTTTTTTTATATATGGATGTATATAACTCAATATGAGCTAGTGCTTTTGCACAATTCTACCATCAAGTAATCTCATCGTAGGTAGTTACATATTCGCCGTATGGCCCCATTATAATATGGTTGGTTCACATTCACCACATTCAGATAGGTGTCGGTATGTCCTGGCATATCGCTCATAATGGGTTCGGCCCCAGGCTGTCACCCATATGTTTAGATAGGTATAGGCATACGCTTACGGAGTAGTGAGATTTAAAACTATCTACCATGAAATAATTTCGGCTCAAATTTAGGCCGATTCATGGTTTTCTTTGCACCCAGTCAAATTAGTTTCAAAATAGTCATCAGCTTACCTGTATAGTTACCTTGAAATTGGAAGTCTGGGAATTCATTATTCAGCGTATATATAGACATCGATTCCAACACGCAAAAAAGGGGTGGAGCTTAGCTAGAAATAGGCGTGGCATACCTAGAAATGGATCCCTCTATTGAAATTGGCATGAGCAACTTGAGCATTACTGGGCTAATACCACTTGTTAATGCGTGGTCCACACAATACGGACCACTTGTGTTAAGAGAGCACCCGTATTTATAGGTCAGATATTTTAACAAGGCCAATCATAGATTGTAGACCCTTGGCATCCCGAACGCACATAGACCCGAATACAATACACTCATCCTCTGACGGCGCGAGGGTAATTAATACCACTTGCTAATGGGCCTTTTCAGGTTGTCTATCCATCATATTACGTCATATGACGTCGTAATTAATTAAGTGAAGCGTAGGATAACATCATAATAATGACGTCATGAGTGACTCGATTTAGTCCCTCTTAAATGTTTAATAATCTGACACGTTGTACGAATTGTATGTTTTTGTTATTTAATAACAAAAGCTGTTGAATATTTTGAATGTAATTTGATTGGCAGTCAATTTGCTGTCAAAATATTCAACGGCTTACCTGTATAGTTTTCTTGAAATTTATCGTCTAGTAGTTCAGAAATCCATCGATCCCAACTCGAGAGTGGTATGGGTGGAGCTTAGCTAGAGATGGGCAGGACATAGCTAAACAGGAAAGGTTCATTGTGTTAATAAACCACCACAGTTTTCAGTGCCCTATTGTCTGTAGTATGTTCAGCCCCATAATTTACCCCACATAGACTTCAGCTTTAATAAGCTAGTTATATTCCGAATCTAACAAATTCTAGATGAAGTAATTTTAATACGCAAAATTTAGCTTAAATGATGGTGTATTCGTGTTTTTCGGTGCCCTACTTTCCGTAATATGGTCGGTTCCAGAACTTCGCTCACATAGACGTATAGAAGTTTGAATATGCTAGTTACATTGGGAATTTAAAAGAATTCGAACGTGAAGTATTTTCGTAGTATGCGATTTCATAGCATAAATTTGTTCCAATGTTGGCAGATCTGTGGTTTTCAATACCCTACCGTCTGCATTATGTGTGGCTACATAATTTCACCCATATGGTTAGATAGGGATATGAATACGCTAATGAATTCAGTATTAGAATCTCAGTTCTCGGTTTGTAATCTTTTTTTTTACACATAGCTGTATATAACCGAATATGTACTACTGCTTTTGCACGATTCTACCATCAAGTAATTTGGTAATATGTAGTTACATATTCGCCATATAGCCCCATTGTAATATGGTTGGTTCACATTCACCACATTCAGATAGGTGTCGATATGTCCTGACCTATCGCTCATAATGGGTTCGGCCCAGAATATCACCAATATGTTTAGATAGGTATAGGCATAAGCTTACGACGTAGTGAGATTGAAAAATTTTATAACGTAAATAAGCTCAAACTTAGGATAATTCATGGTTTTCATTGCACTACGTTCACCCCCAGAATTTCACCCACAAATACTTATAGGAAATATGCTAGTTGTATTCCGAATTTAAAAAAATTCTACAGGAACGTAATTTCATAGTACACAATTCCATACCGAAAATTGGCGCAAATTCTGTCAGATCAACGATTTTCTGTACCACACTGTTTGCAATAGGTTCGACCCCAGAAGTTCACCCATATGGTTAGATACGTATATAAATACGCTAACAAAGTATCAAAGGTTTAAAAAAATTTACTATACAGTAATTTCGTCATATGCAATTTAGTAATGGCACACCATTGTCAAATTTCAATAATGTACTATATTCGGTACAAGAATATCTCTACATGCCTTGTAGTCAGTTTTTGAACTTAAGGCCATGTAGAACGCACTATGTTCTCGTGCTGTGCGAAATATTGTAATAATTCTACCACCAAATATTTAGTATGGTAATGTGAAAATATTTCTATATATCCCATATTATTAGCCGCGTGTACTGGTAGAACCTGACTTATCAGGCTAATGCCCTAACATGTGTACATATGGTCAACAAGATCGTCATCATTGCACCGGTTGAGGCTGATTTTGGCCTTTTTGTCGAGCAAAAATATTTGATTTAATAATTTGTCATTGTTTCCAGTAAAGATATCGTTTAATAGGTGGCATAGATATGCTAGCTAAATGAAACAGCTCACGATTGTGGCTGTTTCCCACTGGGTCTTCAGTCAGAGTGTTTTCTACTATATCATTTTCATTGGAGAAAACTAGTTCTCCTTCGATCAATACTCACCATTCTGTTACTTCTGATATACAGCTGGCCCTGACAGCGGCTCTAGGACTATAGACGTAGAAAGCTTTACCGACTCCTGGGAACCGGGTACTCGGCTCCCAACTGCCGAGTACCCGTTTACCATAGAGCTCATTCTTGTTTGCATAGCAACAAGAGCAATACATGCTTTTTGCATTAAGGATTTTAGTGGGTTTTTTGTGAAACAAAAGATCTAAGTCTTTAATTTGTGATAGTTTGTGTGTTCGTGAAAGGATTAACTAAGGACTATGGAGCATACCGCTGAAGATAACCAGGTTGTATCGTTCTTTATTATCCATAGTTAAAAGACTTAGGTCTCTAAATTTCGTTGTGTCGCATGTTCCAATTTCTGACCCCATAGAATCTGGGACATGTGCTAACAACGATATATGCCAGACGATCGCCTTCTTTAAACCCCAACAGGCGATCGGCAGATATGAAAATAGGTGTTTGCTACGGTATTTCTAACACGAATATCGGCTGACGTCGTTCTCCGTAGAATCCGAGCGGGTGACGTCACACCCGGTCGCTCGGATGTTTATGTGAAGAAAAATTTTTTCATTAATTCGCGCATCTTGTTCTTGGTGCTGCGTACTAAAAATGGTACCGGAAACTTTAGAATGATCAAGTTTACGTGCGATCACGATCGATTTGCAATGATCGGTGGTTTCAAAATTCTTGAGTAGATGCGTGGTCTGCGGTTTTACCGTGTGATACAGCAGTTTGTTATACATTTTGTTGTTTTCTTCACATATCGTGCTGCTTTCGTTAGGAGTATAATTTATATTGATTAGTAAATATACCCTGAATGCTATGCGATATGATTCCTGGAGCCGTTACACATCCTGGAGGATCTATTATGGGTGTGTTTGTGCC
This sequence comes from Chaetoderma sp. LZ-2023a, assembly GCA_034401795.1. Taxonomy (NCBI): domain Eukaryota; kingdom Metazoa; phylum Mollusca; class Caudofoveata; order Chaetodermatida; family Chaetodermatidae; genus Chaetoderma; species Chaetoderma sp. LZ-2023a. The sequence goes on along the minus strand of CM067366.1, from coordinate 12,183,489 downwards.
CGCCGCGTGCTTGTCGTCATAATCAATGCGATCGTTGTTGTAACGTGGCGGGGTGGGGTGCGGGGAGGTTACGGTTAATTTATGAGTCAAAATTATTTGAAAATTAATTGTCTGCCTTCCATCCGGGTCTCGTTCCGCTTGTTTATTGTAGGTTTGTGCTTATTTTATAGGCCAAGCCAGCCCCGCCATCATGTGACGACTGCCATAAGTTTGTCCGTGTAATGTTCAAGGACCATGTCTGTTTTAGGTGTTCCCTGTGTAATATAGATCATAGGTGTAATGTTTGTGCAGTGTGGTCCGTCGAAATGATGGTTAAGTTCCTTGCCCAGAAGGACTTGGCTGGGTCTGACGCAGGGTCAGGCGGTCCGAGAGGAAATCGTGGAGCGCCCGGTTCGGCCGGTGGGGGTGCTCCACGTCCCCAGCTGGAGGTGGCGGAGATGGCACCGCCGGCGTGGTTTGGTCCGGCTATGCAGGGTTTTCTGCATAGCGTTCTGCCCACGCTGGTGTCGTCCCTGCTACCAAAGGTTGGGGGGCAGTTTCTCCCCATGCCTGGTACGGATCCTGTCCTCGGACAGGATTCTGGACTGGTTACCGAGGGGGCCGTCTCGTACGGTCCCCTGGCAGGCACGTCTGGCTTCGGTCAGACAGGTTCTGTCTCTCTGCGGCCACCTCCGGGTGGTCCAGTAGCGGTGGCCGGTCCGTCAGGTATGGGAGCTGTCCGCCAGGACGGCTCCACGGTTGACTCGTCTAGTGACGGCTCTTCGGAGTCTGAAGACGAGGAGGCCGAGGAGGAGAGGTTGCTGCGGCCCGTGAAGCCGCAGGTGGAGAATATGGAGGTTGATTCCGTCCTGGACGGAACCGGCCTCCGGCGTCTGGTTTGGCGCAAGCCAGGTCAGCGGCTCCGCCTGCGGCTGAGGCCAATCCGTTACCTTGCACCGGTTCCGCGCGGCTTGGTTTGTCACCAGCCGTCATGGGAACGGGTGTGCCGGGCCAGGCGTGGTACTCACCTATCTCGCCTGGTCCGGCAGCCGGACGTGGGGTCCCGTTGGCGCCCGTGTCCGGCTATGGTTCCGCGACTGTTACGGGTCCGTACGGTTTTCCGTGCGGACCTACCCCATGGACCGGAGTGTTTCATGGGGTGGCGGCGGAACCGTGTGGTAGCGGAGTGCCTGGCGTGTCAGCCGTGGCTCCTTGCCGGAAGGCCGTGGCTGGCAGACCCATGAGCACGTCAACGGGTGACGTGTTTGCGAGGGTGTCTTCATCGGAGGTAGATTGGTCAGATGCTCTGGCGTGGCTAGCCAGGGTTGACCCGTCTGTGGTTTCGGCCACGGCCGATGAAGATGCGCCCCGTCCATCGGTTGCGTCGATTAGGACGGGGATTTTGCCCGCGGCCCGGATCCAGTCAGTGGGACTGGATCCACGGTTCATAGATTTGTTGGATGCTATTTATAGCAAACAACTAATGACCAAGGGTCAGCTCCCTGCGGCCTCCAGGGAGGTGCGGGCAAGATGTCGTATTCCGTGGGGTGAATACGACAGGTATGGTGTAGTCCCGTCGGTCACGGAGGATGACCGATGGGTACTAGGAGTCCAGAGTGCCGGGTCAGGTGGCCCCGGTCCGGCACTAGTGGATAAGTCCCAGGTACACCAGGAAGAAGTCCTGTCCCTATGCGATGAGGGTGTGAGGGCAGCGATGAGCGCTGTCAATCACTCTTATCGTCTCCTTCAGTCGGTGTGGGCTGAAGCGGGACAGGCCACCCTGTGCCACCTGTGGCGCTCTCATGTGTTAATGACGGCTTGGTGCTGTCGATGGACGCATTGGCAAGGGTGCAAGCGCGAGTGACGAAGTCCAGGAGGCAAATGGTCATTGACCATATGCGTCCGGCTACGGCAGTCAGGGAGCGTCTTCTTGGGACGCCCCTGACAGGGCCTAGCATCTTTGGTGGCCAAGCGCGGGCCATCTTAGAGGACACCGCCAGTATCGCGCAGAATCGGTTAGCGGTAAATCTACAGCTAGAGCTAGTGCGGCAAGCGCATGCACTAGGGGCTGTGGGCAAACCGCTAACGGGAAAGCCTTCAAAGAAGCAGAAGAAGCATAAAAGCAAGGCGAAAGCCAGGCCTGTTGCGACTTCTGTTTCAGCTGGGTTCTCGGAGCCGCCGCCGGCGAAGAAACCCAGGAAGGTTGTAGAGGCGCCTACCCTCCCCAATGTTGCTCCTGACCGCCCTAGAGGCGGGAAGGGCAAGGGGAAGGGTAAGGGTAAGGCCTCAAAGGGCGGACAGAAGGGGCCGAAGCGTACCTGAGGGTACGCAAGCTCCCTTCATATCCGCCTGGACCGCGCCTGTGTGACAGGAACAGCGGTGCCAGTTATACCCGTCGTGCCTAGAACGAAATGGTTCTCACTCTCTCTCGTTAAGAAAGAGGGGGGGGGGGCGGACTGCGAGCCGGACAACCCCGTTAGACGTCGAGGCATCTATGGTGGGTGGAAGGCTCATGCGTTTCGTCGAGGCCTAGCGAGGTGTGACGTCAGACAGTCTGGTCCTGGGATGGTTATCCCAGGGCTACATGCCGGAGTGGTGGGACTTTCCGCCACAAAATCTGTCTTTGGCACCTGTCTGGACACCCGTACCAAGGGAGCCAGACAAGTTAGAAGCCGTTCAAAAGGAAGTGTCGGGTTTGCTTCTGAAGGGAGCAATAAAACCAGCAAACCGGAACACTCCAGGCTTCTATTCAAACATGTTCCTTGTCCCCAAAAGCACAGGGGGATGGAGACCCATACTCAATCTCAGGCCATTAAATTGGTTTATCCATACGCCTCGGTTCCAGATGGAAACGCCGAGGTCGGTAATGGCGGGATTGAGGAAAGGAATGTGGTGTGTATCGATCGATCTGAAAGATGCATATTTCCACATTCCGATGAATCGGAGTTGGCACAGGTTTCTGAGATTTGCGTTTCAGAATCAATTATGGGAGTTTACAGTTCTCCCGTTTGGCCTGTCGACAGCTCCGAGGGTTTTCACAAGAGTGGTCCTTGCAGTGACAGCGTTTCTCAGAAAAGAGAACGTGGCGCTACACACCTACATAGACGACTGGCTGCTCAAGGCAGACTCGGCAGCCAGGTTGAACGTGGATACTGCTCTGACTCTGAAGTTACTTTCAGATCTAGGCTGGATAGTCAACGAGGAGAAATCCGAGTTGACGCCCACTCAACATTTCGTTTATTTGGGGATGCGATTCGACCTCGAGGAGGGCAGGGTTTACCCGTCAGAGCCCATAGTGGTGTCTCTGTTAGCCATCCTCAGGAGTTTTCGAGTGGGAAACCACATTCAGGCGAGGCGGTTCCTTCAGATGCTGGGCATGATGGTCTCCATGGAGCAGGTTATCCCGTACGCTGCTCTAATGCGAAGACCTATCCAGTTGTATCTGATGGCTCTGTGGAAACAGAGAACAGAACCCCTGTCAAAACTGGTGCCAGTTTTGGAGCCGATAATATCGCATCTTCTATGGTGGAAACAGCGTCAGAATCTCCTAATAGGGGTTTCGCTGCACCTACCCCACCCCAGCTGTCCGTTTACACGGATGCATCGCTGGAGGGGTGGGGTGCCTGCCTGGGAGAACACCAGGTCTCGGGCACATGGACTCTCCCGGAGAGTCAGCTGCATATCAATCTGTTGGAAATGATGGCAGTGGAACTGGCGTTGGAAGAGTTCCTTCCGATGATCAGGGGCAAGGTGATATTGATACGGTCGGACAATTCGACACTAGTATCATATATAAATCGCCAAGGCGGGACCAGGTCGCCCACCCTGTGCATCAGGGTGTGGCACTTGATTCAATGGTGCAGGAATTACTCGGTTGTTTTGAAAGCAGCTCATATTCCTGGCCGATTGAACATTCTGGCGGATGCTTTGTCTCGCAGACAGAGAATCTTGCCAACAGAATGGTCCCTCAACCCTCCGGTTCTACGACGGATCTTCGAGCATTGGGGCAAACCCAACGTGGACTTGTTCGCCACAAAGGAAAATGCTCAAATCATGACATATGTCTCGCCGATTCCAGATCCAAATGCCGTCGATACAGACGCTCTGGCGATAAGCTGGAGAGGGATGCACGCTTACGCGTACCCACCCACCATTCTTCTACCGAAGGTATTGGTGAAGGTCAGGGAGGAGCCGTGTCTGGTCCTGCTAATAGCGCCGTATTGGCCGAGCAGGGCGTGGTTCACGGATCTTCTAGATCTGCTGGTGGAAAATCCTGTGCAGTTGCCCGAGATTCCGAACATAATCTCCCAGGCCAAGGGACGCTTCCTACACGAGCGTCCCGAAATGTTCAAATTGACTGCGTGGATGTTGTCAAACAACGTTCCACGTCGGAAGGCTTTTCTCGACAGGCTGCTGATTTCATCGCGGCTGCGAGAAGGAGGTCAACCTTCAAGTCATATAACAACAAGGTTAACAGATTTGCAGACTGGTGTGAAGAAAAGGGTATTGATACCTTTCAATCCACTATACAGCAAATAGCAGACTTTCTCTGTGAGCTGTTCTTTGCAGGACTAGCTCCCGTCACAGTTGCTGGATACAAGTCAGCTTTGGCATCAGTTATCCCTTGTCTAGCCAACAGGGATAGTCCAGAGGTGGCCCAGTTAAATGTGATGTTGAAGGGAATGAGCAATCTCCGCCCGAGACAACTGGTAGTCATTCCAGCCTGGAGTCTATCTTTAGTGCTTAATGTACTGGCCAAGCACCCTTTCGAACCGTTGCGTTCGGCTAGTCTAAAGCATTTGACTCTAAAGGCGGTCTTTCTATTGGCAGCTTCCTCAGCTAGAAGGCGCAGTGAGATCCATGCGCTTTCGGCAGAGAGGAACCGATTTATTGTTTGTGGAGAAGGTCTGCGTCTTCTGTCAAGAGCAGAGTTTATGTCAAAGAACCAATCTTTGAGATATCCCGGCAAACCGATCATTATACCGAAGTTAACTAGGTTTGATCGTGATGCCAGTGTCTGGTGCCCGGTCCGTGCTTTGACTAAGTACAAGAAACGGACTGACTCGTTACGGTCGAACGATAGACATCTGTGGATCTGCCATAAAAAGCCTTATGGCGCCGCATCCATGGATACTATCTCTCGTTGGGTGGTCGAATGCATTCAGACTACTCACGAGATGGCGACTGGGCACCAGGTGCAGGGCGTAAGGGCACACAATGTCAGAGGAATAGCCGCCTCGACCGCCCTTTACAGTGGTGTTCCATTAGAGGACATCATGGCCGTTGCACAATGGCACTGTGAGTCCTCATTTACGGATTACTATATGAGGGATGTGTCAGACTCAGCCAATCCACTCGCTTTAGCTGTTTTGAAACGATAGTTAGTGACCACACTGCTTTTCCCCTTTTTTCACTTTGGTAAGAAAAGAACCTAAAGCAGGCATGGTCAGGCGAGAGGATGTCAACCAGATTGTGTCACTGATGGCCGAACCGGTGAATGGTTGGAGGCGGTACGTCTGAAGTCCTGTTATCATAAGGTAATTCAATAAGTGAGAGTTTTTTGTATTATGTATATGTATCATGTTCATTCATTTTATATATTCATGCTCATTCCCAGGCTAATACATGGAATATGCAGGGAGTAGTTAACCCTCTTGGCATATTGGTGTTTTCAGGCGAGATACATGTTCGTTAGTTCTCTCCCTTTTCTTAGGAGGAAAAGGGGGGGGGGGCTGTGACGCGAATGTGATTCGGTTCCGTGAACTTGACGGTCCTTTTAGGTCTCCGTTAGTCAAGTTTGAAGTCTAAAATCTTTCTCCAAGGGGCAAAATTAGCATTTATGGCTTGCCCCTTCCCACCAGGTTACTGATCAAATCTGGTGTATATCAGAGGTAACAGAATGGTGAGTATTGATCGAAGGAGAATGCAGGAAATGTCAATTTCCCTTTCTCCGAGATCTAACAATACTCACCATTCTGTTACGGACCCAGCCTCCCAGCCCCACGGAGGCAAGCCATAGTTTTCTCTTGTTTGGTGGCTATGCAAACAATATGAGCTCTATGGTAAACGGGTACTCGGCAGTTGGGAGCCGAGTACCCGGTTCCCAGGAGTCGGTAAAGCTTTCTAAGTCTATAATCCTAGAGCCGCTGTCAGGGCCAGCTGTATATCAGAAGTAACAGAATGGTGAGTATTGTTAGCTCTCGGAGAAAGGTAAATTGACATTTCCTGCAGTTCACAGTATTGGTTCTATCCTGGCCACTTAACTTTGTTGAAAAGGTTATCTGTCGGTACAGATCGGGGTCATGTATTGCATCAAAAGTATACTTGCTGTGTGCATTTCACTAGCATTGCAATGTATATTTCACCAATATATTTCCGGGTAATAAGCTCTTCACGTCTGTTTAGGAAGGTATCAAGATTTAGGTTTAAAATATTCTTTACAGTTTTTCTTTAATATGTTTGAATGGGTGTCAGGGTCTGTACTGCTTCTTGCACTGATTTTCTACTGACTGGTTTGCCAATTCTGTTGATTTCTTTATCTTTACAAGTTGTTGATACCTAATGACCCAAATTTGATCTGTTACACTCTGTTGATGCAGTAGTGCAATTTTCTCATCACTGGCTGCTCTTAATTTTGTCTGTTCATCTCTCTGTTAAGGAGTTTGGCCTGGAGAAAAAGGATGGATGGAAAAATTGTTGGGCTGACCAAAAATATAAGCTGCTTTTCCTAGCCCATAGCTAATACTGCCCATATCTATTTGCAAGAAATATTCCTTCTTTTGTGTTTATTGTCCGCATGTATTTTTGTCATAAGCGGCTTGTATGCCTTTATATAACTTCATTTATTCATGAAACATTTGAGTTTATTCTCAGAATTATAATAAGCTCCGGGCACGCTATTTACCATTGATGCCTTGCATCAATATGTGTACTTGTAGACTTCTCAGGTTGGTGTACAGCCGAGAGAATAGAGAGACGTGTGAGGCATGTAATCATAAGCGATATGCAAATAGGCCCTTTTCAGGTTTTTTCTTTTGTGAGATTTATTTTAAAAACATATAAAAATATATAAATACTTTCGGTCTTTAATCCTAACAATAGCTCGCTAGGGCGCCTTCCATCAGCAACATGAATTTTTACATCCGTGTCGAAGACGGCCAGGCTCCTGAATGTATTTACAGTTTAAAGACAGTGGTGTACATATTAAAGTCTGGCTCCATATGAAGCCACACGGACGGCTCGCACCATCCTCACATAGTGAGTGTTATATATTATAAATTATATGTACCGAGGTATCCATTCAGTCCTCAGAAGATATGACGTCGTAAAAACTATTTTTTCTATGAATAGTTACAGTCACAATGATGGTGACATGTTTGCGTAGTCCAGTCCATATATTTTCCGTGTGCGAACCTTTGATGGTCCGCGACCATGGCCGAAATGTGCGGGTCCAGTTCCGTGGCAGATGGAGCAGTAGGTGTTGACATAGTCCGAAGTGCTGGAGAAATTGGGCTGAACACGGCGCTATGCAGTCCAGGTTTGGCGCTGTTGCTGAATCCGATCATTGGCACTGTCAGCCCCAAAATAGTCGTTGGAACGTTCCCCAAGTGATGGCGTGAATATTAGGGAGAATTTTCCCGCTGAACACGTTTGTCAGAATGGTACGCGGAGGGTCAGTTAATGTGCTTGCCACAGGCACCGACGTCACTGGTGCAGCCATAACGGCTATTTCACTTCCTACATGTAAACTAGTGGAATGTTCTGAAGCTGATGTCATGATTTCAAATTCGGCAGACTCAGCTGAAGTTGGTGCCAAATCTAACGGGCTTAACAATACCCTTGGTGTAATGATCTCTGTTTGTACCGTCGTTGATGAAGAGATGGTGCCACACGATGTTCGCTTTACTTTGCGCTTAGTCTTGATGCTGATCACTGACAGAGGTGAACGCTGATGTGAAATTATAGGCCTGCAGGGATTCCTGCCACCTCGTTATCTGGCCCTTAAGGTTCTTTAGGTTCCTGAGCCAGCGTAGGGAGGCTTGGTCTGTGCGTAATGGAAACAGTCACCCATACAGAAAGTGTTTATAATACTTGGTGGAATACACTGCAGCTAATAATTCATGCTTGGTGGTGGCGTACCTCTTTTCAGTTGTATTAAGAGTACACACACCATAGTCTAATACCAGCTCAGTTCCGTCTTTTGCGACCTATGATAAAACAGCGCCAATGACAAAATGAAGAGGCATCAGTGTTGAGAATGAAGTCGAGATTAGGATTAGGGTGAGCAAGCATTGGTGCGGAAACGAGTTGTGCTTTCAGCACCTTGAAAGCTTCCTCACATTCACCGGTCCATTCGAAGGGTCGGCCATTTTCATTGATTTGAAATAATGGTGCCAAAATCTTGCTAAAAATAGCGGATGTACCTACTATAATACTGACAGAGCCCAATGAAGCTGTAGGTATCAGTCACTGTGGCGGGAGTTCTCCATTCAGATGTTCTCATATAGGCAGTGGTTAATTACCGTGATGGAAGCTCCAGTATCGGTAGTAGCACTGGTAGATATACCACCAAAATGGCAGACGGACTTGTATATGGTTTTATGAGGTGCCCGAGGAAGTGTTTCCAATGTTATGTGTTGCGGTTCAGTTCCATGGCTTCTGGGTCCTCTATGTAGAAGACCTGCTTAGCAATAGCTTCTGTTAACGATATAGGTGGCTTAGTGCTGAAGGGACTGACTTGCTGACGTTGTTGCGGGTTTTGCACTGGTGCAGACGGAGTCGGGGTAGCATGGTAGATGGTGCTGTTGCTTGTGGGGTAGGTGCCGTGAGTGTGTCATTAGTGGCAAGTAGTTTTGGATTTGAGTTCGTGGCGCAGGAAAAGGTTTTGCACTGTTCTGTCCACCTTTAGCAATGCATCATTTTGTGCTTCTTAGACGCACAGAAGAAACTGCTTACTCCGATGCTTATGTTTGGTATATTTTGTAATCCACATAGCCTGATGATTGGAGTCATCAGACATAATACTGTCGTCACCGGTGAATGATGTGGGTGAGGGTAGTGCGATGTTGGTATCACAGATCAATAGAGGGCACTGAGAATGCAGCACCATATTGGCTGGTCGTGTTGCCATGATAACCGTAGACTCAGTGGACGTGGTGGCACCAACTACTGCAGTCCTACATAGAAAAGCGGGTGTGGTGGTGCCAGCTTGGGTGGGTATAGCCAGTGCTGGCGAATATTTTGGCGTCAGTACTTTTCGCATAGTGTTTACTGGCGCAGTCGTGTGCAGGTTATGGTCGTAGTAGGTGGTGTGAAATGAATTTGAGTGGGGTTCCGGTCTGTGTTGGATGCTGAGCCAGGCCGACAGGGGAGCAACTGAACTGACTCAGTATTCAGCTTCCATTTTAGTTTAATGCCCCCTCATGTTGCGGGGTGGTACGGCGCACGGCCGCATGGTTCGGGGGTCTCGAATTTGGGCATCTCTCTCTCTCTCCAATGTCCCAGTTGGCCACATTCGAAACAGGTCCCTGGGTGTGGGTTGGTGTGTGGTGTGTTTTGTGCAGCGACTGTGTCACTGAGGGTTGTAAACAGATTGGTAAGAGAAGCCATTTGACTGGTGATCTCCTCCAAACCTGAGTTAGTTTGTTGTTGTCTTTTTGCTTTGGTGGTTGTTGTTATTATGGCAGGGGCCATGATTTTAGGGCCCTTGTTTGGCCTGACCTCGTCCTTGGCCCTTTTGCTGGTGGCTAATTTCCTGATTTTGGTACGGTGGGGTGGTGTCTTCCTGCCACGAATGAATGTCTCTGTAGGTGCTGTTGGAGAATTGGTGTTCCTTGTCGTCGTTGCAGCTGTTGTGTATTCCACCACATTAATTGGATGGTTCTGGTGCCGTGCATTCTTTTCTTGCTCCAAGACGTGTCCGATCCTAATAGCAGTGGCAGTCATGAGTTGTAGACCGCCAGACTCTAATTAGAATAGTTTTTCCCTTAGGGTGGGCTCAGCAATTAAGGCATCAATAAAGGCTTCTAATTGTAAATGTGTTACACCTGCCGCTTTTGTATTAGGGTCCGCCCACGTAACCAGGCGCCGAATTCGACTTCCTAATTCGGGAAGCATTTCGTTTGGACGCGACCACAGATTTTTCAGTTGTAAGCAGCTGGTCTCCCCAAGAGCAGTATCAACGAATTGTTTGGATAAGGCATTTCCTAGTACGGTATACATGGGAGTTGTGCCCGATCCGAGGTCATCCATGTCTTGTAATGCCTTGCCATCAGGTTGACAGCCCAGTACTCGCCCTTCTGTTGGTCGCCCCAACAATTCATTCAGGCGCTGACCGTAAATGGTGTGTGCTAGATTCTGGGAGTGATGGCGCATAATGCCAAGGTGCGTGTCATAGAACCGGCGACTCTGAGGTATGCCGGTGAACAGGTGAGGAGATGTAGTGGGTCATCACCGATCGTGCATTGTACATTCCTTGTTGTGGCCTCAGCTGTGTGAAATCAGGTGACTCACTTCTTTGGCTTTGAGTAAATGCTAAGGTATTGCATCCTCTAAGGGGAGTGTGTGGTCGAATATCATAATCCGGTGTTGGGAAACGGTGCCAATTATGAACTTCGGATAGGGTTATGAATGACATGTCTGCCTCGGAGACATCACTAAGTGTGCCCTCGCTGATCGGCGAATAGACATGTCTGTTAGAGGTGGACAGTCCCACACATGTTGTGGGATAGTCATTAGATTTGCTTATCTTACGGTGCACACACTCTATCAATTGGTACTCCTCATGAGCAGCACAGTCGGCATATTCATTGAAGTAGAATGGTGGCTGGAATCGCGCGGGCTCGTAGTAGGTGGGTTCGTCATTTCGAGCCCCACATCGGGCACCACGTGCAGCTCCATCACCTCATTGACACGTTGTTGCATCCTCCAGCTCGGACTCGACCTCGTACTCATGGTATTTGGCGACCTGATGATGCTGTTTCGCTAGCCTCGGGGAATTTGGAGGCAGCATTGGGCAACCGGGGTGTACAAAGACTGATCTCTAGGGCTGGTGGAACAATCATGTTCCAGTAGGGTCGGGCAAGAATCCCCTCCAATGGCAAACACCACCATCTCGTCCCAACTATTCGTCTAACCGGTGTGATGTTGCATTCTAGGCTTATTTTATTATTAGTTTTAAAAGGATTTATTCCTATTGATAGGGATGGCACAGCGAGTCGATGCTGGTTTCTTCAAAAGAGGATTAGGGACTAGCCGTGACTGGTTTATGATGTACCATTAGTATATTGTGTGGCGATACTGCACCGTCTATATTGTATCTCGCCAGACATACCTAACCTATTCTTATATATACTGAACCAAAAAATTTAGCAACACTGAGAATATTACTGTATAAAAGTTATTTAACAAAAACAATAACTTGATTCAAATATATTTTTTATTTGATAGGTCATTTTCCAATTTGAACAACAGTCTCTTGTTACTGTAATGCTATCATCGCGCCTTTAACATGGCATCATTCAACGGAAGGGTCCAATTTAAATAATGACACTGCGCTGTCAATACCGGTTGTGACCTCCGCGCGCATTAACCACCGCTGTACATCGCTTTCTCATGCTTCGAATTAAGCACCTGATGTCACGAGGAGGAATCGTATCCCATTCCTGGAGCTGTGCAGCTTCCAGCTCCCGCACGTTGTGAAGATGTGGATGGTTCTCACGTACCATACGGCCAAGAATGTCCCACACATGTTCGATAGGAGACGGAACGTTGTTAGCTTCAAAGAAATCGCTGGTGACCCTAGCTGAATGAGGACGGGCGTTGTCTTGCTGGAACATAAGGTCTGCATGATGCTGCATAAAAGGGATGACAACAGGGGCGACAACTTCTCCACACCATGACACTGCCGCCACCGAATCTGTCGTGCTGAATGATGTTGGCTGCATCATACCGTTCTCCTAAACGTCGCCGAACCCCTTGCCTACCATCCACCACATCCACACAAAACCTCGACTCATCACTGAACAAAACGTGGCTCCATTGTTGAGCACGCCATCGCTGATGAGTTCTTGCCCATGCAACCCGATTCTCGATGTGACGCTCTGTAAGCGGAACAGCAACACGTGGACGACGGGCATGCAGTCCAGCATCATGGAGTCTGTTTCGCACAGTTTGTGTATAGTGCCGGTAGCGGTGTGCAAATTACAGGACAGCGTGGCGCAGTCTCAACCCTGTGACGTCGTGATGAGTTTGGAGCGTCTCAGCCCGGGCTGGTTTGTACCCGGATCTAATCGATCTGCGCTACACCAGTAAAAGCATTATGTAATAAAACGCCATTAAACTGTCAGAATCGGATAAAAAACTAAATGCTAAATTATTTAGAAATGCAACACATGTCGGTGGTCACGTTTACAAATGTACGTTGGTTAATTTTTTGGTATAAATTCAATCTGGAACCTCACTTGGAATCAGAATCCGAATCTGGTTGCTCTGAAGAAGATATACCTGTTTAGCCAGAAGATATGCAGTATTTCACATTGATTGCCGTGTTTGCGAGCGTTGTTGTGTTGGGCCTGGCTGCTCGTAAGTTATCAATTGCTGAGTTAACTTTGCAACTTTTAATTATGGAAGATTGTATTATTAATTTCACACTGATTAATTTGAGAAAACTTTGGCTGGCTGTCCTAAAGCTAGATTTCATTTTACAAACAAGGACATGAGTAGACCTCCTACATATATGACAAAATCGGTGGGTGCTGAGTTGGCGGGCCGAAAAAATATAGAAACTAACACAATTTTCAGAGCAGTATTTAGTTTTACAAATAAAATTAGCAACACCTTTTGGCTGCAGACCTGTTACCGAATTTGAGAAACCCCGTGGCTTGCATGATATCCTGTTTTAGTCAAGGTTGTCTATTGCGTCATGATAAATATGATAATAGGGCCGGCGTGCACGCCACGGCAACACGGAGCAGCCATGACACTTTTTGAGCTAGCAAAAATATAATTTTTCTAATACAGTTATATACGGCAACCATTTCTAGTTTCCAACTCTCTAAATTTGTTAATTAAATAATGCATGCTAATTGTAGATATAATTCTTTTTTCTGATTTACAATTGGCAACTCAAATTTCTGCGAATCACTGTGGCCTAAATTATTGAAATGTTTAAATTGGTCGACTCGGCATCATGACACGGCAAAATAGCTAAAGTCTTTCCAGCAGCAATGGTTATTATTAAATATCATCAAAATTGTCATATTTACGAGTTTTTCATAATAATTTATAGTCATAACAGCATACTCCAAACAAATCTCATGGCACGGTAACCTATATGACAGTGATTTAAGGAAAGGATATAATTGAGATAGGGTGGGCTAGGGTGGGGAGCGGTGTTAGGCTGGGGTGGTGTGTGTGCGTGCGTGCGTGGTGGTGTGTGAGTTAGTGAGCGAGCGAGCGAGCGTGCGTGCGTGCGTGCGTGCGTGCGTGCGTGCGTGCGTGCGTGCGTGCGTGCGTGCGTTGGGGGTGGGGGCGGTTCTTTGTAAAGGACCCATCCCTTCTAAAATAAAGCTCTTAATTTTATATATGTGTACTTTTAGCACCAGTTATTCTAACTGCCAGATGCATTATTATTAGTAGCAGCAGCAGCAGCAGCAGCAGTACCACCAGCAGCAGCGAGCAGCAGCAGCAGCAGCAGCAGCGGCGGCGGTAGCAGTAGTAGTAGTAGTAGTAGTAGTAGTAGTAGTAGTAGTAGTAGTAGTAGTAGTAGTAGTAGTAGTAGTAGTAGTAGTAGTAGTAGTAGTAGTAGTAGTAGTAGTAATAGTAGTAGTAGTAGTAGCAGCAGCAGCAGCAGCAGCAGCAGCAGAAGCAGCAGCAGCAGCAGCAGCAGTAGTAGTAGTAGTAGTAGTAGTAGTAGTAGTAGTAGTAGTAGTAGTAGTAGTAGTAGTAGTAGTAGTAGTAGTAGTAGGAGTAGTAGTAGTAGTACCAGCAGCAGCCATCTCATAATAATGATAATAATAATGACGATGGTATGCCCTGTAGGTGGGGCTTAGAATACACCTTCCGTATCCTCTGCGTGTCGTAAGAGGCGACTAAAGGAGGTAAGGGTGAGGTAACCCTGACAGAAACCGCGAGTGCTGAAGACGGAGGTTCCAGGCCGCACGGCGCACTCTAATAAACCATGGATCCACGCACTTAACGCTTATGATCATGTCGATAGTCACTTACAGGACTGGCGGTATGATCAGCGAACGACAAGAAGAAGAAAGAAAAAAGATGACGATGGTGATGATCTAGACACGCTAAATGGTGGTGGTGGTGGTTATAAGATTAAACGTACTGGCTCAGGATCTCCCAAGGTTGGGAGATATTTTTTATTTATTTTATTGTCTGAGATGTGTTATGTGTGTTTGATAGGGTATGGCCCATAAAATATGAATAATATATATCATTCATTCTGATGGTTTTTGAAGAGTTAATTTCGATTTAACCAAGATGTCACGTAGATTGGAGTTTTTCTTAAAGGCTATCACTGGACGCAAATTGAGAGGTTCTTTCATTTTATCCTGCAATTTATGATATTCATCTTTCAAAATTTCAGAAATTTCAACATTTTTTCGATTGTATGTTAAACTGAATGGAATAATTTCACGTTGATCAGCAAGACCAGGGGCAACGTTCATGCCTCTCTGCCATTTTGTTTTCAGTTGCTTAATCCAAAATGATTCTCGAAGTTTTCTTTGTTTATCAGTTTCTTCGGTCATTGCAGAAAGAGGCCGTTGCTCAATAGGCATAATTTCAAAGTGTCTATCGACAGAATGACCAGGAAGATTGGAATGTTGAGCTACGTTGGTGTCCTCATCCTGTCTAATATCGCAAAGGTGTCTAGTTGCTCGCCATCTTAAAGGGCATTTTGTTTCACCGACATACTGCTTTTGGCATAATTTGCAAAATATTAAATAGATAACATTTTTAGAATCGCAATCTAAATTAGACTGAAGTTGGAACTTGCTTTTGTTCTGATAACTTACAAATGTTTTCTGATTAGGTAGATAGACGTCTAATTTACACCTCTTTCCACATTTCTGAGATTGTCCTACGCCTATAATCGTACGATTGTGACGGATTTTGGTAGGCATTTGATCGGCAGCCTTATCAGTAATAGTTTCCAAATCATGTAAAGTTTCGGACTTTATTTGGCGCAAAAATCGTGTTGAATATCCCCTCGGTTTGAGGGCTTTAAATAAGGTGGAACACGCAGATTCAAAATTCTTTCTATCACTAGAATTTCGGTGAAATCGGATAATCTGTGATTTTACAATACCTTTAAAAGTATGAGGTGGATGGAAAGATTTCTTATGCAGTAGTTGATGGGAATCGGTGGGCTTAAAGAATACTTTGTAATCAAGAAGCCCACTCGTGTTATAATGTACACCTTTGCAGAGAGTAACGTCCAAAAAGTCTACGGACGACTGGTCGATGTTGGCTTTAAGTTTGATGTTAGGATCGTGATTGTTCAAAATAGTGAAAAATTCATCAAACTCTTCCCTCGAATGATTCCAGATCATAAAAATATCATCGAGGTACCGGCGGTAAAATAAGGGCTGCTTAGGACATCTGTTAAGCGCATCTTCTTCCCACTCAGCTACATAGATGTTGGCAAAACTAGGACTAAAACGTTTACCCATAGCGAATCCACAGATTTGTTGGTAGATTTCGCCAGCTAATTCAAAATCATTGCCCTTTAAACTCAGCTCCAGGAGAGCTAATATTTCGCTAGTGGGCCTATTGTTATCAGGATATTTATCAAATGCTCTGCGAACAGAAGTCAAACCCCTTTCGATGTCAATGTGTGTGTACATAGCATCGATGTCGAGGGTTATCAAGAGTGAGTTTGGAGGAACATAAATTTTGGAGACCTCGGATAGGAAATCCTCAGTGTTGTTCAGAAAGCTCAAATGTCTATTCGCAATTGGGTGCAGGTGGTAATCAATAATTTCACTAATTCGATTCAGAGCCGCAATCATAGATAATAGGTCGACCCGGTGGTATCATAGGGTCGGACCATGACTCAATAGGTTTATGAATTTTTGGCAAAAGGTAAAACGTACGTGGATTTGAATCTCGTTTAGCAGTAAGGTATTTAAACTGCTTTTTCGTTATGGTCTTGTTGTCAGCCACTTCTTGAAGGATTCCATTAAATTTATCACAATTATTTTGCCAGAGTGGTTCGTCTAATTTGCGGTAGTGTTTCAGATTACTGAGTTGCCGATGTGCTTCACGAATATAATTATCCTTACGCATTATTACAGTAGCAGATCCCTTGTCAGCAGGCTTTATAACGATGTCATTGTTTTTACGCAAACCTGTTAAGGCTAAACGTTCTTGATATGACAAATTTTGATGATTTTTAGGAAATTCTAAATTTTCAACACGCTCCTTGATAGCTTTTATACTATCAGGGATCGCAGGGTCAACCAACTTCGAGTTAGGTGCCCAGCCAGTTTTTTCAACAAAATGTAGAAAGTTGTTTTTCTTGGAATTTCGAAAAAAGTCTACTAATTTTACACGGTGAGAAAATTCTTCAATTTCCCATAAGCCATTATCTAAAAGGGCATCTATGTCGACTTTGGGCCGTGGTGTTGGTACATATGTTAGACCGAGATTTAGCAAAGATCTTTCTGCTTCAGACAATGTAGAGCCTGTTAGGTTAAAGATATTACCACCCAGGTCAATTTCTTGGTGGTTAGTACCCTGACCCGTAGTTAGTTTAAATTAAGGTGCGATAACCAACTATTATACATCCTATTTGCAGTGCACTCCGTCGAGTGGATGTTGTCCTCAACCACCTGAAATTCAGACACGGGGAGGCTGGGCAGGATAGGGACCTTGGCCCTTAAGGCTTCTACATGGCTGTTAACGAATTGTATGTTTCGTTTCTGGGTTGTAGTCAGGTGCTTCGAATAATTTAGTTTGGCAAAGTGAACTTTAGCCTTTGGAAATTTTGAACGCATGGTACTAAACAGATTCTCAATTCTTTGGGAAGTAACATGCTGAAGTTCATCCTTATCATTAATTCCGATGTTAAGGATGATAATCTGAGGTTGGAAGACCTCATTGTATTTTCTAACCATATTCCTAATGTGGTTTATCTTAGCACCTGGATAGATTGCTACCTGCATATCTGGATGAGGTGTCTGATTGATACGAGCTAAATTTGAAGACGCAATCAGCAGAATCTTCTTGTTCAGAGTAGGCAGGCGCCATTCATTCTTGTTATCCACCACAAACCGAAACTTGTAGAAAGACCTATGCTCTTTGGGTGTATCCCTAGGCGTAGGTTTGGGCTTAGGTGTGGGCATAAATTTAGGTTGTGGTGGCTTGGACCTCGGCGTTGACGATCTGGTCTTTTGACCAAGTCGGTCAGTAGCTGCTCTCTGTGGAAGGGGATGAAACTCGACTGGGGACAGTGGCGAGACCGGAAGAGGGATCTGACTAGGATCCACACGAGCAGACACTGACGGTGACCATTCTGGCAGTGGAATCAGGAGCGGCTCCACCACAGGAGACTGCAGGGGGAACACTGGTGAGCACTGGTTATTCACCCGCTTAACTACTGGGGGACTCTCAGTGGGTGACCTATTCCGTTTCCGATTTGATAGTGGCATGACTGGTAAGGTCAACGCTGACTTTGCAGTCGGTATGCCTGGTAGAGCCACAGAGGGCCCTGCAGTTGATGTTCCTGGTAAGGTCACAGGTGACCCTACAGGGGTTGTTGTACTATGGCAGGTTCTAAAATGTGGATCAAAAGGTCTGATGAAATCATAAAACTGATCAATTGATGAAGAATGAAACTTCCTGCCATAGTTATTTCGGGCCCAATTTATTGCTGTGATCTTCGCTCTACCTAATTCTAAATTTGGTGTGGACTGAGCTTCGATGAGGAGCGACATAAGACGACCAAGCTGGAAATTATAGTGACTAATGTTAACCTGAAGTAAAGATATGGCCCATTTCAAATTTGCTGCTAAGATGTCCTTACGGACCTCGGCGTTTGGCATCGCTGGTTTACAGAAGAAATTCTGTCTCTCTAACTCTGACACTTTCCAGCTCAATCCAGGAGGCAAACTGCCCCTACGTACATGAGCATTCAAGATGCCAAGGTGGTGAAAGCATTGTATAATCATGTAGTAACCCTTGGTTAGTGCAGCCTGGGCAGATGGCGGGCGACTGTCGTTAGACCTCCTGT
>CM067366.1:12150263-12160263 GCA_034401795.1 Chaetoderma sp. LZ-2023a | reverse complement strand
ATTCATCAAACACATAAAATTCGTAGAGTACTGACGGACTTTTTCGATTTTCATGCCGGAGCGACGCGTTATTATGATTGTGACGTCGGCTAACTAATGACGTAATTGATTTTGACGTCTGATACTTAAGTGACAGATCTGATCACTTAATGGAGGACTCCAGTTTTAGCTATGCGCCGCCCATCTCTAGCTAAGCTCCACCTAGACGCTTCCGGTCTTGGTATGATCGATTGATCGATACCTGAACTCGCTGACTATCACTTTCCAGAAAATTATTTGGGTAAATTATTGAATATTTTGAAGCTAATTTGACTTGGAGCTGTTGCTATTGCTTAGTCCGTCATCATTAAGCATTTGTGACGTACTTATTTAACTAATCCATGACGTCATTGGTTATGAACGTCAGCGCGCCAATCAGCAAGGTGTTGTATATTTTAACCAATCTCCACATAAACTGATACACTTACTGCAGAATAAACTTGAGACCAGACTGAAATATCTGCCCTGCGTGATTACCCACTCACAATATAAGCAATATAATAAGAATGAAATACGAACAAAAATGACTGACCATTGAGTATATAGTTTTTGTGAGCTCTTTGGCTTAGCCCGCTCACCCAGGAGAGGGTAGAGTTTCAATATCACGACAAACTCTGGAAGACTACATGTATAGACTAGAGAGTTATTCTAAGGATTTTCTTTTTTCTTCTTAGTCCGCTCCCTCCATCTTCTCCAAAACTATTATTATTATTATTATTATTATTATTATTATTATTATTATTATTATTATTATTATTATTATTATTATTATTATTATTTCAATCAGACGTATTTATTTTGCGCGTTAGTAGCGTTACCTACCACTCATTCATCCCTCCGTCGATACATCTCTTCTTCCGTCCTTCCCTTGTCACTCTCGGACCACACACCCGCTCGCCAGCTCACCCACTTAGTATTTTTTTTTTCTGTTATAATTTTCTTTTTCATTTATTTATTTATTTTGTTTTGTTTTAATTTTTTAGAGTTTTGCAGAAGTGAAACTGATTCAGATGTATGTGAAAGTCATGGTGGGAGGTGGGGATGTGCGTCTTGCCACGAACTGTCGCTTGTGCAATATTGTCCATTTATGTGTGGCTTTTGCTAAGTATAACATTCATAGGTAAGATCATCATCATCATCATCATCATCGTTACTGTCACCGTCAGCATCACCGTCACCGTTATTGTCATCGGCATCGTCATCACCGTCATCATGATCATCATCGTCACGACCATTAGCACTACGACCACAACCAATACCACAACCAGAAGCAGCACCATTACCACCACCACCACCACCACCACCACCACCACCACCACCACCACCACCACCACGACCACAATTTTATTTTTAATTATTATTATTATTATTATTATTATTATTATTATTATTATTATTTCAGAAGTCAGCAGCAGCGTTATCCATTTGTCTTTTCCTCATCAACTCAAATCAAACAACCATGAAAGAACTCAGTACAGCCTACAGTATATAAACATCCGTTATCTTTGAAATCCGGGTATCTTCGTTTCAATTCACTCATACTAATAGTTATTAGCTGAACTTTTGAAACTGATTTGAATGCAATATTTTGTTGGCAGATGCAGCGACAGTTCTCAGTCAAATTAGTTTGAAAATATTCAACAAAATAGTGCACGTGTACTTGTAATTAAGTGCCGGTACTTTGTTTTATTTGCGGCGTACACCGAGATGTAATTGAGTCATGAATCGATCTTAAGATGCAATATCTCGGGGAACAAAACAGCATAGCCATTAAGTTAACCCTTTCACCGATAACTTACCATGCGTCTCAATCTCAGGGCAAACAATCAGGAAAGCTGTGGAATATTTTGAAATTAATATGACTGGATATCGTTGCGGGATTAGGCAGAGACGGCTTCCAGTCGTGTATTAATTTCAAATGCTATACATCGTAAAGGATTGACTTTTTCATGGATTTGACCTTGAAAGGGTTAAAAATTATGTTTTGTACTTGATCAAGTTTATCTTTTCATATCCTACTATTAATCCTCGACCACCAAAGGGCCGAGTTGGAAACCCTTTCAGTCAAATTAGTTTCAAATTATTCAACACCTAATTAAGCCTGTATGGTTACCTTGAAACTACGATTCTGTGAATTCAGTGTTAAGATGGTTAAGATACTATTACTAAAATCATTTCACAATTTGCAACCATAACCTATTCGTTTTGAAATTTAGAAATAAAATCATAATTAAACTTCATATGAAATGTGTTGCTAATCATGTGTCTCATTATCAACAGTTAAATTGCCATAAAGCAATAAACGAAGAACACACTAAGGCAATTTCCTCTGTTGTCTCTTTCTAACCACGTGACACCCACCGAGTCTAGTAGATAGGTTTCTATTTTTGTCGGCGCCCAAATCCATCATTACCCTCACCCCGTAAGTGGTCTGTCTGTCTGTCTGTCCGTTTGTGGGTTCTGGATTGTATCCAAAAAGTGCTAATCCGATTTGCATCAAATTTTAACACAACGAAGGAACTTGCCCGTGATCAGGATGAAAACTAGGATCCGGATCGGATCAAATTCTGGATCTGGATATTTTAGGAAGGTACTGGTGTGACTTGGCACACCTTTTAACGCAGGAAAGTGTGTGACTAGGATTACAGAATTTTCAGATGGATAAAAAAGGGGGAGGGTCTGCAATCCCATTGTCGTGTGCTCGTGTTCGAATTGCATGTCTTTACTGCTTAATAAACATTCGGGTGAATATTTTGAAACTAATTTGACCGGGTCCTGTTGCTGCCATAGACAGCAACAGCTCCCAGTCAAATTAGTTTCAAAGTAATCAACAGCTTACCCGTATAATTTTCTGGAAAGTGGTGGTCAGAGAGTTCAGGTATCGATCGCGCGATCATCCCAACACGGACAAAGTGTGGGTGGAGCTTAGCTAGAGATGGGCGGGGCATAGCTAAATCTGGATTCGTCCATTAAGTGATCCGATCTGTCACTTATACTATCGCAGTGTGTTGCAATCACGTTCATTAAATTAAATAAACCTCTAAAAGTAAAGCCTATGGCAGCACCAGCGCCAAGTCAAATTAGTTTCAAAATATTCAACATAATGTTTATTAAATAGCAAAGACATACAATTCGTACAACAACGCTTAATTCGTCATCAATTAAGCATTCCCGACGAACCTATCTCCTTCTCCCATGACGTAATTGGTTGTGACTTCATCGTACGCGTCACGTAGTTGATTATGACGTCATATGATTGATGGATAAACTGGAAAGGTCCATTCTCAAATGTGAACTTATCCGCCTCAGAAATAAAATGGACAGATTTAAGGGAAATTGGTAAGTGGTCCTAAAAGAGGACGCACTTGAGCCGGCATAGTGTGAGCACAATGTATGATAACATTAGTAGTTCTATCAACACCATTCGGACTCCTACAAGATGAGGATCGACATGGCAGATGCACGTTATACCTACCATCAAGAGATCACAGATTCTCCAAAGGACATTTCCAGTTTTAGCTAAGCTCAGCCTATTTCTAGCTAAGCCCCACCCACACCTCGCTCGGATTGGAATTGAGCGATCCTGAAACGCACAGGCTATCAATATCCAGAAGACTTCACATGTAAGCCTATGGCAGCAACAGCGCCCAGTCGAATTAGTTTCAAAATATTCAACAGAATGTTTATTAAATGGTAAAGACATACACTCCGTACAATGTGTCAGACTTTTGAGCGTTAAGGACAGACTAAATCCAGGCCTGCATGCCATACTTGACTATGACATCAACCTATACGTCACTTAGTTGATTATGACGTCATATGACGGATGGATAAAATGGAATGATCCATTGCTGCATGAATCTACACGTGACGACGACGAACTACGATTAATGAGACTCCTACTGGCAAACTCAAAACTAACTCTCAATTAACCGTGCCAAAATCAACTAATTCTGCAAAATTTGACACATCAAAAGGATTACCACAAGGAGAACGTGTATCACCAATCCTCTTCACCTGTTATAATGCTGTTTCTCCAACATCTGTCCGAGAACATTCAACAAGACCAAACTCTCCAATCTCAAATCTAGGCTAGAGATGGAAGGATGCTGACGATTTCACGGATGAACCAAGGAGTCCCCTTGATAAGCTGCTTCCAATAACTGCAAACACATCTCAAAGCCATAAACCTCTTCATGAAGGGAGCTAAGTTCAAGTTCAAGTTCGCTTTATTCTCCCAGTCTATTACAAAAGCATAAGGAGGTAAGTGTCTATAATATTATTATTATGGCAATGAAGCTGATGCATGTGTAACATATTTATAGTGGCCTACGTACAGCTAGAATTATACAATAATGGGAGTAATTACATTATTATCCTCTGTACTATCACATGACCAAATGCTGTTATTTGATTGGTTATGATCAGGGATGTAGGATCTGGTATTTCCCGCGCGCGAGGGAAATCCTACATGGTACACTCCCACACTGATATGAATACTAACTGGATTGGTCAAACCAGCACAAGTTGCGTGATAAATCATCCAACGGCTATCCAACATCGCCTTTGTGATGTCATAAGACGTCATTAACCTAATGACGTCATCGTTTACGTCACAATATACCATCTAGCATTATTTTAGGTATTCCCCTTGGATGTGTCGTATTTACCCGTATGACTGGTGGTGAATGGCGTCGTAGTTGTTTAAGGGGCGGTATAGGTAAGCTAGTACCCGACTCAAATTGCTTATAATCACAATAGCGGAACCGGTAAGGGATACAGATTCAACGGCGCATATTGGCTAACGCTGATAAGCTGCATACGCCGAAGACCAAATATTTTTATTGGTTGTAAATTTGTATCACGAGTGGGGGTGGGGAGTGGGGGGAGGGGTGGGGAGAACCCCAAAACAGGCGAGTGGAATGTAAAATACCTCTGTTTACATTTTAATCAGCTGATTATGAATTCGGCATTACATCGCTTAAAACGGCAATTATTCAGTATCTAGTCAATCTTATGAAATCCAAACAAACACATAATTGATATAATTTTATGCCAATCTGTAATGGCAGATTCAAGCTTCTGAAATACATTTCTGTAAATGTGTGCTAAGATTCCGGGAAATATCAACCTTTCACTGTTGGAGGTAGAGTACGGCTCAGAAATAACTTAGTTTGTTTCAGAAACAAGGTAAAATATACAGTTGAATATTTTGGACTTAATTTGATTGGAAGCCATTACAGCCGTAGGTCGAAAATATTCAACAAAATGTCTTACATCGTGTTTAATATTTTACTATGAACTAGATAACATGTTTCTTCTTAGATAACATGCTTCTTGGAAACGTATTAACCTATTTATGAACTGGACTGTTGTCAAGAATGGACCTGAGGAAGCTAAGGACTTCGGCTGAGGACAAGACACAGCGGGCAAAGGCGAGGAAGGACTGATTGCAGCTGTAGGGTGTTTCTACTACTACAGCCGCGGAATACAGTAATCATACATACGTACTGCATTCCTACTGTATTGGAGGCTGTTGTTATTCTGTATGGTGGGGTGGGGATATCAGCCTTCCACCAATGTAGGTTGTTGAGTTTTTTATCCGTGCATTTACCTAGTTTGCCAAGGGCCCACCACAATATATACTTTGGTGGATGTATTGAACTGTTAAATTAGTTAACTATATGTAAATACAGAATCTTGAATCTAGTTAAAACACAATATTCAACATAATATTTCTTTCATCCAGAATAATCTGTCTAGCCTGATATTCAGAGTTCAAAGAGTTTACCTTTAAGCCCCATTGTCCAGAAATGACAAATTATTTATGATCTACAGTAGTGAATATTCTATTGAGTATGTTGAAACCAATTTGACTGAGCTGCTGCTGCCATAGATTCAAAATATTTTACAGTTTTCCTGTATAGTTGTCCTGCAATTGAGACATTGAGGGTTAAACTGGTATTACTATCTATCAGCCCAAAATTGCCATGTACCCTGTGCACCCAACAGCCTCGTATTACCATGACGAAAATGTTGCAGGGTCTTCCGGTTTTGAATGAGATAATGGATTGAATATAAGCTATTAGTCATGGAACCGGCCAGAATAGTTTCTGCAGTGGTCTTGAGAAATATCTCTGTAGGCCAAAAGACTATTTTTGAAATTTTTACACTGAAGTGGCTGGTGCGATAACATAATCAGTCATTACAGTGGTAAACTTCGAAAAATAGTCTCCCTTTGACCTTTAAATAAACCGACAGGTAGGACTATGATTTCAATATACCAACGATTTATTTTTTTAAAAGTGTAGGGATAGAAATTCTGATGTCCAAGAAGTAAATCACAACTTAATTCACTGAAATAAAAGGTTAGAATTTGTATATATGATATCAATGATCAGCTGCAAAGTCAGGAAATCTTAGGAATCTATTTCATGCTGTACCCCTGTACTCAATGAGAAAGCGCAGGCACCCAAAACAATAATGACTTTTCGCTTACATGGGCATGTTTGACATTAAGTAAGGCATCCATCTGAGGTGAGAACTCTCATCTGAAAAAAAAAAATCAAATAATAAAACAAGAGGAAACAATATTCAATTCACTCTGTTTGACAATGGCAGTGTACATCGCAGATGATATTTCAATAGGCAACCTATTTTAAAAATAACTTCAATGAAACCTGCCGTTCCATAGAGAGGGACACACAGCTGTCAATCAGGTTATTTTCAAGATATTCTACAATCTTCATACATCATCTCATTTGAAATGTGAATTATTTGTAATCAGAGTGAGCAAGACCAAAACAGTCTTTGCTTCTTTATTAATTCAGTAAGATCTAAGGATATAGCTGCTCAAACATCAAGACCTAAATCAGTTTCAGACAAATTATTTTCAAAATATTAAATTTTCAGCAGATCTCAATTCCAGCTCACATGGTCTGAAAAGCCTGAGAGGCCAAATGAGCTTATTGCATGGCAATATATGTTGTCTAAATAACTCAATAAAAAAAACAATAGGCAAAGTTTATTTGAATATCGTTAATTCTTTTTTAAAACATTACCATTCTACCACCATTCTACCAATAGATAATTCAGAGTTTGGAAGGCAGGCACTTGGCCATTTAGATCACTATGTCACACCATCATCCACTTCATACAGAGTTTACTGGCTAAATGTGTTATTATACTGGTGACAATTCAAATCTAAGAAAATTTACCATTCACATATACTTTTAAGAAACTAGGCCAGATTGATCTACTGGTAGATGTTTTTCCCAGATATATGTGTGTGAAAAGTCAGCTAAGCTAAAGCAAAGTAGGCATTATCGACCAATCACATTTGAGCTTTTGTTACATGCAGCTGATGGTCTTGACATTTAAAACCGTGATATATAGATGTTGATCATTGAGCCAGTGTCCATCATCAATTCTTTTGTTTTGCATGGAAATTATCTTTTTGGATGCAAATTCCATCATTTCTGACCTAAATGGTCATGTTTTTGTCAAAGTTTTCACATCTGGAACTTAAATATCCTGGCTTTGTACAGAAATCTTTGTATTTTCAGCCCAAATGGTCATATTTCTGCATATTCTCATGTTTCTGAATAAAAATTATGCATTTCAGTCCAAAATTGTCATATTTCCTGTAAAGATTGTTGCAGTTAAACCTAAATGCCCTTGTTTTAGGCTGAATCCATTTAAATTTCTGACTTAAATTTTCATAATGCTAAACTGGATTTTGTAAAATGTTCACATTTCCATTTAAATCTTTGGTATTTCAAAGCCAGATTAACTGTCAAAATGTTTACATTTCTGTGTAACTTTGCTATTAAATCAGAAATTTATACTCAAAAGTCTGACACATTGTACGGAGTGTATGTCTTTACTACATTTCTGGTCCAAATATTTGTATTCTCAAACGAAATTTCAGGATCGTATGACTTAAATGTTTACATTTCCATGCCAAAACAATTTTACTAACATTTTCACATTCCGAGATAAAATGTATGTTTGAAACCTATTCTTCCATTTTCTAACTCAAATACTGATGTTCCAGGTGAGTAATACATGCTCCTTGTCTCTCTTGTTTCTTTTGTCATGCCAATCCCCTGAGACTAGGACCCATACAATTTTCACAATTCAAATCTACATACAAATTAAAGGAATAATCAGGGCTAGAAATGAACATATTAAATTAATCCTGATCCAATCAGATCATTTTGTACTGAGAATTGATCAAATATTCTAAATGAATGCATTATTTGCAACATCACATTATCAAGATAGTTATCAAATTTGTCCAAAAAAATCCTAATTTTTGTATAGTCAAAGTTCATGTGTAGGCCAAAAGAAGACAATATGTGACAAGTCATCACTCATTCCAGTTGCACCTTTTCAAAGGCTGTTCTCTTGTCCTGAGAATTTGTCAATCTAGAAGTTGAATTCAGTCAATATCATAATCAAAGTGTTACAGGCAATAACATTAATTTCAACAATAACCTTTCACAGATTGCACCAGCTACAGCTTACAGGTATTTGATAGAGTAAGCAGTAAATGTAAGTCCTTATTATATTTTAGGATTTGCTATTTGTGAAGCAGAAGTGATCCAAATGGATCAATCTGGATCAATTACTATTAGTAAATGAATTATCTGTTACTGATCTAAAGGCCTACATGATCACAGGCTCAGTGGTGCGTGTGTAGCATAGTTTTAGTTATCATAGTTATTTACCTGGAAAGATTTAACATCAATAATGGTTTTAACGGTTGGTCAATGGTGAAAATCAGATATATCATTATTATATGTGTTATGTCAATGAAGCTGCTTTTTAAAAGAAATTGGCATCCATCATTCCATGGTGCCTTATATATACTTTGGCTGGGGTGGGAGGTGGGGGGGGGGGGGCAGAGCTCCGAGATGCCCCTCATTATCCAATTTATGTTATATTAACCGTATAGTGCAGAATGTGACCATATGATACAAGCAACCTGTCAGATATGTTGACACAAATAATATTATTTTAAGATGTTGTGCCAGCCTCCACAGTTCCAGTAATTTTTGTTTCCAAATATTCAACATAGTTATGTGTTGGAATCATGATACAGAAAGTAATCGCTGCTGGAACTATTTTCATTTGCCTCCACCAATCACCCACCCAATGCCACCAACCCTCAGTGATAGATGATTTTCAAGGAAATACTGGTATACTTTGTTCAATTTATACAAGTATTTCCGTGAAATACCCTCTAGAAGACACACATAAGAAGTAAATATGTAGTCCAAGCCTCTACTAAGCGATGAAAGAAAACTGGTAACATAATTTGGAAATGTGCCTACTATCCTTCAAGAAAATAATCTAGATTGATAGCGTGACTTTCTAATTTTAGAAAATAATCCTTAGTGAAAAATTCTATCTTAGTCAGATAGTGTAACGAAATGTCTGAGATAGGACCATAACAATACCCGAAGCGTTGTTGTTATACAAAGATTAATAGTTGTCATTTTGCTTTGAAACGTCTGCTGTCATTGGAATCTCTCTGTGCAATGACGCTATGTACGTAAATCACGGACAAAGATGGGAACCCATACCGGCCCTCATATCACGAGCCAGAGAACCACCAGCGAGGGAATAAGGAGTCAGTTATCAGCCTACAAAATAGCTGACAGACACATTACTGGCGTAAATATATAGATGCTGATATCGTTAGTATCACTGCGCCGCTTTTAATGATTAACGTAGGTAGAAATAGCTGCTGATTATCTTGCATCTCCTGATACTATGGTCGTTAGGGTTCGTCAGATAGGTTTTACAAAATATAGGAATACAACATACAGATAAGGACGAAGTGCAAGATAGCTGTTTCATTCTATGTCAAAAGGGAGATGATCGACTGACTCTCCGCTTGTCTTGATGTAGCAGTGGAATGTTCCGATTTCAACATGCACGCCTTGTACATAAT
>CM067366.1:12117763-12145263 GCA_034401795.1 Chaetoderma sp. LZ-2023a | reverse complement strand
GCGTTTAAACAAATCTCTGGATAGTGAGTAACAGCGACGAGTTTGTGAATGCAACGCTACATATTTTCCTCCTCATACTCGCGTGTTTTAGCGTGTTCTTATGTATCAACTTCTTGGTGACAGCTTGATATTGAATCATATCAAGATATTTCTGCGGTAGAATAAGAAAATGCAACCATATTCAAGGGTGGGGTGGCCTTCTAAAATGTGGCACGGCCTAGGAGGGTCAGGGAGGGGAGGTGCCATCCTTCCAAGGGGGTGGGGGGGTCCGGGGGGTCATCCCCCTGGAAATTCTGAAATCTAGATGCTCTCAGAAGACATCTCCTGCATTCTTAGGGTCAATTTGAATCTTAAGTTGGCTGAGAATTTATTCTACTTTTACAAAATTTGTGCATGAAATTTTTTTTAATGATTTTAGTATCTAACACACACACACGCACGCACGTACGCACGCACGCACGCGCGCGCGCGCGCGCACGCACGCACGCACGCACATACACACACACACACACACACACACACACACACACTACCACCTCATTCTCCTCCACCACCACCACCACCACCACCTCATCCACAACCACAACCTCATGCACCGCTACCACTCCCTATGCCGCCGATGCCGCCGATGCCGCCACCACCACCACCACTTCCTCCTCATCCCCCAGCAGCAGCACCACCATCATTTATCTTGTCAAGATCATCAACAATCATCACCATTGTCATTAATATCGGGAATGTCATCAATTCAAGTCAATTCGTGTGGTTGTGCGACAGGTGGTTGAACGCTGCTCTGGTGATAGAAGATTTTTTTCCCTCTGGATGCTGGTCTAGCGGTAGAACACTCGCCTCCCAAACAGTAGGCGGAAGGTGTCACAGAATTGGCAGGGTTCGAACCCCAATCACGTCGAAAATTGAAAAAGGTAAAAATTACATTCCAGATGATGAATGAGCTATATCCTAGTGCCAGTGCGTCATCAATGTCAGGGTTCATAGAACTAATGCTGGACAATAAAAACACCTACAACTGAGTTTAAAATCTGACTCTGAAGCGCCAAGCGTCGCTAAAAATGCTTCTGGCCGTTAGAACAACTGGTGCTACTGCTAAAAGCATACACACACACACGCACGCACGCACGCACGCACGCACACGCACACGCACACGCACACGCACGCACGCACGCACGCACGCACGCACGCACACACACACACACACACACATATTATATATATATATATATATATATATATATATATATATATATATATATATATATATATATATATATATATATATATATATATATATATATATATATAATAATAATAATAATAATAATAAAATTAAGAGTTATATCTTAGAAGGGATGGGTAATTGACAGAGACCCTTTGCCCATAGGTGCTGGAGCTGGAAGAGTGGAAGGGTGGGGAAGGGTGGGGGGCGCTTCAATTATGACCTTGGGATGCCTATGCTTATATCCCCCGCAATAGTTAGTCTTCCAAAAAACAGTAAATTTATTTAAAGGGGTCTAAGAACACATAGATTTCAGGATTTTCAAGAAATTTCCGGGCGAGTTCACACACCCCCCACACACTCCCCATCCCGGATACCCAACAGTCATGCGAGGGGACACCCTCTCCAGGGCCCACCCTCAATGTGTCCCCACAAAATTCATTCCAGTGCCACTGCGGCTTTTACCCCTCCCTCACGCACGCACGCACGCACTCACGCACGCAAGCACGCACACCAGCCTCACCCCAAACCCCACACTACCCCTACTTCAACTACATCCGCGCCTGTTAGCAGAATAAGCATCCCATTTATTCTTCCTTAAATCACTGTCATATATGTTACAGTGCCATGAAATTTCTTTGGAGTATAATAATATGACCATAATTTATTATGAAAAACTGTAGTAAAGATGATAATTTTGATGATATTTAATAATAACCATTACTGATGGAAAGACGCTAGATATTCTGCCGTGGCATTGTGCTGAGTTTACAGCGGTTCACAGAAATCTCAGTTGCCAATTCTATATCTATAATTAGCATGTAATATTTAATTAATACATTAATAGAGGTGGAAACTAGATGCTAGCGATATATACATGTATAAAACATTTTTTTTTTGCTAGCTCAAAAAGTGCCACGGCAGTGCCGTTTTGCTGTGGCGCGCATGCCGGCCCTCATATTTACGTGATTTAAAGCGGAAAATAATCCCATTAAGATCGTTCGCCCCAGTTCCAAGTGCTATGGTATAATTGCAATACGCTTATTTTAAGGTCAAGTTGATTTCGACGATTACGTGACATTGTACTCACATACGCCAGCTCCATAGCCGTATTCTATGCATTGGGAATATGAACATGTAGCATATACGTCTCATGTTCATGGTTTTTTTGGGAGGATAGCATACACGAATCTTACAGCTTCATTCGTTGCTAAGTCAGTCAGCCACACATTCGTTTGGTCGGTCGGTGAGTGGGTTGGTCAGTCGGTGGGTGGGATGTTTAGTCTGTCAGCCTGTCAGTAAGTCCGTTACTCATGCAGTCATCGGACATGTCACTCGTGCAGTCCGCCAATCTATCACTCATGCAATCATCTGACCTGTCACTCAAGCAATCCGGCAGTCTGTCACTCATGCAGTCATCTGATCTGTCGCTCATGCAGGCCTGTGATCTGTCACGCATACAGTCATCCGATCTGTCACTCATGCAGTCATATGATCTGTCACTCATGCAGTCCGTCAGTCTGTCACTCATATGATATTCAAATTGGTAACATGGCTAATATTACATTCAAATTGCTAACAAAGCTAATATGATCATCAAACTGGTAACGTAGCTAATATGACATTCAAATTGGTAACATAGCTAATATGATGAGCAAATTGGTAACGTAGCTAATATGATATTCAAATTGGTAACATAGCTACTATGATATTCAAATTGGTAACGTAGCTAATATGATATTCAAATTGGTAACGTAGCTAATACGATCATCAAATTGGTAACGCAGCTAATATGATATTCAAATTGGTAACATAGCTAATATGATATTTAAATTGGTAACGTAGCTAATATGATCATCAAATTGGTAACATAGCCAATATGATATTCAAATTGGTAACGTAGCTGATATGACATTCAAATTGGTAATACAACTAATATGATATTCAAATTGGTAACATAGCTAATATGATATTCAAATTGGTAACGTACCTAATATGATATTCAAATTGGTAACGTAGCCAATATGATATTCAAATTGGTAACGTAGCTAATATGATATTCAAATTGGTAACGTAGCTAATATGACATTCAACTTGCTAATACAGCTACTATGATATTCAAATTGGTAACGTAGCTGATATGACATTCAAATTGGTAATACAACTAATATGATATTCAAATTGGTAACATAGCTAATATGATATTCAAATTGGTGATATAGCTAATATGATAGTAAAATTGGTAACATAGCTAATATGATATTCAAATTGGTAACATGGCTAATAAAATATTCAAATTGGAAACATGGCTAATATGACATTAAAATTTGTAACATAGCTAATATGATCATCAAATTAGTAACATAGCTAATATGATATTCAAATTGGTAACGTAGCTAATATGATATTCAAATTGGTAACGTAGCTAATATGATATTCATATTGGTAACATAGCTACTATGATATTCAAATTGATAACGTAGCTAATATGATATTCAAATTGGTAACATAGCTAATATGATATTCAAATTGTAGCGTAGCTAATATGATATTCAAATTGGTAACGTAGCTAATATGACATTCAAATTGGTAATACAGCTAATATGATATTCAAATTGGTAACATTGCTAATAGGATATTCAAATTGGTAACATAGCTAATATGATCATCAAATTGGTAACGTAGCTAATATGATATTCAAATTGGTAACATGGCTAATATTACATTCAAATTGCTAACATAGCTAATATGATCATCAAACTGGTAACGTAGCTAATATGACATTCAAATTGGTAACATAGCTAATATGATGATCAAATTGGTATCGTGGCTAATATGATCATCAAATTGGTAATGTAGCTAATATGATATTTAAATTGTTAACGTAGCTAATATGACATTCAAATTGGTAATACAGCTAATATGATATTCAAATTGGTAATATAGCTAATATGATATTCAAATTGGTAATGTAGCTAATATGATCATCAAATTAGTAGCATAGCTAATATGATATTCAAATTGGTAACGTAGCTAATATGATATTCAATTTGGTAACGTAGCTAATATGATATTCAAATTGGTAACGCAGCTAATATGATATTCAAATTGGTAACATAGCTAATATGATATTCAAATTGGTAACGTAGCTAATATGATATTCAAATTGGTAACGGAGCTAATACAATCATCAATTTGGTAACGTAGCTAATATGATCATCAAATTAGTAACGCAGCTAATATGATCATCAAATTGGTAACGTAGCTAATATGATATTCAGATTGGTAATATAGCTAATATGATATTCAAATTGGTAATATAGCTAATATGATCATCAAACTGGTAACGTAGCTAATATGACATTCAAATTGGTAACATAGCTAATATGATGATCAAATTGGTAACGTAGCTGATATGATATTCAAATTGGTAACATAGGTAATATGATATTCAAATTGGTAACATGGCTAATATGACATTCCAATTGCTAACATAGCTGATATGATCATCAAACTGGTAACGTAGCTAATATGACATTCAAAGTGGTAACATAGTTAATATGATGATCAAATTGGTAATGTAGCTCATATGATATTCAAATTGGTAACGTAGCTAATATGATATTCAAATTGGTAACGTAGCTAATACGATATTCAAATTGGTAACGTAGCTAATATGATATTCAAATTGGTAACGTAGCTAATATGACATTCAACTTGCTAATACAGCTACTATGATATTCAAATTGGTAACGTAGCTGATATGACATTCAAATTGGTAATACAACTAATATGATATTCAAATTGGTAACATAGCTAATATGATATTCAAATTGGTGATATAGCTAATATGATAGTAAAATTGGTAACATAGCTAATATGATATTCAAATTGGTAACATGGCTAATAAAATATTCAAATTGGAAACATGGCTAATATGACATTAAAATTTGTAACATAGCTAATATGATCATCAAATTAGTAACATAGCTAATATGATATTCAAATTGGTAACGTAGCTAATATGATATTCAAATTGGTAACGTAGCTAATATGATATTCATATTGGTAACATAGCTACTATGATATTCAAATTGATAACGTAGCTAATATGATATTCAAATTGGTAACATAGCTAATATGATATTCAAATTGGTAACGTAGCTAATATGACATTCAAATTGGTAATACAGCTAATATGATATTCAAATTGGTAACATTGCTAATAGGATATTCAAATTGGTAACATAGCTAATATGATCATCAAATTGGTAACGTAGCTAATATGATATTCAAATTGGTAACATGGCTAATATTACATTCAAATTGCTAACATAGCTAATATGATCATCAAACTGGTAACGTAGCTAATATGACATTCAAATTGGTAACATAGCTAATATGATGATCAAATTGGTATCGTGGCTAATATGATCATCAAATTGGTAATGTAGCTAATATGATATTTAAATTGTTAACGTAGCTAATATGACATTCAAATTGGTAATACAGCTAATATGATATTCAAATTGGTAATATAGCTAATATGATATTCAAATTGGTAATGTAGCTAATATGATCATCAAATTAGTAGCATAGCTAATATGATATTCAAATTGGTAACGTAGCTAATATGATATTCAATTTGGTAACGTAGCTAATATGATATTCAAATTGGTAACGCAGCTAATATGATATTCAAATTGGTAACATAGCTAATATGATATTCAAATTGGTAACGTAGCTAATATGATATTCAAATTGGTAACGGAGCTAATACGATCATCAATTTGGTAACGTAGCTAATATGATCATCAAATTAGTAACGCAGCTAATATGATCATCAAATTGGTAACGTAGCTAATATGATATTCAGATTGGTAATATAGCTAATATGATATTCAAATTGGTAATATAGCTAATATGATCATCAAACTGGTAACGTAGCTAATATGACATTCAAATTGGTAACATAGCTAATATGATGATCAAATTGGTAACGTAGCTGATATGATATTCAAATTGGTAACATAGGTAATATGATATTCAAATTGGTAACATGGCTAATATGACATTCCAATTGCTAACATAGCTGATATGATCATCAAACTGGTAACGTAGCTAATATGACATTCAAAGTGGTAACATAGTTAATATGATGATCAAATTGGTAATGTAGCTCATATGATATTCAAATTGGTAACGTAGCTAATATGATATTCAAATTGGTAACGTAGCTAATACGATCATCAAATTTGTAACGTAGCTAATATGATATTCAAATTGGTAACGTAGCTAATATGATCATCAAATTGGTAACGTAGCTAATATGATATTTAAATTGGTAACGTAGCTAATATGACATTCAAATTGCTAATACAGCTAATATGATATTCAAATTGGTAATATAGCTAATATGATATTCAAATTGGTAACATAGCTGATATGATATTCAAATTGGTAACGTTGCTAATATGATATTCAAATTGGTAACATAGCTACTATGATATTCAAATTGGTAACGTAGCTAATATGCTATTCAAATTGGTAACGTAGCTAATATGATCATCAAATTGGTAATACAGCTAATATGATATTCAAATTGGTAACGTAGCTAATATGACATTCAAATTAGTAATACAGCTAATATGATATTCAAATTGGTAACATAGCTAATATGATATTCAAATTGATAACATAGCTAATATGATATTCAAATTGGTAACGTAGCTAATACGATCATCAATTTGGTAACGTAGCTAATATGATCATCAAATTAGTAACATAGCTAACATGACATACAAATTGGTAATATAGCTAATATGATATTCAAATTGGTAACATAGCTAATATGATATTCAAATTGGTTACGTAGCTAATCTTATATTCAAATTGGGATTGTAGGTAATAGGACAGTAAACTTGGTAACGTAGCTAATATGATCAAATTGGTAACGTGGCTAATTTGAATATTCAAATTGAGAACGTAGCTAATATGATATTCAAATTGGTAATGTAGCTACTATGATATTCAAATTGGTAACGTGGCTAATATGATCATCAAATTGGTAACGTAGCTAATATGCTCGTCAACATCATCAGCAACAGCGCCCTGTCAACTTAGTTTCAAAATATTCAACAACATGTTTATTAAATAGCAAAGGATTACAAAGACAATTCATACACCGTGTTGGACTATTTAAGATTTGATGACTGTCTATATGGAATCCTTCGTGACGCAATGATTGTGACATCATCATACACGCGCTTGCCCTGTAGGTGGGGCTTAGAATACACCTTCCGTATCCTCTGCGTGTCGTAAGAGGGGACTAAAGGAGGTAAGGGCGAGGTAACCCTGACAGAAACCTCGAGTGCTGAAGACGGAGGTTCCAGGCCGCACGGCGCATTCTAATAAACCATGGATCCACGCACTTAACGCTTATGATCATGTCGATAGTCACTTACAGGACTGGCGGTATGATCAGCGAACGACAAGAAGAAGAAGAATCATACACGCGCTGAGCTAGTTATGACGTCATACGAAGACAGTTGATGGATGGATATGCTGGAAATGTGAATTGAAGAGCGCCCTCCATTACGTGTTGTGTTTGAGATAATATATAATGAACGGTTAGAGGTGTGGGAAAGATATGGATTGAGATAATATATAATGAACGGTTAGAGGTATGGAAAAGATATGGATTGAGATAATATCTAATGAACGGTTAGAGGTATGGGAAAGATATGGATTGAGATAATATATAATGAACGGTTAGAGGTATGGGAAAGATATGGATTGAGATAATATATAATGAACGGTTAGAGGTATGGGAAAGATATGGATTGGGATAATATATAATGAACGGTTAGAGGTATGGGAAAGATATGGATTGAGATAATATATAATGAACGGTTAGAGGTATGGGAAAGATATGGATTGAGATAATATATAATGAACGGTTAGAGGTATGGGAAAGATATGGATTGAGATAATATATAATGAACGGTTAGAGGTATGGGAAAGATATGGATTGAGATAATATATAATGAACGGTTAGAGGTATGGGAAAGATATGGATTGAGATAATATATAATGAACGGTTAGAGGTATGGGAAAGATATGGATTGGGATAATATATAATGAACGGTTAGAGGTATGGGAAAGATATGGATTGAGATAATATATAATGAACGGTTAGAGGTATGGGAAAGATATGGATTGAGATAATATATAATGAACGGTTAGAGATATGGGAAAGATATGGATTGAGATAATATATAATGAACGGTTAGAGGTATGGGAAAGATATGGATTGAGATAATATATAATGAATGGTTAGAGGTATGGGAAAGATATGGATTGAGATAATATATAATGAACGGTTAGAGGTATGGGAAAGATATGGATTGAGATAATATATAATGAACGGTTAGAGGTATGGGAAAGATATGGATTGAGATAATATCTAATGAACGGTTAGAGGTATGGGAAAGATATGGATTGAGATAATATATAATGAACGGTTAGAGGTATGGGAAAGATATGGATTGAGATAATATATAATGAACGGTTAGAGGTATGGGAAAGATATGGATTGAGATAATATATAATGAACGGTTAGAGGTATGGGAAAGATATGGATTGAGATAATATATAATGAACGGTTAGAGGTATGGGAAAGATATGGATTGAGATAATATATAATGAACGGTTAGAGGTATGGGAAAGATATGGATTGAGATATTATATAATATACGGTTAAAGGTATGGGAAAGATATGGATTGAGATAATATATAATGAACGGTTAGAGGTATGGGAAAGATATGGATTAAGATAATATATAATGAACGGTTAGAGGTATGGGAAAGATATGGATTGAGATAATATATAATGAACGGTTAGAGGTATGGGAAAGATATGGATTGAGATAAGATTATTAAAGAAAACGTCTCTTTTATCTTCGTTAAGGTAGCAGTGAAACCAGTAATGTTGAATGGATTCGTCAGCGTGCCCACAGTTGCACCGACTAGAATTCGACAGAAAGTTGTCGAGTAAATGACTGTTTAGGTAGCTACACTCGTTTCGGAGTCTGGCTAAGGCAATATTCCCTGGTCTTGGTCCTGTATAGTACCACAGTGGGGAGTTTATGTGTAGTTCATGGATTTCAACTTGCTTTTAAATACTGATAATGTGGTAGCCATTCTAACGGGTTGTGGCAGAGCATTCCAGGAACGGATTGCTTCTGGAAAGAATGGTTTATTATGAGCCTCGGTTCGGCATCTTTATGGTGTGATGAGGTTTGGATGACGAATACTATATTGATTCCGTGTTTGAGATGGTGGAGGAAGATAATCGTTCAGTAGTTCGGAAGCCATTCCATTTATAATCGTATATAGCATAATTACTCGGTGTGGTTTGCGTCTATGAGTCAGTGTTTCAAATCCGGGTTCCGTATACAAATCATTAGGACTAGCACGTTGCGTAAGTCCACATAGTGTTAACTATACAGTTAAGATGTCTATGGCAGCAACAGCTCCCGCTCACATTAGTTTCAAAATACTCAACTGAATGGTTATAAAATTGTAAAATCATCAAACACATACACATCGTAGACCTGACAGAGTTTTTTTAGCTTCATGATATAGTTATTATGCATAAAATGCTTGAAAATAAAATTGGTTAAAATTGTATACTTTTAGAGGCTCAAGGTGTGTAAATGGAATGAAACGAAATAAATCTTTTAATTTGATGATTTCATTAAGAAAAAGTATTATAATTTTTAGTTCTGAATTTGAATTAGGGTCGCTAATTCAATTTAACTACTTCGAAATTATATTAATTTATCTGGAACGAAATCATAATATACTAAGATTGTAAGATTTTGTATGCGTGGTCCTCATGCTAATTGATGCGAAGTATGGCTATTGCGGCCGTGAAATAAAAGACGATAGCTGGCACCAACAGCAAGCCTCCACCAACTGCCTAATAAATATTCTGCGCCAGCTTGTCGAATATTTTTCTATGTTGTAGCGATCGCATATAAATACGAAAATGGATAAATATAAATGAGTAGTTCATTTGGATTTTAACACATTGTTTATATAAACAAGTAAAAATTAATCTGATGCATTTAGCTTAATTATCATACATATGTTATGTATCAGAATGTTAACTTATTGTTTACGTAAAACGCCCACCCGTGTAGCGCCCTGGCAGATGGTGTGGAATGGCAGTAGTAGTAACTGTAGCAGTGCAGTAGCAGCAGAAGCAGCAGCAGCAGCAGTAGTAGTAGTAGTAGTAGTAGCAGCAGCAGCAGCAGCAGCAGCAGCAGCAGTAGTAGTAGTAGTAGTAGTAGTAGTAGTGGTGGTGGTGGTAGCAGTAGTAGTAGTAGTAGAAGTGGTGGTGGTAGTAGTAGTAGTAGTAGTAGTAGTAGTAGTAGTAGTAGTAGTAGTAGTAGTAGTAGTAGTAGTAGTAGTAGTAGTAGTAGTAGTAGTAGTAGTAGCAGCAGAAGCAGCAGTAGTGGTAGCAGTAGCAGTAGTAGTAGTAGTAGTAGTAGTAGTAGCAGCAGCAGCAGCAGCAGCAGTAGTACTAGTAGTGGTGGTGGTAGTAGTAGTAGTAGTAGTAGTAGTAGTAGTAGTAGTAGTAGTAGTAGCAGTAGCAGCAGCAGCAGCAGCAGCAGCAGCAGCAGCAGCATCAGTAGTAGTAGTAGTAGTAGTAGTAGTAGTAGTAGTAGTAGTAGTAGTAGTAGTAGTAGTAGTAGTAGTAGCAGCAGAAGCAGCAGTAGTGGTAGCAGTAGCAGCAGTAGTAGTAGTAGTAGTAGTAGTAGTAGTAGTAGTAGTAGTAGTAGTAGTAGAGGTAGTAGTAGTAGTAGTAGTAGTAGTAGTAGTAGTAGTAGTAGTAGTAGTAGTAGTAGTAGTAGTAGTAGTAATAGTAGTAGCAGCAGCAGCAGCAGCAGCAGCAGCAGCAGCAGTAGTAGTAGTAGTAGTTGTAGTAGCAGCAGCAGTAGTAGTAGTAGTAGTAGTAGTAGTAGTAGTAGTAGTAGTAGTAGTAGTAGTAGTAGTAGTAGTAGTAGAGGTAGTAGTAGTAGTAGTAGTAGTAGTAGTAGTAGTAGTAGTAGCAGCAGAAGCAGCAGTAGTGGTAGCAGTAGCAGCAGTAGTAGTAGTAGTAGTAGTAGTAGTAGTAGTAGTAGTAGTAGTAGTAGTAGTAGTAGTAGTAGTAGTAGAGGTAGTAGTAGTAGTAGTAGTAGTAGTAGTAGTAGTAGTAGTAGTAGTAGTAGTAGTAGTAGTAGTAGTAGTAGTAGTAGTAGTAGTAGTAGTAGTAGTAGTAGTAGTAGCAGCAGAAGCAGTAGTGGTAGCAGTAGCAGCAGTAGTAGTAGTAGTAGTAGTAGTAGTAGTAGTAGTAGTAGTAGTAGTAGTAGTAGTAGTAGTAGTAGTAGTAGTAGTAGAGGTAGTAGTAGTAGTAGTAGTAGTAGTAGTAGTAGTAGTAGTAGTAGTAGTAGTAGTAGTAGTAGTAGTAGTAGTAGTAGTAGTAGTAGTAGTAGTAGTAGTAGTAGTAGTAGTAGTAGTAGTAGTAATAGTAGTAGCAGCAGCAGCAGCAGCAGCAGCAGCAGCAGCAGCAGCAGTAGTAGTAGTAGTAGTAGTAGTAGTAGTAGCAGCAGCAGCAGCAGTAGTAGTAGTAGTAGTAGTAGTAGTAAATTATAGTTAAGCGCTTCTGAGCGCTGACAGTAGCATGAAAGTCGTGCGTTTGTCGTTTACCAAATTGCTGTGAATAGAAAACAGGTCTATTCTGGCGCTGGTCGCACGATTTTCCATCAATTTTGACCTGATCCCATTTGTCAATATGTTCCTATATTCGTCATAATTAGTTTAGGTTGATCAGTTAACCGTTCACCTGTGCATACTAAATTATGCGCATTGTAGGAAAATCATAATAATTTTATGTGAAAGCAGCGACAACAAAGACTGCATCAGCCTTCTCTCCAGTTAATTTAAGAATATCCAGCAGCCTACCTTTATGATCGGTTTATAATCTCGATATTGCAATGCTATGGTTGAAATAGTGTAGCAGCTATTTAACTTCTCTGTCCCTCATTTTTTAAGCTTGCTTATCTTAATTAGCTACCACATTTCTACCCCTATAATGGTCTTTGGACAACTACATGTTAACTTAAAAGTATGTTCTGGCAATATGCATTGACGGATCTATATGCAAGTCATTTTTATTGGATGGATATATGGTTAGCCCAATGCTGGTACTTAAATATCAATGCTAAGAGCGTGTACGTATGTGTATGTTGCGGGCGTGAGGTGGGTGCGTGCAAACAAAAAGCGTGTGCGTGCGTGTCTGCGCGTTTTGCAGGGCATCAATTTGTGCCATTTAATTAAGAATTATATTCTCAGACAGGCAGACGGGCATGTGAATATATGTGCACAATGTGTATCGTACCCATATAAGTGAATTAACAAGACCTAAAAAAGAGTTTCCAAAACTTCAAGGATGAGCATCTCCGCAAAAAGAAAGAAAATGTGCAGACAAAAAGCCGTTCAGCGGCAAAACAAAAGTCGAAATGGGTTTCTTTGCGATGATGACATTCCTGGACCCATTTCAGCAGTCACCAATCAGTTAAGAGAGCTGTATTTTAGCTGTCTCTTGGTAGAGCACATGTCTCCCCCACGCTGATATAATCATTTTACCTGCGAGATTCCCTGGTTGAGGACTTTCTGATTTGACACCAAAATCGAACAAATGCCTCCTTGTTGCACAGCAACCAGTCTGCCAAGTTGCTCTGCATCTGAATTTTGAGATATTTTGCTTGAAACGTTTAAATGTTAACCATGATCTGACGCCGGATCTAGATCGGTATATGCACATATACATATGCAATCGTGCTATCCCTGTTACATGCTCAACCAAATCTTTCCTGGCCGCGTCCATAACCTTTCTTTGATATCTCGCATTCTATATTTCATATCTTGATCAGGATTTGGATCCGGATCAACACCAAAATCTAATCATTGTGTCCGGCTGACGTACTCAACATTTCTACCAAGTTTGATTATAATCCGTGTAAAACCGTTTAGACATCCTGCTAATAGACAAACGTACATGGGCTAAAATATAATCTGTCACATTTGGTGGTGGAGGTAACGGTGTTAACAAGCAATCAACACAGTTAATATTAGAACATAATGTCACATGAATAAGATGACATACAATTGTCTTCATTGTCTGTTGGTAGAGAAATGTTTTACATAACTAATTGAAATGATGTCATAGATGATAGAACAGTCGGAAAGGTCGGAAACAGTGAAAGTGTTATCTTGATCAATGTTTGTTTTACCTTCAACAAATAGAATCAGAAACATCAGAAAACAGAAAAACCTCCATATTATGTTATTTCTCATTTGAGCTTAGTAAATGACAATTTAATAAAAGAATTTAAATCTAAAATGATAAGAATCTCCATTGAACGACGACAACACAAGGGCCGACTTATCAGTCTCGATGTCTGTTTCATGCAATCCCATTCTGTACTGGCTTATAAACATTTCTCATAAATGACATGTCTTCAAATGTAACTTTTTTCATTTCATTATATAAGGTATAATATTCTCCAAATTCACGTCTGCGCTGTAGTATAGTACGAGCATAGTAAGATCTTCTTCGTAATTTCATACGTCTTTGAGCAAGAAGACCTGCAACTGCCGCCATTAAGACAATCGCATGTGATTCCGCTATAGCGTGTGCAAGTTTTTAGTTTATATCACGATTTATGTCGCGCTATCGTTGGTACGATACGACGGCCTCTATCACGACCTTGAGACGTACCTATTTGATCGATCTCTAGAAAATGGAGTTAGACGAGTGTGGATGAAGGATATTTCAAAACTTCTTCCAAGTACGCGCTCAATTAACATTACGTTCTTTCTGCCATTATAGTACAGGGGCCAGATCAAGACATGCCGCATTTGTACCAGTATCGACCACATAGCTATCGAATTACAGGCAATTTACAAATTCAGCTCTCGAGACAAAACCAAAATATATTTCGTAGCGATGTTGTGTCAATATTAACTGATATGTTTTCAACAATATATCCAGATAATGAAGGATTCCAGTTTATCCATCAATCTTATGATGTCATAATCAACTACGTGACGTGTAGGATGAAGTCATAATCAATTACGTCATGAATGACGTAGCTAAGTTTGTCACGAACGCTTACTTGATGACGGACTAAGCGCTATTGCGCGACTTGTATGTCTTTACTATTTAATAAACGTGCTTTCATTATTTAGAAACTAAGTCGACTGGGCCGCAATACAATTAGTTACATCATGAGCTAGTTCCGTTAGGAAAACTTAACAGAGCGTTCTGCTAGAATAGCTCTGCAGAAACATGTTTCTCCTACCGAAAGATACGTTTTACTAGAGAGCTCTGCTATTTCGCAAAACATGTTTGGAGGTCACTTGCGAAAAACAAAACATGTTTTTAATCTGTGACATAATTCATGAACCCATTTCTTCACTCAATCATATGACGTCATAATCAACTACGAACCATGTACTAACCCAATCAATGCTGATGAGTCTCTGACAACTACACTAACAGACATTATCATAAGTGCAGCACAACTTTCTGTTGTAAAATATATTGATGCTGGAAAGTGTTTAAAAGCAAAACCTAGAAAAATGGTTAATACGACGAATAATCAATGTTTTGACGAGGATTGCAGAATTATGCTTAAGGATCTCAGAGGTATCGCATGTAGAATTCACGAAGCTCCATCAGATACCATTTTATTAAATATGTTTTGATATTTGCAGAAAAAATTCAAAAGAAAAATAGAAAAAAGGAAGCCCATCTTTCAGTAGCGAATCTTGGATCAAATGGAATCCTTACAGTCCAAACACCCTAAGACATTTTGGAAACCGTATGATGGACTCATAGGTACAAATAGTAATTCTAAAAGAAATTCAGTTTCTTGGACAGAATGGGTGTCACAGTTTAACAAACTTGTTAATAGTGTTCCGACACACGTCGATTTAGACCTTGAAAACACATTAGACAATTTTATTTAAACCAACAGAAATACAATTTTAACGAACTTAACTTTGATATTACAAAGTAGCCCGGGATTTCTCGGGCTATTTCTTTTCTTAAGAAACGGAAAAGCGAGTGGATTTGACGAGATCTTAAATGAAATGTTCAAGGCAGGATACACTCGACTTTTACCTGTTCTGCTCAAATTCCTAAAACTGGAAATGCCCATTGTCCGACAACCCAATAGTTCCATGATAATAATTTTATCAATGAGTAAAATTGCTTCAACACCATTCAGGTTTTGTAAGATGAGATGGGCGCGTCGTCATCAAAAAATTCCTTAACCTGGAAATATAGGTCTATAAATTACTTTATTACCCATCAGTGATGTCACATGACCAAAATGCTGTAATTTGATTGGTTAAGATCAGGGACGTATGATCTGGGATTTCCCTCATTCAATAGCCAATAGTTATGTTTTCACTAGGATCCAACAAGGTGACTTCAAGAGGGCATAATTCATAATATGCACATTTAAACGATTAGCTTGACCTTTTACACACTAGAGGACATGCGAATTAGTCGGAAAATAGTTAAGTTAAGAAATTTCAGGTAAATAAAAAAGCTACATCGCCTAATACAGACGTATTGAAATAACACAACGGCCCTCTAACAACCCTTGAAGTTATACATTTTATCCAATTTAACTTAAAGTATAAACGTTCACTAACATGCCATTGCATTTTCTATAAATGTGGGGAATATAATGATATCTCGTTCTCAGTACATGTTTGCTCTAACCACACAATGCATGACTTATATTAACCTTTTAATAATCAAACTGTAATGATCTTGAGGAATGTTCTTTAGCAAGTCAAGAATCTTTTTTATTTTTACAAATCTATGACTAGAATGACTGGCTCGATAACCGAGGCTGTCATTCTATTTGTAAAATTTAAGAAAACAGTCTCTTGGACTGCATATGCACAGTTCTTGACGTGGTTGAGATCCTTCGTCTACACCATACAGCTGCCCTGAAATTTTGTTGCGTTCTGTGTTGTGAACGGGACTATTGAGTGGGCCAAGAAAGATTAAAACTTTATAAATAGGAAGTTATATTTGTACAGGAAAACAAGGCATGGTCGATTGCTCAAATATTGTAATATACATCATCATCATCATCATTATCATCCTCATCATCATCATCATCTTCATCATCATTCTCATCATCATCATCATCATTATCATGCTTGCACTAGAAGGTGCTGTCGTTGGCATACC
The DNA here is from genome assembly GCA_034401795.1 of Chaetoderma sp. LZ-2023a. Classification (NCBI taxonomy): domain Eukaryota; kingdom Metazoa; phylum Mollusca; class Caudofoveata; order Chaetodermatida; family Chaetodermatidae; genus Chaetoderma; species Chaetoderma sp. LZ-2023a. Next base: position 12,128,704 of record CM067366.1, on the reverse strand, counting down.
ATCAGTGGCAGGCATCGAGTTTGTCTGGAGCTGCCTTTGGAGTTTCACAGCTGTTACAGTTATACAGCATAAACGATACACAGGTTGCATTGTATAAACGTAGCCTTTTAATCAAGGGCATCTTTGATCTACGAATCCATAGCTTCCAGAAGGACTGGAAAGCTATGTTCCCATGACGCATCGTCAAGCAATATCAGCAGTACTGCAAAGCAGTGAGCCCAGCATTTTATTTTTTCTGCATGATTCGCCGCCACGAAGCAGATCGTGATTTTCTTTAGTTTTATGCTTTGTAGATAGGTATATGTGGGTGAACTCTGTTTTGGATTCATTCATAAAGACATTCTCAATTTTTAGTTTGCGTGCAGTTATTGGGAGAAGTTCATCATGGGGTTTCTTTTCTTCATCTATGAGGAGTCCACATCATCGGCAGATTCCATCTCTAGTGGCATTCCCAGTATTGCCACTGGGGAGGGTGTGTGTGTGTCGGTGGTTCGTCTTGTATAACTTTCCCGTACGGATTTCAATGGACAGCAAGGTAACATGTGAAATGCACCGGAGATAGACCATCTCCCTGTAGGGAGCCGATTGATGTCTCAAACTCTACAGATTTCACTGACTTGACTCGTACTCTCAGCTTGGTGTCTGCAAGCAGTAGTCCCACTATTCGTAGCTCATCTTCATTGCAACTGGCCTAGCGTAGTACATCTAGGATCTTTGAGCTTTTAATTGTGTTGAAGGCTCGTGACATGTCAATGCCCATGTTGTGGACATCCCAGTAGTTGGACATGACTATCGGTACAAGCATGCGTTGAGCCCATACAATATCTGCGCAGCTACGTCCACGTCTGAAGCCACTTTGGCATGATCCAGTGAAGTCATCCATCTTGTCTCGGATGCGGCATAGAGTAATATGGGATAGAATTTTCCGGATGGTGTTGAGGAGCACAATGGGCCGCAGATTGGCTGGGGCCCAGGTGGCTTCTTGGGCTTGGGTAGTGTGATAAGGATGCCTTGGCCTATAGCGTCGATGGGAAGGTGGTGCGCAAATGCTGAATTAATTAGGAGCGTGATCGGTTTTGAGATAATGCCACTTGCATATTTGAATAGTTCATTGCTCATGCCATCAGGTCCAGATGCACGTCCACTTTTTCAGGGCTTTAAGTGCCTTCTCAACTTCTGCTGTTTTAATTGGTGTTAGTAATTGCCTGGGGTCTCCTGAGAACGGGTACAAGAGCGCATCATCGTGGTCAGTGAACTGTTCCTTGAACCATTCACAGGCGGTGGTGGAGCCAAATGCAAACATGGCCTCACAATCCACAATCATATGAGTAGCTCATAAAGCAAATTTGGTTGAATTCCACCAACATCACCACCAAGCCCTCACTTCCAATGCGAAGCCTAATGTTAACAATATATTGCAATCCGCAATCATATGGGTAACTAACATACACAGCTTGGTTGAATTCCGCCAACTTTGCCACCACCCACCCCACCAACCCCATCCCGCCCTCTCCCCCTGGGGGCGGAGCCTAATAAAAATGGCATCTTGTAGTCCATGTGGATCTTTCTCTGAACTCCGCTTTTAGTGTAAATATTCCATGACTAATATCTAGCATCCTTGTGTTTATATTTCAGAATGGAACGGTCCAACATTACGTTTGAACTTGACACTTGCCCTGCTACATTTAATTTCCAAACTAACCAGCCAAGAATTGTGCAGAGGTTATACTTCGAGTGGAGTGTTTTATATCTGTGAATGGATATTTTACCTGATTACACCTACCGACGTACAACGAACTCGAAACATTCTTTATGCACTTACTAGTAATTGCGGCCGTGCACTACCAAAATAAAATAGTTTTGAAGCTATTGAGCTGGTTTTAAATTTATCATCTCATTTCACATGGCACCAAAGACATTAACCAAATGCTGGAAAATCATGTTGGCTCTAAAACATAGGTGGGTCTTATAAATATTAAACCCTTTGAATGCTGAAGTTACAAAATATCTATTTCACGCTAATCACACAGTTAACCCATTAACGCCACTAATCCCAGTGGCGCAATTTCATGACAGCTATGCAGAAAAGCTGTGGAATACTTTGAAACCAAGTCTACTGGATCATGTTGCTTCTTATAGAAAATCTCCTAGTCAAATATGTTAGAAAATATTCAACATAATATTTATAAAATTGCAATTGATTTTTATCCAGTTGCAAAGTGGGGCATATTATGTGCTGGTGCTTGTCCCCATCCCCTTACACCAACCACCACCCCCTGTTCCTACGGCTATGCTGGAGTCAACGTTAATGTTTCGCTTTCGCGAATTCTATCTATTACCCATTTATTTCCCCTAACAAACCTGGTGTGAGTCCAGGAGGGCGAACCGTTTGCGTTCGACATGGGACTATGTTTAGTAACGTTTCATATACTCACTATATACTTCAGGTCAGTAATGTAGGTGACACATTACTGAACACCGTCGCATGACGAAATATGGTTTTCAGTGTATCACCAGAAAATATCTCGACATCCATACTTATAAACAACGAGAAGCCACCCAGCATGACGCCGATGGCCGAGTAGGTGGCTTGCCACTGAGTGGGAATGTGGGTGGGCGCGTAGCTGACACGATGTGGCGAATAGATATTTAATATACAGATATTATTATAATGAGCAGTGTATATCTGAACATTTAATGTCCGACATCAACCCCATCCCACCCCCAACCCCTAACCCCGCCCCAACCCCTACCCCCGCCCCAACCCCTACCCCCGCCTGATGACCTCAATAATAACTATTGTATAATGGTAATAATGATAATGATGATAATAATAATAATAATAATAATAATAATAATAATAATAATAATAATAATAATAATAATAATAATAATTGTAATAATAATAATAATAATAATAATAATAATAATAATAATAATAATAATTGTTATTATTATTATTATTATTATTATTATTATTATTATTATTATTATTATTATTATTACTATGATAAGAATTTAATGTAGTAGTTGTGGTTGTGGTACTGTACTGTCAGATGATTGTCCATGTACCAAATTTGAACTAAATGTGTCATTTCATTTCATTTCATTTATTACGCCCAGACTTTTACAAGTATGTGGGGGAACATATAAACATATGTACATGTGAACAGGCATAATACGAGCATAATACAGTACCACAACCACAACTACTACATTATAGTAGCAGGCGATGCAATTAATCCGCAACTATTTCCAGGTACCTGAATTATTGAAATCGGCGCAATCACTAGCGATATCAGGACGCCATTTTTGGAGGGGCTAATTTAACATTGCGCGCAATGGTCCGCGAAACCTTAATTACATTTCATTTACTATCTTGCAAAATTCATTTGTGATTGTATGTTTTTCTGATACTGAGCGGAGTTTTTTTTTGTTTTTGTTTTTTGGGGTTTTTCAGATTTTCAGATACAGGATTTTATTGGTTGAGCTTCATGGAAAATGTAAACAATGCATTTTTATCGGCATTTTTCCTATCACTGGAATGACTTGGTCCAGAATCGAGCCAGGCATTCCAGTGATACAATTACAAAAATAGTCTTAATTTGGCCTTCAAAATGCCCTTCACTGGGGTGAAAATGGTAAACAATCTAATTTTCTTGCTCATCTGGGGTCATGAAAGAGGTTATTCCTGGTTATCCGCCACTGTAACGGCTGGATCGATTAGTTGATTCAGCTGTTTCAGTTGTTGATTTTCAGAGGTGACCTCCACTGGACTGCTAATGGATACTTTAAGATTACCATAGACCACTATTATTAGCATTCGTCATTATTATTAACCCTTTAACACTCATACCAGCAGCTTCTGTAGTCGTCTTGAGAAATGTCATTCTGCGGATCAGGAGAGGACTCTTTTTGAGGATGTGCAAATGGAGTGACTGGCTCGATAACTGAGCCTGTCACTCCTGTGGTAATTGTCGGAAGTGGTCTTCTCAAGGTCTGCATAGGGACATTTTCTATGAGAAAATTTAGATTTTCTTGGACAAATTCAAGGCTAAAGGGTTAATTATCATTACTTATCCCAACCAATGACTACCAGCTTTCATTATTTCAATTTTCAGTTGTGTACATGTAAAAGCAAGGTAGAATATTTTTGCCTGATTGAAACTAAGCCGTGTATAATCTTGTCAAAGTCAAGGCAAGAAAAATATCTCTGGCATTTCCCTCCCCTTAACCCTTTCCAACCATATTTGTTTTGGCTTCTTTCTTCCTCTATCCCTACCATGCCAACCAAATTCCCCTGTCCATCCTGTAAGAGACCTGTTAGAACTAACCAAAAAGGCTTATTATGCGACTTGTGTTCGGAGTGGGTTCACTTAAGATGTTCTAAACTCACTGCTTCTGATTATCTCCATCTTGAGTCAGATGACCAACGATGGTGGTGTCTAAACTGCAACACAACTCTATTCCCTTTCAATCACATTAATGATGACGCTGACTACACACTTGCAATCATGAATTCACATGTTGAATATAACTACACAGAGCACATACAAGACCTAATTCTAAATCCCTTTAAACTTAACACCCACACATATAGGGACATCAACTCAAAAGATGCTAGAACTGACTTATCAACACCTTCACAAACTTGTAACTATACGCTTCTAAGAAAATGTAATGACTTTATAACAAACAGTAAAGAAAGCATTGCACTCTTCCTCATGCATGCAAACACTCTATCGATACTGAAGAACAATGACAAGATAAATAATGTCCTAGATATGAGTGCACATGAGTTTGGGATTATTGGAATTACGGAGACCTGGTTAAAAATAAACTCACCTACTACTCTAGTCAAGAGGAATAACTAGACATTTATTGAGAACCACATATCTGACAAAATTAACAAGGATGGTGGAGGTGGTGTAGGCATGTACATAAAAGACAATATTCAATTCATTGTGCGTGGTAACCTTTCCATGATGGAAGAATACATTGAAAGAATATTTATCGAAATTCTGATTCAAAAAGATAGAAATAAAATTGTTGGTACGATCTACAGGCCTCCTGACAGTGACAACAAACACTTCATTGAAGCTTTGAGCAAAATTCTGGATAAAATACAAAAGGAAAATAAAACAGCCTACCCTATGGGTGATTTCAATATTGATCTGCAGCAACAGAAATGTTGTCATACCAAAGACTTCATTAACCTATTAAATACCTACTTCTACTATCCAACAATAACTAAACCAACTAGAATAACAGAATCTACGGCGACCGTCATTGACAACATATTCTGCAATAATGTTAATCGCAATATCAGTAAAACTCATGTCAGAATTTTTGTAACTGATATCTCAGATCATTTACCTATATTTCTCCTAGAAAAACAGCAAACATATCGGATACAATTCGAGCAGGAAAAATTTAAATCAGAGATTACTGTCAGGTCAACATTCAAACATTCAAAAGGTCTATGTCAGCGGTCGATTGGAGCATAGTAACAGACATTCAGTCTTGTGAGCATGCCTACAACAAAGTTCATGACATCTTCATGACTATTTTTTAACAAAGCTTTCCATTGAAAGAAAGTAAAAAATATAAGCACAACCTAACTAAACCTTGGCTTACAAATGGATTAATAGCTGCCTGTCACACAAAACATCAGCTTTACTTAACATTTATCAAGTGTCAAACTTAATACAATGAAGTTCAGTTTAGAAACTATAGAAATAAATTAGACCAAATAATAAAAACAGCTAAGAAAACATATTATCACAAGAAATTCGAACAGTCTAAAAATGACATAAAAGAGACATGGAAAACCATTAAATCCCTTTTAAACAAGACCAATACAGCACAACAGACACAATTTCTTCACAAGAATAAGGTCATTACAGATAAATTCGAAATTGCCAATGGATTCAATGATTATTTCGTAAATATAGGACCAGAACTTTCGAACAAAATCCAATCAACATCCAAGAAAAATTTCTCTGATTACCTTACAGGCAGCTATCAATCATCATTCTTCGTCAACCATACTAACACTGAAGATATCTTTAAAAGTTCTAAACACACCCAACACAGCCAAAAGTGCCGGAATCGATGGTTTTAAGTGGCGCATTTATAAAACCTGTGTTATGGATATCCTTATCCCGCTCAGTCACATTTTCAACTTATCCCTAGCACAAGACATTTTCCCATCAAAACTAAAAATAGCACGTGTTACACCAATTTATAATGCCAAGGATTCTACTAACTTCTCAAACTACAGGCCAGTCTCCATACTTCCACTTTTCTCCAAGTTACTAGAATGCCTAATGTACAATCGACTGACAAATTACCTGGACAAAAAGTCAATTTTATACAAATCGCAATATGGATTTCGTGAGAAACATTCAACAACGCATCTCACCTACTGTAACGCTATCTGGACGAATACACACAAAGCAAACTAACAAAACTACACAGCCTACAGAAGAAGACACTAAAACTCTTTTCTAAACCAGCAAAGGGCCAGAATATATTCAAGTCAGAAAAGCTGTTAAAACTAAAGGACATAGGCAAACTACAGATGTACACCATTGTAAAGGAGTTTCACCACAATACATTACCACAATCCATAGCTTCCAATTTCACACTAAGCACAGACATCCACAAACACAACACTAGGACAAAACACAATTTGCACACTCAATTTACACGAACATAAATATGAAAAAGACGAATTACAATAGCGGCCATAAAACTATGGAACAGCACCAGTACAAAAATACGCGATAGCATATTAAACCAGAAATCCTTTAAGAAGATTGCCAGGGAATCTATGATCGACAAATACTAAATTAATATATTAATAGCTTATGGTCACAGATTCTCTGGTAATTAAATAATACAAACCTAAGACATCCCATTATCACCACTACCACCACCACCACCACCACCACCACCACCAACACGACCACCACCACTATAGATATAACCTAATAATTGAAGTAATAAGTCTAGATACAAACATACTTCACAGTTTACTTTCACTACTACTACACTTAAATAGCCCACATACGATCAATGCATATGTCGATTCTGAACAATTCCAACTATCTCAACTTCATATTACAAAGATGAGCTCTTCTCTGCACCCCCACTCCACCCTCAGTAGCATACAAAAGTCCTATATAATAATAAACCACTCCAAACTAAATTCAAATAAAATGAGATAATGATGTAATTAGGTCGTATATGTATAATATATGTTTAATTAAGTCAGTAACTATGTATGTGTGTATGTAAATATGAATGCCATAAATATGTGTTTTGAATGTGGTGTGTTTTATGTTTGTGCACATAGTAGCATATATACATGTAAACATCAAAGCATGGACAGCCCTACCTTTCACCGCTTAATGGAAGGGTAGTCAGGTCCCTGCATAAGTATCCATATCTAGGTAGCTTGTTAGCATTCTGTCACTGTGCCACTGTTTTGTGTGTCATATATATGTCAATGTACAAATGTTTTGTAATGTGTGTAAAGAGCCCATCGCTCAATAGGCCATGCCTTTGATGGACTGCCTGTTTAGAGTATTTATATGTATTAAAAGAACCATGCAATAAATCAACTTTGAACTTGAACTTGAAACCTGACAGTGCTCTTCAACAACAGTAGTAAATTTGCCCCAGCTTTAATGGCGGCGGATCACAAAATGCCCGGATGTGCGAAACTATGAATACCGCCCCTCTAACCACCACAACGTCATTCGCCACTAGCCAGACGGGATATTATGCTATCACATTTGTTGCTGGTGGACCGATGCTTGGCGTATTTGTTAAGACATTTTGCCTTTTAATGGTGCATTTTGAAACATAGTTCAATACGCTTTACAAACCTCAGTGTCGCCCTTGTTATACGGCATTAAGAATAAAACAATTTCATCTACACTAAAATTGGAGATATCTACAAAGGAGTTGAGGGAATTAAATACAGTCATCCTTCGATTTCATAGAATGCGCAGTTAGCAATGACATGTTTCTCGCCCTCAACAATTCCAGCAGAGAAAAGTAAGCACACTCTTTTCTCTACTGGAGTCTTTTGGGACAGTATGCCTACGCACTTCTATCACACGATTTGACCGGGTTTGGCCAATCCAGTTAGTATACGTATCAGTGGTACGCCACCGCCCCCACCCCACCCCACACACCATAGACATCCATAGAATTGACAACGTGCATGCCAGCCGCTGTTGGAAACGCGAGAGTTGTGTGAGAATCCTCCTGTTGGATAGTTTCGTTTTCGCTAAAATCCAACTGAGCATCTTCAAGAGGTCATAATTCATACTATGCACATCTAAACGATTAGCTGTTTGTTTATCGCAACAGCAGAGGAAATGTGAATTAGTCGGAAAATAGTTAAAGTTAAGAAATTCCAGGTACATGAAAAAATCGACAGCGCCTAATAGAGACGCGTAATGTGTTTCAGCGATAGACTGAATTGACACAAATTGCCCTCTAACAAGCCTTGAGGTTGAGAAGTTATGCATTTCATCCCATTTAGCTTAGAGTATAAACCATCACTTACTTAATGTAGCATCTGTGATGTTAACCTATACCAATTTTCTCTGTAACGGCCCAGGCAAAGAAATATAACTTTTCTTAAATTTCTTGTCACATCAATCAAAATGTCCTATTTCTATATATTAATATGTTATTCATGTGGTCAAAGTAATATGGTTATCTTAAGCACAAAATATGGGTATGCCTGTTAAAAATAAAAGCTGCATGTCCAGAAATGTAATTTACAACAATGCACTAGGCTAATCCAAGCATGTGCTGAGAAAGTATTGCAATCTTCTATAAATGAGAGGAATATAACGCTATCTCATTCTCAGTACATGTTTGGACTTACCTGATAAGCACCAAACAATGCATGAAATAGATTACTCCTTTAATGATCAAATTGACATTTTCAGTGATCTCGAGGAAAGTTCTTTTGAAAGTCAAAAACCTATGTTTTTAAAAATTGGGTGACTAGCTTGATAACTGTGGCCGTCATTTCAGCGGTAAAAAAATCAAAAAAAAGCTCTTGGTCTGCAAATGGACATTTTCACAGGAAATTCTTAGCTTTTCTTGAACATTTAAATGTTAATTATTCCAAGTTGTGTGGTTGAGGTCCTTCATACACACCACATAGCTGCCTTGAAATTTATATTGCTGCTTTCTGGGTTCAAAACTGGACTATTGAGTGGGCCAAGAAATATTCAAATTTTATGAAGAGGCAATTATAGTTGCACAGGCATGAGCGATTGATCAAATAATGTAATATACAGTACACCATTACGATCCATACACTAGAATGTGCGATCCCACATGTTCTGCACCAGACCTAATGCAGAACCTAATGCAAACATCCCCTCGCAACCTTAAATCATATGAGTAACCCACAAAGCAAATTTGGTTTCAGAATTCCACCAACTTTGCCATCCTATTTCATCCCCACCTCCACGTCAAACCCAATCCCCTCCCCTTATCCGAGGCGTGGGCCTAATGTAAACATTGTCTCACTGTCTGCAATCATATGGGTAACTGATATAACATTTTCCCCTCCCCCACCCCAAGCCCATCCCTCCCCCACCCACCCACCCACCCACCCACTAATTACACCTACCGACATACAACATACTTGAAACATTCTTATGCACTTTTTATTAATTGCTGTCTTGCACTAAGCAAATAAATTTTAAAAATAGTTTTGAAACTATTAAGCGGGGTTTATATTGTATCATCTCGTGGTGCACATCACATGCCATGGCACCCTAAGCCTTGTAATATAGAACCTTTGAATTCTGAAATTGTGGAATATTTTGAGACAAGTTCTACTGAATCCTGGTGCCTCTTTTGGCAGTAACAGCTCCTAGTCAAATAAGTTAGAAATTATTCAACAGAATGTTTATTAAATAGAAACTGATGTTTATCCAGGTGCAAAGTGGGTCGTCTGTTGCCCATAGTTATTTCCCCCTAGAAACCTTAATTCATTGAAAGTATGGTTTGCAGCGTATCACCAGAAAATATCTCGACACATTTAGTTCAAATTTCAATGGAACGTTCAAGTTTTAGCCATGCCCTGCCCATCTCTAGCTAAGCTCCACCCACACTACGCGTGTGTTGGGATCGATGGATCGCTGAATTCCCTGACTATTAATTTCCAGAAAACTATGCAGGTACGCCGTTGAATATTTTGTATGGCACCCAGTCAAATTAGTTTCAAAATATTCAAAAGCATGTTTATTAAATAACAAAGATATACAATTCGTACAACGTATCGAACTATTAAGCGTTAAAGAGGACTATATTGAATCATTATCCACGTCACATAGTTGATTATGACATCATATGATTGATGGATAAGATGGAAAGGTGAATTGGTATATGGATATAAGTAACTGACAAAACATCAGTTCTAATCATGTTTCAGCAAGTTGGAATTTCCAAATGTGAAAAGAGTCTATTGTCTATCCACCTGTTATGGTTAATATTTTGAAGCTGCATGTCTCTATTCAAATTATTTACAAATATTCAAGGAATATTCCTTAAAGGTGCATATTCACACTAAAATGCTTTAAAATAAGTGTTCAGATTTAATAATCTTAAAACTTTTAAAGGCTTAAATTGTGTGACTAGATGTAATGAAACAAAATAAATCTTACTCTGATATACTCACAGGTCCTCTTCTGACTGTAGGGTTAAGTATCCTCTTCGGTCAGCTCCGTGTTATTAAACTTGGCGTGTGCGCATGATTGAGTCATAATTTCCTGGCTATGGTTAAAATGTATAGGTTGCTCTTGCCAATATTTTGTCTAGACTGGATTCGAATGCTTTCAATGATTGCATTGCGAATAAATTAATATTTTAAGTTGTGAAATTGAATTAGCGACATGA